>OX459042.1:2747079-3347079 GCA_949775005.1 Orthosia gothica
AGAAACTCCCCACAGTCGATACAATTATTAAAGATAATAGCTAAACTAGGTGCGACAACATCAATAATAGACTTAGCAACTTCTACAGAATGACCCCACAGATCTGCAGTCTTTTTAACATTTAAAGTGTGAAAGGTTTTAATTATGTCTCTACAAGTAATATGTTCAAAAAGAAATTCGGTATCGCAGACATTAACATTTTCTTTCAGCAAAGACTCAGCAACAGAAGGTGATAAGTTTAGGGATTTAGTAGTTGAAATGGGAATATCCGAAAAGAAATTTTCAAAGGCCACTGCGACTTGTGAGTCTGATTTTATGATGTTGTCATTAATAGACAGGCTGTAGTCAGTATTTCGGTTACCAGATCTTCCCGTTTCACTATTAATAATATTCCAAGTCGTTTTAATAACATTACTACTGTTTTTAATCTTTGAACTTAAATAATGCGACTTGGCCAAACTACAAACTTTTTTAAATAATTTTGAATAATTTCTAACATATAAATTAAATTCAGCAGTGTTTACATAAGACCTTTCACTGTACAGGTCATAAAGCCGTGTTCTACTTTTATGAATACCAATGGTCGCCCAATCACCGAATGATGCGTTACTATTAACGGAGATATTCTTGGGAATAAAGGTCGAATTAAATTGTTTACAGTATATACTAAACAAATCATCATATAGGTGATTAGGATCAGCATGAATTGACAAAATTGGTAATTTATTAATGAGTTTAGCCTTAAAAGCTGCCACACGACTTACAGTTTTGGGGTTAACAGTGATATCCTTTTTAGCCACTTTGTTGTTTAGGTTTTGTATAGTAATCCTCTGCCCACAATGATCAGAACCTAGTAAATTTATAATTTCTTTGTGGACAGGTATAACATTAGTATAAATATTATCTAAGCATGTGGCACTAGTAGGGGTTTTTCTTGTGGGCTCCAAAAATAGGTTTACAAGATTGTAGGACTGAAACAGACTTATTATTATACTACAAGAACCTGAGTTTTCTAATAAATTAACATTAAAATCACCACAAGTGATTATGGATTTATTTGAGTTACAAATCTTGTGTAACACTTCATCCATTACCTTTTCAAAGCAGTCATACAATCCTGAAGGGGGTCTGTATACACTTAATACAATAAACTGCTCCAATTCTATACAAGCTATTTCAACTGTCCGCTCAACAGATAGGCTCACAATATCCTTACGGTCCTTAAATTTAAGCTGGTTACTTACTAAAATCAAAGAGCCACCATGTATAGCATTAACTCTGCTAAATGAACTACCACCTGGTGATTATTAAAATTGAACAAAAACTGGTGGCTTTTAAGCCAATGTTCTGTTATACAAAGAATATCAATGCTATTAAAATTCATAAATAAATCTACTTCTAAATCTTTGTTCAAAAATCCTTGAATATTTTGATGCACCAGGTTAATACTATTTACTGATTTTAAACTTTTATTTGATTCTTTTTTGCAATTTTCGTTATGTACAGTTTTGCAAGAGGTTGTCCCTATTGTCCTAATTTGTAATTTAAATTACTATCAATATCAATTTCTGATACCAAATTATTGGCTGAATTAAAAAACACTTCTTGGCATTGCTCAATAGAAGCAAGTTGTTTAGCCAAATTCTTGGCTGTAATAGAAAAATAATATGATAGCGACACAGCTATCTGTCGTTTACAATACTTTGAAAGAAAGTACCTATCCATGAAAAATCTATCTTTTGTTAAATAAAAGTTATTACCAACATAATTGTTAGTGTCAATTAAATGGAATAAATTACTACTATATGTTAAATTATGTAATGTCCTATTTAATTCAAATCTAAGATTATTTTCTTCCTGTGGCAAACTTTGGCTGTATGGGAAAGTGAACATCACAATTTGTTTTAAACTAAGGTCGCACAAAGATCTATAATGTTGGAGTAATTCTCCTTTGTTCACATTACCCCTATTACCAATAAATATTAATAATGTAGTATCCTGGTTAAAATTACATTTAATAACTTTTTTCATTATGTCAAATAAAGAACAACCAGACATACAGTAGTTTATAATTGAGTGTCCTGGATATTTATTTGTCAACAAATGGCCTAGATCCTTTCCAATTTCATCACAAAATAAAACTATTTCTGTATTTACATTATTTTTAGGCAAACAGTTAGTAATTTCTAATGGCAAACGGCATTACGCAATTACTTCATAGCTATTTACTTTATAATTTTGTACGTTACTGTAAATTTAACATATGCGTCGGGCTAGTTGGGAAAGAGACAAAATACGGCTTGATACGCGTTGGGAAACTGACTACATGTACAAAGTGACGTATTAGTGAGAGACCTAATAAAGATAGTGACGGAATATCTAGTGTGACGTGTTGTCGTCACAACCAGAATGTAGCTGTTTGATGAGTAAGGAAGGGATCGAAAAACAAAGGAGTTGCATAGTGAAATTTAGTACAACAATGTGACACTCGTTTGGATGATATAAGCTACTAACGGTTACTATGACATTGAGATTGACGATAACGTTGTTTTAATGTTGGCAAAAAGGTAACTGTTACAGAAACTTTTATAGAGGATTTATAGTATGGGTTTAGATAAAATATTTAAAAACTCGTGTCTGAGAACTGAATCAATAAAGTTTTAGAATAATTTATACATTGCTTTTACAGGAACCCCTTGACGAAATGCAGGTCATCCAAAATCGGGAAACTGAACCTGGCTCCATGGAAAGAAACTAATAATTGCCACAAGCAAGGAGTTTAGTTTAGTATGACAACATTTATACAAACCAATAATTTTATTAAATATTATTCCACATGAGAACTTATAGTTTTTTAGTGTGCCGTATGCCATAGACTTAATTGTTTGGTATTATTTACAAAGTACGCCTCGGCAACCGCTCCTAGAGATGGACATCATCAACACTTTCCCTGGAAACCTTCATTGACACGCTTGTGTCAATGAGTGCCTGCAATCGCCAGTAGTCCCTGACTTTGATATTGGGTAATAATCCATAGAAACTGATAGCTAGTGAAAATTCTAGCTATGCCTGTGCCTGATGAAACTTGCGCTCAGCACAATTTGCACGGACACGAATGATTAGTATTGGCGTGTCTCTTGTTTATTTAGTAACGAATTTAGTATTTTATCCTTTTCTTTTACCGAGTATTTGTTTTTTTTTATTTCATAAACAAGTTAATTTTAATATAAATAAAATATAAATTTTATTTAAATAAAGCCTTCACGAAATTATTGTTTGACAGGTTTTATTATTGTTTTGTATTCTACTAGAAGATGTCGTTATCAAATGATTCAATTTGTTTGTTTAATTTTTGATTTGTTTCACTAAAAAATGTGAAGACAGAACTACAGCATTTCTAGTGTTTTAATTAGTTAACACCGATTCTCATTATGATATTCAATTAGGACAAGACTTTGTTCTT
This sequence comes from Orthosia gothica, assembly GCA_949775005.1. Lineage (NCBI taxonomy): Eukaryota > Metazoa > Arthropoda > Insecta > Lepidoptera > Noctuidae > Orthosia > Orthosia gothica. Next base: position 2,750,543 of record OX459042.1, read on the forward strand.
GGTTCCATTATATAGTTAGGGTTTACTTAAAACTTGTTGCAACCAGGCAAATGGCTAAACGCCTACATTTGAAACTAAGAAACAATTGAGTTTTTAAACTGTCATGGTCACTAACACTCAGAATGATGGTCAGAAACCGGATATTTACCATGTTTACTATTTACATCACCGAAATATCGGAAACTCGCTTCTAATGTTAATGTTAAGAAACAACTAACTTTATTCTAAATTTGTGCATAACACACGGTACTTACCCAACTAACCTAAAAACAACTGTGGTTAAACCATTATTAAAAAAAAATACAAAGATTGCATGGAGTCTTATATCCTATGCGCTTATTCCAATAATATCCAAGATATTTGAAAAGTACATTTATGCACAGATTTATAAATACCTGGATAAACAAAACATTTTGAAAGAGGAACAAAAAGGTTTTCGGAAAAGTAAAACGATCAATTTGGCCATCTACGAATGTTTAAATAATGTTTATACGAATGTTGACAATAGAATACATGTGTGCTCAATATATTCTGACATGACTCAGGCCTTTGACTATGTGGAACATAAGATTTGTTAAGTAAACTAAAAGCCTACAGCAATAGAGATAATGTCTTGAATTTAATAGAATCGTATTTAAAGAACAGGAAACAGTAAGTTGAAGTATCTGAAATAGATTTTTAATTTAAATGTCAACGAATTAACAAATCTGATCTTCGAACACTCACATATGGTACGCCATATGTGAGTGTTCGAAGATCAGATTTGTTCTTCTTTGAATAAAGGAGGCCCTAAAACACTGCCCTGAGGTACGCCTCAGGGCAGTGTTTTAGGGCCTCCTTTATTTATAATCTTTTTTTTTTTATCTTCAATAGGCTTACGCTTGATCACTATCTCACCTGATGGTAAGCGATGATGTGGTCGACGGTGAAGTGAATCTATATAAATGATATGCCGAAAGTTACAAGTCACCCTATGTCACTATTTGCTGATGACAGCACTGTTACTTTTAACAGCACAAACGCTGAAACCTACAATGACGAAATTTCTAAGGCAATAACCTCCATAATACAATGGTTAGATAATAATAATGTAAAGGTAAATATTGAAAAGACGAAATTAACTATGTTTAGCCAACGTTCAAACACAAATATGAGTACATATTATGAAAGCCAACGCATATCACAAGTAAACATATCTAAATTCCTAGGTTTAACAATTGATAATAAATTAGATTGAAAAAAAACACACGGAGGAGCTAACCAAACGAATTAGTAAGTCTGCCTATGCCCTATACAAACTTACCTCAGTGACGAGTGTGGACGCTTTAGTCACAGCATACCATGGCTTGGTGGGTTCAGTTCTGAGATAATTATTTTTTGGGGAATTCAACCAATAGGGAAATAATCTATAAAGCACAAAAAAAGTGCATTAAAACAATGTTTGGATTACAGGTCATAGATACATGTAAACCATTATTTATTAAATTTAAAATATTGACTGTTTATTTTTCTTTGAAGTTGCTGTATTTGTTAAGTTCAATGCAAACTTGTTTAAAAAAATTCAGGCATTAGTAACCGAAGTCAAAGGGATAACAGTAGCTTATGCGTAAGAAGGTCCCACGCAGCATTTATGTACAAAAGTGTATTTTGCATGGCGCCAGTCATATTTAACTATATATAAACATATCGTATTTTTGCGGGAATACGAGTAAGTAACAAGTGTCGCTATGGTCGCTCAGTTGTCAAATCGAAAAAGAGATAAAATATTTAACTTCTTGCGTGCTACGGAACTTGCTTGGGAACCTGTAGCGTTCCACAGGAAATTATGAATCGTTGCAGTGCGTTCAAGCGGTTAAAGTCCAACTCACTACCTGCCTGTAAATTATAATTTATATCTGGTCATTGATATAGGGTTTTTTAATATATCAATCTACCTGGTACACCTTGCTAACTGTTCTCTAAACAATTAACAAAACAGGTTCGAAAATAAACTGTAGACAATAAATTATCTACCTACATTAAGGCAACTTAGAATACATTCATAGATAACAAAAAAAGAAAACTACTACCTAGTTAAAAGTAAAAGCCTTATCTAAATGGGACATCCAAAATCCATACTAATATTGAAATTCGAAAGTAAGTCTGTCTATCGATTTGTTTGACACGTTTTCACGCAAGACAGCTGAGCCAATTTTGATGAATTTTGTTATAACAAAATTCATGAAAATTTAACTCTATAGAGTTAAATTTATCTTCGAGAAGGACATTTTATAATATGTTTTATCGCGGTACTACTACTATCCTTTGCGATAATTGCCGCGGCAGAAACCACTGGAAGAAACTAGTTATAGAAACTAAAAAACGAAAACATTTATTCGACATAGACACAACACAACAACAACAATCACATAGTAACAGAGAAGAATAGTAAAAAAAAGTTACACCTAACCTTACATTCAAATTAACTTTAATTCTACCGATAAGATAGTTAGGAATGGTAACTAAATAAAAGGAGAGACATCAGTTTTTACTCAAGTAACAGCTATCATAGAAACTTGGGTAAAATGTTGCCCGAAAGTATTTTTATATTATTTATTAACGTGGTATTTTGTGATGCTGTTTACTATGATAATTATAATGGAACAAGAATTTCAGATACTATGTTGGCCTATTATAACTCAACGGGCCGACTTGGGTGAGTAGTTTTGAAAAGATTTTATTTTTATGTGAAACATCTAACGCGGTGGGTCAGACCTGAGACCGGCTGTTGGCGTGGCCACGTCGCCACGGGCTCATAAAATAGGCGTGGTGATGCATAGCTACGCGTTCGTAACTCTGCGAGTCTCTTACTATTTTTTTTTTTTAATTTGTCAATTTATATAATAATGCATATTTTAAATAAATAATTCTGTTTTTCTTAGAAAAGTCTCAAGAACGGCTAGTGGCCACGTCGCCACGGGCTCATAAAATAGGCGTGGCGACGCGTAGCCACGCGCTCGTAACTCTGCGAGTATCTTACTATTTTTTTTTTATTTGTCCATTTTTATAATAATATTATTGGGAATCAGGAGCGAATTTTAAATAAAAAGACAACTGACAGACTAGCCTACCTTACATTTTATTTACAAACTCACTAATTACAGAAATAATTACGCACTATTTTATTGGAAACTATCGACTACGAAAACACACAATAATCAAAGGAAATAAACCACATGAACCTAACAACTTAGCTGTGATCCGAGACGAAATCCAACGACCTAGCTGCGCGAGCGCTGATAGGTGAAAAAGGGCTGCGGACCTTTATTTTTTTTTATTTTATTTTTTTTCTACGGGGCGTCTCGCGACTCGGCCAAAGTGGCCGACATATGCTTAACCGGGCTTCCCTGTGGAGACTAATCTCTTAGCCTCCGGCCAGGCTTAAGGCTGCGGACCGATTTACAACCGCTTTTATAGGTGTTGGGTGAAACGTCAGGGATGACAGCTGTACAATCATTCGAAATATCGATCATATCCTAATAATATATATTTTTAAATAAATAATTTTATTTTTCTTAAAAAAAATCTCATGATAAGAAATTAGAAAGAGTTCAGTATATTTTACAACTTCCAGTTTTCTTTCAGTACGTGCACCGTTGACGTGAAACCTTGCGATGCGATGGAACGTCGACGCATAGATGGGAGTTGCAATGGTCTCGACAACCCATCGCAGGGAACCTACAGTGTTTTCCATCCAAGAGTACTGCCAGCCTGCTACTTCAATGGTAATGTGCTCTCAACTAAATATTTTGTAGGGTCATCCTTCTCCCCGCGTCGTGTACTTCATTACTGAGGGTCATGATACCCCTGTCATTGTCGAAACAACTTTTTCTTCATTGATAAGCGCCATCTATGCCTCTCTTTTGCGTCGCAGAGAGCATCGTGCAGTTTGGTATTCAACGGTGTTTGGACTTGGTCTGACCATCTCATTGGGCTGCGACCTCTAGAACGTTTCCCTTGAAACATACAAGTAACCATCAGCTGTTCCAGGTTGTGCCCATCCTTTCTGGCAATGTGATCAAAGAACTTCAAAATTCTGCGAAGGCAGGTCATGGACAGTCTGATGTTCGTTTCGCGGAGGATAGAGTCATTGGTGCGAAAGGCAGTCCAAGGGATTTGCAGCATCTTCCTCCAGCACCACATCTCAAACGCATCTATGTGGTTACGGTCGGCCTTCTATAAAGTCCATGTTTCAGCCCCGTAACTGAAGATCGAGAAGACCAGGCAGTTGACCAGTTTCACTTTCGTCTTCCTTGGAATGTTTCGGTCGCTCCATATTGTCTGCAATTGGGACATTGCGTTTTTGGCCATCCCTATACGTCTCCTAATATCGTTCTCGCTGGACCCTATGTTGCTGATATTTGCGCTTAGGTAGATGAAGTCGCTTGCAGTTTCCATCGATAGAGCGCCTGTAAACTGGAGATGACCATTAACTTTTTTGTAGGGTAAATCCTAATAAAAAGAGAAAACTGTTAATATGATGTAATTAATAAAATAGTCCTCCTGACCGATTTCGGCCACGGTGGCTAATATCAACAGAGACTGCCTCTAGATCTGCCTGATGCATCTGTTTTGGGTAGTGAGGTAAATCACAATGGTTTGGCCGACAGGCATGCAGGTATTCATGCTGAGGTTCATTTGAAAAATCGATCGAATTAAAGTGGATACGTACTTCCAGCAAAATTAAACGTTTTTTGTGTGCACGCAATGGAAATAAAAATATAAAAACATGAACGTTAGGCTATATAGAAATATTAAGCTAAAAAGCTTGTTAAATTGACACAAATAAATACATCAGAAAAAAAGGGTACGGAAATCTGGATAGTTGTAAATAAATGCAATAATAGAGAGAAAATGATTCAGCGGGCACTTAGGCTTAAGGTTGATGGACGAATTATAGTAGATCTAGAGGAAATAACTAACTTACTAGTGAATCAATTTGACTATAAAAGTGCTACTGACGTAAATAAAGGAGACCATGCCAAGGCATTTCTCTATCTATACACGGACAAGGTTGGCAGTGACATGCATATTTCTCCTACCACTCCAAACGAGATTTGTATTGCAGTTAAAGGAATGGAAAAAGCAATGCCTATGGGTATGACGAAGTGCCAATTTGTCTGTTAAATGAGCACATTGAAATATTAGCTGAGCCTCTATCTGACTTCTTCAATAAATGTATAAAAGAGGCTATATTCCCAGAACAAATAAAAATGGTGAAAGTAATACCTGTGTATAAGAAGGGAGTAAGTCTGATCTTAAAAACTATAGACCCATCTCCCTATTACCAGTGCTGTCAACATTATTTGTAAAGTTACTTAAAATTCGACTTGTAGCACACCTGCGAGTAAAAAGAGTTTTAAATAAAAGTAAATTTGGGTATCAGAAGGGTGTTGGCACTTAAGGCGCCATATATACGTTATTGGATGATGTGTTAGACAAAATTAATAATAAAAAAATAGAGTTGCAGGGATTTTCTTAGATTTAAGCTCTGCATTTGACACAATTGACCATAAATTACTTCTGACTAAAATGAGTCATTACGGAATAAGAGGTATTTTTTTGCAACAATTCTCGTTCTACTTACAAAACAGGCGGATGTACGTTGAAAATGACAAAACTCAAAATAATTATAAGAAAAGGTATAAATCCAAAATTGTACGCATAAACGGGTGTCCCACAGGGATTTATTTTAGGACCTATTTTATTTTTATTATTTATTTATGACTTGATTAATTATCTAAAAAATTTTTACCGGACACTGATTTGGTTATTTTCGTAGATGAAACAAATGCCATAGTGGCTGCCAATGACATGATATAGTTGACAGAAAGGGTAAATTTTACGTTAGAAGCATTTCATATGTGGTGCACGGCAAATAAATTATTAAATAATAGTAAAAAGACTTAACTTACAAATCATAACCTGAGAATTGTTGTCCAAGATACCAGTCTGTAAAATTGTTCAACAGGTTGCCTTTAGACAAAAAAAGTGCTTTCTTTCAAAATAAAACTAAAAAAATCCTATTGAATAATTGTTGTAGAGGAATTGTCATTTTATTTGATTGAATTGTTATTTTATTGATATAATCAAGGGTTGTGAAATTTTATTGGATTTTGTTCATTCTGGTTTATTGAACTAACCATAAATTCATTATTTCTATTTTTCAATCTATGCTAATTTGTCTTTAATTAATTGTTTTAAATTTTAATGGGTTGGCCATATTGTTTATTTTACATGTTGAAATGTTGAAGAAATGTATTTTTTTTTTTAATTGTTCATATAATTTGAAATTCAAATGTAATCTATTTTAGTATTTATACTGTAATTGTGTAATTTTGTGGGTAAATTCGGATACAAGTTACTTGTTTATGAATAAACGACTAATGATTAACCATCGGCACTAATATCAGAAGTATCATTGACTCTATAGAAATGTACGCAGACATGTTGTCGGAAACGGGGAAAAAATTACTAATGACATTCGTTTTGAAAAGTAGATTATCAGAAAATGCTAAATTACGTATAACCAATAATTACACATCTGTGAACGATTTTGTCAGAGATTTACGTGTTGCACTTTTACCAAAAAAATCGTTTACTGCAATACAATCACGATTACAAAACGCAACGCAAGGCTGGCGTACAATTGATCAGTTTGGAACAGAATTAGAAAAGTTATTTACTAATCTGACCATATCGCAAGCAAATGGTAATTCTGATAGTTATTCCGTACTCAAGCCCATAAACGAAAAATTGGCAATTAAGCGATTCGCAGATGGATTGAAGGATTCGAGACTAAGTACGATTATTGCTGCACGTAACTATGACAGTTTAAAGGACGCGATCCAGGCAGCGAAAGATGAAGAGTTGACATCGGCATCGACTTCGACCAACGAAAATGTCATGCAGTTTTCACACCGCGGAAGAGGTAAGTTTCATAACAATAACAACAACTTTAGGAATGGCCGTGGTTCTCATAATCAGCAGTTAAACCAACGCAGTCGAGGACATCATTATCAGCATAATTCAAATAATTTGAGAGGTAATTTTAGTCACAATTCTAATAACTTCGGCAGACGTGATTTCAATAACTCACGTGGGCGATCATCCCATAACTATCGTGGTAACGGACGTGGACGAGATTATCAAACTTCGAACGAGAATCGATCGAGTAATGAAACTCGCAGTAAAGGTCGTACCAATAGAATATTTTATTCCAACAATGAACAAGATAAGAACGATAGTATGCCTACAACAAACGAAATGCAGTTTTTTCGATCTTAAACATAACATTTTAGCTTTGCAAGGTAAGGCAAAATTTTTAGCATTATACATAGGTAATAGGAAATATTATTGGTTAATAGATACCGGAGCATCTTTGTCCGTAATTAAAAAAGATGCGTTACCATACAATAGTGCAGTAATTAGAGATGAAACCATCATAAATGGTATTGGAGGTAAAATTAGTTCATCAGGGTTTGTTCAACTTAGTTTGACTCATCGTGATGACCAACACTTTGTTGACTTTAATATCAAGCTTCATGTTTTTGATAACATACCATTAAAGGCAGATGGAATATTAGGTTTAGACTTTCTTTGTCAGTACGCTTCAAATATAAACTTAGAAACTAATGTCATTAACCTATCTAATTATGGAAAGTATTATTCACTAGAACTAAGTGATGTCATAGATTACTCAGCTGAGGTGTTACATATCCCAGCACGAAGTGAGTCGATACATTATTTACCATTAAATATTGAGAATATGAATGACTGTATTATCCATAGTGAACAGTTAGCGGAAAATGTTTTTCTAGCGGGATGTATTGGACGAATAAAAAAGAATAGATTACCGGTTAAAATTTTGAACACTAACGAGCAGGATATTTACCTACCAACTTTTCAACCACAGATATATTCAATTGAAGAGTATCACTTATGCAATTTTAAATCAAACACTAACAGTTTAGAACGAGCAAAGAAATTATTAAACATTTTAAATTTAAATCATTTAAAAATGGACGAACGGAAATCTATTGAAGAATTATGTTCTAAATATTCGGATGTATTCTTTTTACCAGGTGATAAGTTAACGACTACAAATGTTTATGAACAATCCATAACTATAAAACCAAATACAAGTCCGGTTTATACGAAGCAGTACCGATTGCCGCATTCTTTGAAAAATGAAGTAAATAGGCAAATTCAAAAAATGATTGACAATGACATTATAGAAGAGGCGAAGAGTGAGTGGTCGAGTCCTGTTTTACTGGTACCAAAAAAAAGCAGCAACGATAAAAAATGGCGACTAGTGGTCGATTATCGGAAGCTTAATGACCGTATTGTAGACGATAAATTTCCTTAGCCAAGTATTACGGAAATTTTGGATTCGCTCTCTGGCTCAGTCTATTTTTCGCATTTAGATCTTAATCAAGGATATTACCAAGTAGCTTTAGATAAAAACAGTAGAGAGTATACAGCGTTTACAACTAGTACTGGGCAATACCAGATGAAGAGGCTACCTATGGGATTAAAAACAAGTCCGAGTGCTTTTAGTAGAGTAATGTCAGTTGCTATGTCTGGGTTAACATACGATAAATGTTTTATATATTTAGACGATTTAGTAGTCTTTGGGAGAAATTTAGATATCCATAATAAAAACTTAACAGACGTCTTGGAAAGACTTAGGAAAATTAATTTAAAATTAAATCCAGAAAAATGTAATTTTTTAAAGAAAGAAATTCTTTATTTAGGGCATTTAGTATCAGAAAATGGAGTCTTACCCGACCCAGTTAAAGTAGAAGTATTGAAAAATTACCCTGTACCAAGTAATACTGATGAAGTAAAAAGATTTGTAGCATTTTGTAACTATTATAGGAAATTCATTAAAAACTTTGCAAGAATAACTTGTCCATTAAATAAATTAACTAGAAAACATGTACCATTTGTTTGGACTGAAGAGTGTCAAAGTGCGTTTGAAGCAATGAAACATGCTTTAAGTACACCACCAGTATTAGATTTTCCAGATTTTTCTGAAAATAATGAGTTTGTCATTCAAACAGATGCGTCAGGGACGGCTATTGGAGCAGTCTTGTGCAATCAAAATATGAAACCTGTAGCTTATGCTAGCAGACCTCTGAATAAAGCTGAACTCAATTATCCAACCATTCAGAAAGAGTTAGTTGCAATTGTTTGGGCTGTAAAGTATTTTAGACCCTATGTATACGGTAAATCATTCACAATTATGACAGACCATAAGCCTTTAATATATTTATTTTCAATGAAGGACCCATCTAGCAGACTACTTAAATTTAGACTAGCACTAGAAGAATACGATTTTAAAATTTTATATTTAAAAGGAAAAGATAATAGCGTAGCAGATGCATTATCTAGAATTAATATAACATCGGATACTTTAAAACAGATGCATAATGAAATTTCTTTAGTTATGACTAGAGCTCAGAAAAAACGTTTAGATGTAGGAAAACAATTGGATACACCTAGTTTTAGTAAACGAGACGAAACGTGGCCTGATCAACCACGAGTAGTTGAGGTACTAAAAATTCCGAATAATTCAGTAGAAATGAGTTTTATAGGAAGTGATGAATTAAATAAATTAAAAAGACAAAATAATATAGATGAAGAAAAGGAATGTTTTATTTATAGCAATCGAAAGAAGATGTTGTATATTAATCTTAACTTTAGAGCACAACTTACGCGAGCCGAATTTGTGACTAAGTTAGGTCATTTTTGTAAACGAATAGGTATAAATGAGCTATGCATAGTAAAAAATAAGGAATATGAGAGTTTTATTAAAGATGTATTAAAAGAGATAAAAGACAATAAGGATTGGACCGGTCCACGTATTTATGTATTGAGAGGAGTTAGGAGAATTTATAATGAAGAAGAAAGAAAGTATATTTTACATGACTTTCACCTACTACCTACCGCAGGTCATGCAGGAGTACGTAGGATGACCAATAATATTAAGAGACATTTTTACTGGCCAGGCTTAGACAACGATATTAGACAATTTGTGAGTAAATGCATTAAATGTCAGAAAATGAAGCATTGTAAGTATATCAAGGCGCCCATGGAGATAACTACAACGGCTTCACATGCTTTTGAAAAAAATTATCTGGACGTCGTAGGTCCATTAGAAAAAGACATTGAAGGAAATTGTTATATTTTGACACTGCAGTGCGAGCTTACTAAGTTCGTAGAGGCCTATCCTTTGAAAACGAAGGAAACCGTAAGTATTGCTAAAGCATTAGTTAATAATTTTATTTTAAGATTTGGAATACCTAATACCATCGCAACTGATCGTGGAACAGAATTTGTATCGTCAGTAATGGAACAGGTATGTAAACTTTTATGTATAAATAAATTAATGTCTACAGCGTATCACCATCAATCCATCGGTGCGCTCGAAAATTCACATAAAAATTTAGGATCGTTTTTACGAATACAGTGTAATGGTCAAAAAGACACATGGAGTCACTGGCTACCATTTTGGTGTTATAGTTTCAACAATACTGTTCATACAGAGACAAAGTACACACCATTCGAACTGGTATTTGGTAGAGCTAGTATAGTACCATCTAGAGTTAGTCAGTACATAGAACCATTGTATAATCCAGAAAGTTATCCTTTAGATCTTAAGTATAGGTTACAAGTAGCACATCAAGATGCTCGTAATAATTTACTTATAAGTAAACAAAACCGTAAGAGTTGTTATGATAAGTCTTTAAATAATGTGACATACAGTAAAGGACAACTAATTTTAATTAGAAATGAAATAGCTAATAAGTTAGATCCTCAATGGGAGGGACCATTTGTTGTTTTAAATGATTTAGGTGTTAATGTAGAAATATTAAAAAATAATAAAACCTATTTAATCCATAAAAATAGAACCAAACCTTTGGTAACATAAGAAATGTTATTAAGTTATATTTACGTATAAAAAAAAATAAATTGTAAACTAATTTTTTTTTTCTATCACCCCTGAGGTGAGGTGTAGTAGTACTACCTATAGTATAAGGTCTATGACCCTATCCATATGAATGTATCTTCTATTAATATATTAACACACTTATACTCTTGCAGTCAGTAATTAAAGGTAATCGCTTGAGAACAGTTGTTTCAATAACACTACATCCCCACACCTGCCTGCCTGATGTTTATACGTCGCAAGTGTCGTCCTTCCATTGTGAGTAATCGATCGCAGGAATTTGGTAGCAACTGACAATCTCGTTACTGAAATGAAAAAAAAAAATGACAAGCACCAAAGTATTTAAATAATATTAGAAATGCAAATAATCCCTTTATGCAGTCCGTTCAAAAGATTTTGGCTGGTATTCCTGATGCTCATGCTCAACTCAACTCAAACTGGGAATAGACAGTTGTGATTAGTTGGCTTGTTTATTTGACATTAACATACTCAAGTCCAAGATACACGCCCCAAACGTTACCGAACTCTTTTAACACAAAATCAGTGGCATTGAGTCGTGTTAGCTTGTACTTTGAACGTATTCATATTTGCTAACTTGGACTTTCATTTTCATTCAATACCTATTACCTACCACAAATTTTGAGTAGAAAGAAGGCAGTAGCGTCTGGGGCGCCTGGGCTCTTGCTCTATTGGGTACACATTTTTGTCAAGCTGAAGAATCATATGCCAAACTCAAGAGTTGTGGTTGGTTTTGGTTGTGTTGGAATTGGCAGTTGTGATCCAATCACAACTGCCAATTCTGATTTTGAGTCGAGCATGAGCATCTGGAATACAGGCCTTTCTAGTAACTTAAAGAACACCTGGTAATAGTTATCAGGAAACAAAGAATCGGTAATCTCTTTTCCTGATGTAAAGGGTAACAACGACATAAAAACATACCCAGTTGTTGGTAACTCGAATGCCCTGGGCTGAACCTCTGTCACACCATCTCCAATGTCACACAGCATACGTGCTACTGTTGCTTTTCTTATTTCTGCCAATTGTTCTATAGAATAAAAAAACACGTTATATTTAAAACATAGGTAGATAGATTTATTAAAAGACTAATTGATTAGAACAATTAAACCAGTCAAACCACCTTCAATACTAACTAAATAAATGTATAGGTATTCTATGCCTTTTTGTAAGGTGAGATTAAAAATATTATGGCTGACTTCTTAAACTGTAGGACATTTATCCTCACACCTAATTTTTGCATGTCTAATCATATTTTTTCTACATTATATATCATTTATCATTTTCAAGAACAAAAACACAAATACGATATTGCACGTAGGTACATAATATGAATGTGGACAAAAAATATCTATTTAGTCCGTCAGTTAGATAACCTAACAATATTGGACACTTATTTCCTCTTTTGCCACGTAAACAAAAAATTACAACGATATAGTGCGTTGAAATATCATGTCACGTCACGGTGTGCTATACTTTTTTCAGACAAAGTGACGTCACAAGCCCCACTCCTAATAATAAATGATTTTATTTCTGTAAATTGGTTTGTACAAACGCGTTTACATGTCTAACATATTTTTTTTTAAACTAGATGAGGTCGGCGTTTCCTATCTGACTACTCTGAGAAGAAAGGCCGAAACAAACTCAGAGGTCACAGTCTTTTTTAAAGTCCTGACAAAATCTTGGTTCGATCCTGAACTTTGATGCATTTTATCTTTGTTAATTTTTATTTATTTGATACAGCAAAAAATAGGGGTCCAATATTATTTGATAATTTAATGACGGAATAAATAGAATTATCATTTTTCTGCCCGGGAAACATCCCTATTGTATCCCGAAGGCAGGTGGCATTTTGCCAGTTATATTTAAGTCTCATGTAATAATAAGCGAAACTATTGCCATCAACAGGGCACAAATCGAGACTGAAGTTTTTTATTTCTCACAAGTAGCCTTAAGTCCAATAACACTTTCCCCGATCCGGGAATCGAATAAAAAATTGATCTGCTTAGCCTTTTCTCAACAACTACGGATTGCCTTCCTGTCTAACCAAATTCAGCTAAATACCAGCATTTTACATAAAGTCATTGCTTATCTAAACTGCACAACCCAGTAACTGGGTAACACTATACCATGTCAAGATTTCTGACCAGGCTTCAGACTATCTTTATTGTCAGTCAAAGTTTTACAAATGACAGACAGGACCAACAGAATAAAAGATGAAAAAAACAATAAAAATGCACCTGAAGTAAACGCATTGGGTCTATCAGCCCTCTCATACCAGTGCCTATCCGACACCAATGACAGCTTCAACTGCTTGGCCACAATGCAGTAGAACGTCGGTGGCACATGGGAGTTCTCCTTCTTCTTCTCTACCCATATTCCAGCTAAAAGGTCGATGTCGTCTACGAACGGGTACAGTTGTTTTAGCTGTGATAACCTCTGTAATTTTTGAAATATTTTTATTATTTATTTATTTAAACTTCATGTACAATAGTGATACATAGGCGGACTTAATGCCACAAGGCATTCTCTACCAGTCAACCTTTGGGTTAAAAAAGAACAACGATTTTGTACCCCTTGAAATTATTTTGTAACCCTTCACAAGAAGGGGTACAAAATAATATTTAAAAAACAACTTGTATACGAAAAAGTATATACTTACATATATATTAATAATACACATATACAAATAAAATAGACTAATAAATACCAATAAAAAAATGAGAAACCTATTATTTTAATAATTATTTTATTATGACTAGACTTCTGTCTCTAGATGAGAGCTATTTTGTCTGACACAAATAGTGGTTACGAACTTTTCTCTTAAAAGTGAATTTGCTTTCAGCATTTTTAATACCAAAGGGTAGCGCGTTCCAGAGCTTAATTGTTGAGACAGCGTATGAATTGGACATAAAACCGGTGCGGTGTGAAGGCATTTGGAGGAGTAGATTTTTGAAGGCTCGAAGGTTACGACTGTGAGAACTGCCCAACACTTTGAAATAAGTTTTCAGATAATCGGAAGCACAAGGATCGTTCATAATAGTGAAGAGCAAGCAGAGAGATCTAAGGGACCTCCTGAGGCGGATAGGCAGCCATTTAAGCTGAGAACGGTAGGAAGAAATGTGATCGTATTTACGAAGGCCAAAAACAAAGCGAATACAATTGTTGAGAAGTCGATCCAATTTGTTTAGAAGCTCTTGGGATAGATCAGGATAACAAACATCAGCATAGTCTGAACAATAAATTTTAAATTATAGCTAGTCTATATTTTGTTCTGTTTAACTCTTGACAGTCAAATGTTTTTCATTTGTAGTTCACAATATATAAGCTATTAAAGTGGACACGCACCAGGCCCAAATAAATCTAGAAACAAAACTACATTCAACATCATCATTTCAGCCGATAGACGTCCACTGCTGAACATAAGCCTCCCCAAGTGTCGCCACATCGACTGTTCCCCTGCGTCTTGCATCTAGCGAATGTTGTTGTTGCAACCCTCAGCAGGTCATCGATTCACGTAGTGGGGGGCCTTCCAACGCAAAATCTTCCGGTTCGCGGTTGCCACTCTGGAACTTTTCAGTCCATTGACCATCCATTCTGCGAGCAATGTGCCCTGCCCATTACCACTTATGTTTGGCAATTCTTCGGGTTATGTTGTTAATTCTGGTTCTCTTGCGTATGTCTTCATTTCTGATTTGGTCACGCTAGGGAACTCCGAGCATAGTCCTCTCTATTATCCTTTGGGTTAATTTAAACCTTTTGACGAGGAACAACGTAACAGTAGGAACTTATTTAAAGTTTACCTCCACATCTATGATATCAGATAAATCATCAAAGCTAGTGATAGTGTCCCCAAAACAGAATTTTCTGTAATTAATGTAACTTTGGAATCCAAGGTAGCGATTTTTGGCTAAATCATGTGTCATAATGTCATTCGATCTTTGAAGACCACCTAACCCTCTTTCGGCAATCTGGAATTAGACAAAAAGTGTTACGAAAACCAAATATGGGATGCAAAACTTTCTTTGATCAAGAATTATCTAAGCAAAGAAGTAATAAAAACTTAAGCGTAATATTTACGTACATCGGGGTCAACAATGTAATCTTTAGAATTAGCTGTCGGTTGTCTGAAGAACCCTTGAGTCACGAAGTCCATGGTATTGTTAACTTTTAAGAAGTCTGTGTTTGACGTGAGATCCACAATCGGGAATGTTGACTTATATGTTCCATTTTTATAGTACATTCTAAAATAGAAGACAATAATAAGTATTGTTAAATTTATAATAAAAAAGGTTTATTCGATTATCTTAATTAATTAAAGGGGCAAATAAGAAAACCATGTGAAAATCAAAAATGATTACAAATCCCACCAAAAACATAAATGTGAAAAAGGGAGCCAAGTTCAACACTAAGAATATGCGCGGTTGTTGCTTAAGCCGACAAAAGAATTGAGATCTTAATGGGTACCAAGTTCTGTATCCTGGAAAAATATTGTTGTAGAAGAAAAAGCAAGAAATTGTGTTTTTAAATTTTGACTCGTTCTAGAATTAAAGGTGGTATTCCACTCGTTATATATTCACGTGAACACCTTAAAATCCACATAAAGACCGGCTGTCTTCAATTTTGTTTCCGATTCTTACATTAAAGACACTTCAGGTAAGTGTTTCTAATAGAATAATTTTATTGAAAAATTATAATAATATGATAAAAATTTACTATTTTCTGATTTATTCCTTTGTATTAACGCCCAACTACCAATCTGGATGCCAAATTTAAACTTTCTAGGTCATCTGGAACTGGGTTAGAGTTTTGGTTTATAGGTCAGTCAGTGATAAAAATGACGATTTTTGGACGTTAATATCTAAATAACCGTTTGAGCTATATTTATGAAATTTTGGTTTAAAGTTCATCTTAGGGATTTTAATACATAAACAAAATTTCATGTGTTCATGTTAAATAGATTTTGAGTTATTAAGATGAAAGAAGTGGCTCCAAATGGTTCGTGTAATATTATACACAGCTGCTGCGACGAGTTCCTTTTTTGCTTGAACTTGGCTTGCCACGCTACTGCGTGTCTAGATTAAACTGCTTAGAGATTTTTAGATAACGAGGTTTTTTTGAAAATTGAATGAGTTGGTACTAAGCTGGTAAACAAATAAAATACTTTTTTACGAAAAAAATAGAAACTGGTGTCTTTGGTAGTTAGTTACCAATTTTTTCGCTAAAAGAAACCGACTTCGAAAAATAAAGTAATTTTTCACTTTGTAGTGTTTTTAGTTGGCCGTATATAGTATTTTTTTGAGAAAATGTTTTTTTTGTTTTTCACCTTTTAGTTGTACTTAATAGGCTAGTCTTAAGTAAGGTACTTATAATTTCAGAATAGATTACCCGAATACCATGAAACTTGAACATAACCGGTGAAATGAGAATGTACCAAGGTGAACTGTACACATCTGCGTACCCCTTTAGAGCGTACTGGCGTGATGTTATGTTATGAAATGGTATAAACAATAAACAGACATGCGATTGCAGCAATCCCGAGGGATTTGGCGTTATTTATTGAAGAGTTCTGTTGTATATCTCCGAAGTTCTTCATCAGATCTTTACCAAATTAAAATTGGACCAATTTCGGAACAGATTCTTTGAAACAAAAAAATAATTTTCAATTACCCCTCCTTTTTGGTAAGTCGGTTAAAAATAATAAAATGAAAAACAGAAACATTCCACCAACCTTAAATCTCCGTCTTGTAAAGAGTGCATCCACCTCAAAACTACAGGGTACTCTAGGTATATTTGTGGCAGCGCAGTATCATCATATAGGTCTCTGAACCCAGGTTCACTGGCTATTATACCATCATCGATCAAGTTTTCTGTACCTATACAACATATTTTATATATGTATATATTAAATCCATATTTAAGTACATGTAAGTACATAAAATTATAAACTATGTACAAGATATACACGAACACAGAATACCCGAAATAATTAAATCGAACAACAGACAAATTTTCACATTAAAATTAGGAAGTCAAGTTACAATTATAATAAACATTATAAATAATTAAAATTTTACAATTTATTAATTTACTATGTATTTGCAATGTATAAAAATATATTTAAATATGTATCGGTCTTGACTTTGATAAATGGCGTAACTCTTAAAAATATATATTAGCTGCTCACCCATCAGAGTGGCCACAAGTTCATAATAGAACATTTGAACACCATAAGCTATGTTAATCTCCCTAGCCTGCTCAAACAGCTTATCATCAGTCCAGCAGGGATTGGTCGCAGCGAGCTCACCGGCAATGAAGTTATGGTTGTTCCAGAAGAGAATGATACCCACGATTTTAATGCCGAGAAGAAAATTGATGCTCGCTGAAAAAGTAAAATTTTAGTTGAAAATAATATCTCTCTTCAAGTTGACTCAAGCAAGTTGAAGCGAAGATTTTTACTTGATTAATAGCAGCTGTATGGGAGCTGCTATTGTTATTTGATTATTTGTTTTGTTCATTATTATGTTGATACTGTTTTATTATTTTTAATGATGTTATAATCATATTACTATATAATGGTGAAATTTTTGACTCTCTGCACGTGTTGGGTCAGACTTTAAGTGCAGGGAGTAATTGTGATGAATAATTAAAAATAAATGTCCAGCAGTGAACTTCTGTTGGCCGATGATAGTGATGGTGAAAAATGCACACAATGCTATAAAATTATGAGTATTAAACTTTAAATAATGAGTTGTTAAACTTACATATATCAGGAAAATATATTCTGTTATTTCTTTTTACAGTAACTAACTTGCCACTGGAGTTTGTTCGTCTTGCTTTGTCTTCTATGTTACCATATATAGGAGATAAATCGACAAGAGGAGTGGCATCTACAATCTGCAAATTAAATTATTCATTTTCGTAAAACGTAAAATTAATAAGACCCAGTTGTTTGATCCACAGTTAATTCAACTAATGGTTAAACATGCTAACCAACGGTTTCAAATTTCAGTAGAATGCGTTTTTCATCAATTTTTTTCAACATGGTCATTTTCGGACACAACGGATCAAAAAACAAGGCCTAAGTCTACATTGTGTAACTCAATTATGTGAATTTTACTTTGAATGGCCTATATATATTAACACAAACACTCACTGCATATTCACACAAAAATATACCGTGCGTATTCTTGTCTCATGAAAACTTGATCTATTCTATTCTCGAGATATGCATCTGCATCTACTTTAAAATTGTCATTAGGTATTATTTCTAAATATCTGGGTACTCAATTTTTCCGTTGAAATATAATGTACATGTTGTTCTATTCTGTACTATCGGACTTATCTCCGCTTCTCCACGTCCAAATGCTTACTTTTACTGAAATTGTAATGCAGATATACAAAATTAAAAAAGGTCGAGAAAATTCAAAAAACATAGTAAAATATTTACTCTCAAAGGCGTTGTAGTGTTGGGCAGACATCCAGAAGTTTGGAAGGTCAAAGGTCTAGTCAAGTTCAAGCATCTGATCCCGGAGAAGCGGTGCACATAGTCAGTCTTTGGCACTTTGTTGGGAGTGCAGGCATGGTCATGTCTGCCAGCCTCTTTGCAGCAGTACGGTCTCCAAGTCACATAGTTTGCTGTAAAATGAAACTAGACGTGTCAAAATTGTGTTTGGTTAAAATAGCTAGCGTTGTATCTCCTTTTATAGATGCCCATCGCCTTTACGTCGTCGTGAATACAAGCTGTACAATATATTGCGAAGCCAATGCTTCGAGCTGTCGAAGTGTAAAGTTAAAAATATAATATGGAATCATCGATATGTCGATGACCACCCAGAGCAGTATATAAGGATAACTTTTCCCTCAACGAAAAGCCTAATAGTTCCTTATCCCCATAAAACTTTAAATCAAACGATACAATCTTCCAGAGTAGAAAGTAAAGTGCACTTACTGGTATCTCGAGTGTTGATGATATCAGTAGCGAAGAACGCAAACAAGTAATTGATAATGCTGGCAAGCTGATCATCATCCACGCGACCTTCAGACCAGATGGTGGTCCTAACTACTCTGGTGAGATTAAGTTCAGCTCCAGATTGTGAGAGACGAGGATTAAACTCTGTGGATTGAATATTGCGATGAAGTTTTAACATCAACAACTCTAGTCTGTGCTAAATAAATATATTTTCTTTCTTTCCTTCTTTAGACAAAGTGTCATTCTATCAGAGATGGCGATGGTTAAAATGCCAAAATGTACGGAATTGATCACGTGACTTTTCGATAGCGCTTGAAGATTACTGAATCAGTTACGTTCATTGAAGCAAGTTTTTCCAGATTCAAATCAATTATTTCATGTAGTGTATGCACTAACTTTTAGCTCTGATGAATTTGTATTTTTTTTAATTGAAGAAAAATGGAGGATGTTCTCAATTCTACTTGTATATTTTATTTTTTTAATGTGGCACGCCATATCGCCACCAATTTTTAACCCCAGCCGGAAAAAGGGGGGTGTTATAAGTTTCACGTGTGTTGCTGTGTATCTGTGTCTGTGTCTGTCTGTGGCATCATAGCGCCTAAACGATTGATGGATGAACCGATTTTCATTTAGTTTTGAAAGGTGATTTTGTTGAGAGTGTTCTTAGCTATGTTTGAATAAAATCGGTTCAGCCGTTCAAAAGTTATGGGCATTTAACTGTTTGAATCGGGGTGTTTTCGCAAGATAAATGTGTCGGGGGTTTATTAAATTTTGAAATTTTATTTGTGGTGGAGAGTGGTAGGTAGATTGGTCTGATTTCATAAGTTCATTTGTTTTTGGGTTTCTTTAGTTGAGCCCATTTAAAATTGAAAAATCAAATCCATCCTTAATTTCCCCACTGGATTTTCTAATCTGAACTGAAAAGCGAAAAAAAAACTTTTTAACAAAAAAAATAATCTTTTTTTTATAATCTATAGGCTCGCGCTTGACCACAATCTCACCTGATGGTAAACGATGATGTGGTCGACGGTGAAACACGCTTGCCTAGAAATAACCTATTCACTCTTGACTTACAGACCTCTAGATTGTTGCTATCGGGAAACACAGACTCCGGCAGGGAATTCCACTCCTTAGCTGTACGCATAATAAAAGTGTTCCCAAAACGTTTTGTGCGTATGGATGGGTATGTCTACCATGTATCGATGGCGCATCGCCGTACGTCTGGTAGTCCGATGATGAAACGGGCTAGGAGGTATTAGAAAGAGCAATTCCATCGCACACTCCCCGAAATGTAACCGATAAAAAACCGACAGGCTGGTAACTCGGCGACGATGTTCAAGACTCTGCTTGAACTCTGCTTGCTTCAGCTTCGACTTGACCAGCGCCTCATCGCCGATGAGCCTCTTGGCTCGCTTTCCGATCGACTTATCAGTTTAAGGCAGCGCCAAACAAACTGTCAACGAAAGTCAACCTAGCTGCAATCATTCTACACTTTAGGTTATTCATTTGAATGTTTGTTTGTTTGGCACCAACCCGAAATACTAGACTATAAGTTTTTTTATTTTTTGTGTTTCAGTTCGTTATGGCGTCGGTAAAATTATTTGTTACAAATATTTTTTTTGTGTATTCATTTTTCATTTACACTTTATACAAATTAAACTTGACACTTAGTAAAAAAAATTTGATAAATAAGATTTTATTACTAAGTGCAAAGTTTAATTTAAAATATTCTTATTAGGTACCTGATTTCGAACGCATATGATAAGATGCATCTAGTAGTCTGACGTTAGGTGTGCGGGTGGCCCCATAGGTCGGGTAGTTTAAGTTGTTACATGTTCCGTCAATACGTCTGGGTTCAGTATCGTCACATGGTTCGACCACAACAGTGCAATTTCTGTGAAAAAAACGTTTTTTTTTAAGTTTCTAAAGCATCACCAAAAAGGTTAATACAACAAATCAAAAAACCCGACTGTTTAAAAAGCGAACTAAAAAGACGTAAAAAAAAAGGAAATCATGCACAGTTGGCGCAATGGTTGAGCGATTGACTGCTGCGCTACGTGTCGCGGGTTCGATTCCCGCACGGAAAAAATATTTGTATGACCTACAGATGGTTGTTCCGGCTCTGGGTGTTGTGTATGTAAGTTTATATGTTTGTAAACGCACACACGATACAGGAAGAAATTCCTAGTGTAAAAAAAAACTAGCTGAAGAATTATAACATGCCAAACTCGAGAGTTGTGATTGATTGCCAGTTGATCGGTAGGTGTGGCTATATTTGAGTTTGAGTCAAGTATGAGCATCCGGAATACGGGCCTAAAGGGAGAGTTTAGAATGAGTGCGGTTTTAAAACACGGGAAATCCCCCAGAAGCCATAGAAAAGTGACATTCTATCAACAAAGGTGATGCAATAGCGATCGGTAAAAGTCAAAAATCCATCCATCAATCGAGTCAATGACACATTGTCTAGAGTTTTTTATAGTTTAGGTAATATTGGCACCTACCATGTTCTCGTAATTAATGCTGATTCGGTCTACATTTTATAAAGGTAAATGCTTAAGATAATTTAAAAAAAAGTACTTACGCTAGAGTACCATTAGCAGTGTAATGAGCCACTTCAGTTGAATCTAGAACTTCGCCATAGTAGGAGCTGTAGTACGAAGGATCCCCAAGAACGGAGCACAAAGATGAGACGAACATTAACAGAAGTATCTCCGCCATCTAACTGTGTGATATTGAATGAGAACATATTTGGATGTTTGGCTCTTATATACACACTTATATACACATTCTACCGTCATCACGCGCTAGCAGTAAGACGTGTTGCGAGTCACTCCGTTAAAAATAAATATTTTCTGTTGTTATAAGTAAATATTGATACAATATTATGCTATAAACAAATTATATTGTCTTGTATTGGCGACTTTATAACTACGAGTTCTTTTTTAAAACGAAGACATAAGTAGTTTTTATTTGAAACTGGCTGTTGCCCGCGGTATTGTGAATATTATCGGGATAAAATGGCTGATGATAGGTCGCCTACAAATAAGACCAAAAACGCTATTCAACATCATGTTACCATCAGAGGGGACAAAAGGCAAGCTCTCCTCTCCGCCTCAGGCCCCTACAACTTCTGAAAGTAAAATGTACGAAACCTATATAGATAACTTTTATATACGTATATAAAATTGTGCGTAACTTGAAGTATTATCTCTCTCTAGCAAAAGGTAATTAGAATTTACACTTCTTTTAAAAAAATCCCCGACACATTTATCTTGCGAAAACACCCCGATTCAAACAGTAAAACTCTCCTAACTATTGAACGGCTGAACCGATTTTATTCAAACATAGCTAAGAACACTCTCGACAACACCACCTTTCAAACAAAAAAAAAAACTAAATCAAAATCGGTTCATCCGTTTAGGCGCTATGATGCCACAGACAGACACATAGATACACAGCAACACACGTGAAACTTATAACACCCCTCTTTTTCCGGCGGGGTTAAAACTATAATGAATTTTGACAGTTGAACTCCATATTAGATAGATGGCGTTGTGCATTTGACGTCACTTTCTGAATGGCTGTGTTAAGATTCTCCGCGGAAGAATGACCGATGTGTCGTGGCGCTAAAGCGCTGTGGGATACCTTGGTCCATGACTTATTATAAACTGCTCCCATCCTATCTATATGGAGAAGACGTGCCCGTAAGATACGAGCATGAAAATGCTTCCGCGGGGTAAAGGCTAAGCAGTTTTGAGTTAGGTAAAAGAATCAAAAAGGTCTTGATTGTATGGTTGGTTCTTTCGAATTCGCGAGCACTGCTAGTCAGTGAATGATTCTGGTGGTTGACTGGAGTAGGTTGCACACAACACACCACTTTGGTTCGGATGGCATCCCATAAGTGGGCTGTCATGTGAGGGTCGGTTTACTGAGAGGTGGGATGGGTTGCGGCATAGTCTCGTGTCGTATACAGTATCGTGATCTTCCGTCGCGTGCGGGCTCGTCAACTTCTTACTAGGCTGGCCCTATACCGAAGGAGTAGCTCTGGCGTTGCTCGTAGAACGAGTGACGTCTGCAACTGAGGGCTCCGTGGTGCGTGGCGAGCTCTAACGGTAAATTTATAAAAACCGAACACATGGATTCATAGATATTAAATCAAAATAGAGAGAGATAGATAGAGAAGAGAGCAGTGGTGGCCCAGTGGTATCGGCCGTGACTTACAAGTTGTAGGTCGTGGGTTCGAGCCTAGGCAGGCGCTTACGCGACAAAGTATTTGTGTAAATTATTTCTTCACCACTGCTCTCAAAACGGTGAAGGAAAACATCGTGAGGAAACCGGCATGTCCTAGAACCAAAAATTCGAAGACATGTGACATCCACCAACCCGCACTGGGCCCGCGTGGTGGATTACGGCCCATTCCCTCTCACAGAGAGGAGGCCTGTGTCCCAGCAGTGGGAACATTAATAGGCTGATGATGTGAAATCAAAATAAATCAACCGAGTTGGTGGAGAACGAAAGTGTCAACCAGAGTAGCTCACATACTGGTGATGCAGAGTCACTGGGCTCTTTTCCCAGCACATCTGCAGCATCATACATAATACGGATGTATTACGTTTTTACAAGCTTTAATTTAACTTGCAATGTATGTATGTGTGTATGTAAGTGTGTTCAGGTCAAATCTTGCAACTGAATTTTATCCTCCGTGAAATTTTGCATAGTTTGGATGACAATTCATGGTTAGCTAAGTGACGTAATTCTAAATCCAATATGGCGAACAGCCCAAGATGGCAGACTAATTATTTTTATTGCACTGCTTTGATATGAGTATTAAATGTAAGGGTTAGCTGAGAAGAATACGAAAAAAGCTTGTTTTAAAAAAAGATTTTTAATTAATAATTTATTGAGTCCTGAATCGAATCAAATTTGAATCGAATTACAGGCAAAACAGTGATTATAAAGAAATTAAGGTTGAAACAACAACGACATTTATTTTTATTTAAAAGAGATAAAGAGCAATAAAGTAAATGATGAAGTTATTAACAATTACAAATCTTGAGATATGCGCATTAAACAGTTTAAGAATATGGCAGGTTTCTCAAATCCGTCTAAAAATTGTCAGTTTATTCATTGCAAGTGTCGTCGGTCCATTGTGAGTAATCTATGGCCGGAATCTCGTCACAACTGACAATCTCGTTACTGAAAGAAAGAAACACAAATGAGACAAGCACCAACATGTTTAAACTCCATTTGAAATCTGCCTACCTATGCTTTTCCCAACTACACTGGGGTCGCATTCCAGTCTAACCAGATTTAGATAAGTACCAGTATTTTACATGGATTGGCAGTCACAATCTGACCTCCACAACCCAGTAACTGGGAATAGATAGTTCAACACATCTGTGCGCGCGGCGTTATGAGTGCGTGCGCTGTAATTATACAGCTTTAACACACGTGTTGCTCGGAAGATAACTGCCACGTCACTGCCACACAAATTAAAGCTGAATAATAACAAGCGCACGTACACATAGCGCCATGCGCACATATCGGTTGAACTATCTATAACACGATACCTTTTGGCAAGATTGAGATTTCCTAGCTTCTGACTATAGAATATAATATAACATATTTATTCGACAACAATACAACAGCAACAATCACGAGGTAACAGAGAAGAATAGTAAAAAATACAAATAAGGTTTAAGAATTATGCCGGGCGTGCCCATACCGAAAGGGTTATCAACTCAGCATTATACTAACTATCCATAACGACTATAAAATATTTACAAATGAACCAGGACCAACGGCTTAACATGCTTTCCGAGGCATGGAAGAGTCTCGGTATGTTCATGGACCGACCTCGGTACACCTTGAAGATCGACCTGTGCGGTTGTTATTATTATTGGAAAGCCCCCTCTTGGCATAATATTTTAGGGATAACATTGTTTTGCATCACGTTTTCGCATAACTTTTATTAGCATAATAATACTGCGGCATCATAATATTTTGGCATAAAGCAAAAGTTAGTACAGTCATTTGGTCTAATTAGTTTTTGGCTTAATTTGGAGACGCATAAATTGTTACGGCATAATATTTATTCTTCTATAGATTAGGTTAAGTTGCACATTTTGAGTAAATATCATTATGTATTTATAAAATTATGCTTAAATATTATTATGCCAATGCTATATTTAAGGCAATAAATATTTTGAAAAGCCATTTATATCTAATAATATTTTGCATAATGATCATTATGCTGAATTTCTTTATGCCAATGTAAATTATGACAATATATTTTATGTTTATCATTAGTTAACCATTATTATTTAGGCACGAGCACAAAACATAAAAAATTAAAAAATATACAGTAATTTCAATCGATTCTGAGTTCTAGTGACTTAAAGAACGCCCGGTAATAGCTATCAGTCTATATGTATACTCGTCACAGCTAACGTAAATGCCAGCAACGAGATCAAACATACCCAGTTGTTGGTAACTCGAATGCCCTAGGCTGAACCTCGGTCACACCATCTCCAATGTCACACAGCATACGTGCTACTGTTGCTTTTCTTATTTCTGTCAATTGTTCTATACAAAAAGAAAATAAAGTTAAACATTACTTCATAGTGTGGGGTAAACTTAAAAATAATTTATTAATTGCGGCTTTATCCGGCCAGGGGGTCTCGATAGTGTCATTCATTGTCAGTGATGGTGATGGTCGAGCTAATGTCAAAATGTAAGAGATTTACCACGTGACATTTCGATAGTCTTTGAAATTTCCCTACATATTTGTAATTTTTCTAATCGCTATCGCTATGCTTTCGATGATAGAATGTCACTCGTCTAGGGCTTTAGGTAACCATTCTACGATCAAGTATTATTCATAAAAATCAAGTTTTATCAAAAACAAAATACATGCAGATTTTTGCAGTGGGATCGGATTAGTAGATGAAAAATATAATTAATGTTTTCAGCACCTAAAGTAAACGCATTAGGTCTGTCCGCCCTCTCATACCAGTGCCTATCTGACACCAATGACAGCTTCAACTGCTTGGCCACAATGCAGTAGAACGTCGGTGGCACATGGGAGTTCTCCTTCTTATTCTCGACCCATATTCCAGCTAAAAGGTCGATGTCATCTACGCATGGGTACAGTTGTTTTAGCTGTGTTATCCTCTGTAATTTTGGAAATATTTTATTTAGTTTAAACATTAAATTTTATATTATAGCTAGGCTATATTATTATATCGTTGAAGCTTTTAACCATAAAATGTTTTGATTTGCAGTAAACAAAGTAGACGCTTCTAACGTATGCACCGGGCCCAAATAACCTTTTAACTTTTAAAAGAAGAAACGATTACATAATAGGTGTAATTTAAAGTTTACCTCAACATCTATGATATCAGCTAAATCATCAAAGCAAGTGATAGTGTCCCCAAAGCAGAGTTCTCTGTATTTAATATAACTTTGAAATCCAAAGTAGCGATTTTTAGCTAAATCGTTTGTCATAATGTCATTCGATCTTTGAAGACCACCTAAGCCTCTTTGGACAATCTGGAATTAAACATAAAAAGTGTTACATATTCCAAATATTGGTCGGTAATTACATCAATTTGTAAGTAAAATGTGTCTTAAAGAAGCATGCGTTTTTTCAAGAAGTTTGTGAGTTCAGTTACTTATGTTTACGTACATCAGGGTCAACAATGTAATCTTTAGAATTAGCTGTCGGTTGCCTGAAGAACCCTTGAGTAACATAGTCCATGGTATCATTAACTTTTAAAAAGTCAGTGTTTGACGTGAGATCCACAATCGGGAACGTTGACTTGTATGTTCAATTTTTATAGTACATTCTAAAAGAGAACACAATAATGATTATTAGCAATAATTGTATTGTTATTTGGCCCGTTGTAAATTAAAATGCTGTGGGATAAATAAGAAAACCTAGTGAATACAAATCAAAATTTAGTAATTTAATTTGAATTGCTTAGAGATTTTTCTGTCTCTGTACAAGGTTTAATTTGAACGTGTTGGTATTGGATGAGTAAACAAAAATATATGGTGAAAAACACAACCATTCTACTGACCTCAAGTCTCCGTCTTGTAAAGAATGCATCCATCTCAAAACAACAGGGTATTCCAGGTATATTTGTGGCAGCACAGTATCATCATATAGGTCTCTGAATCCAGAGTCACTGCATAGTATACCATCATCTATCAAGTTGTCTGTGCCTGTACAAGATATAACAAACGAAACAATAAATGAAAGAAAACATGATTTGAATCTACAGGGTATAATCTTCCACGGCGCAAGAAAGGTGCGATCTTATTTTAAATACAGCTTTGGCCCATGTACATGCACAACTTTTTCCAAAGAAGTATCGCCCAAACAAATTTTGGTCAGCTGACGTCAACTTTGTGCGTAAAACATATTATTTTTTGGGATTTACCTATGATTTCCTTGGAAAATGATGTTCATAATAATGCATAGGCAGAACTAGTTTTTAAAATATAATCAGACCTTTCCACTACACGCTATATGCCATAACTCTTTAAACATATGACTACTCACCCATCAAAGTGGCCGCAAGTTCGTAATAGAATATTTGAACACCATAAGCTATGTTAATCTCCCTAGCCTGCTCAAACAGTTTGTCATCAGTCCAGCAGGGATTGATTGCGGCGAGCTCACTGGCAATGTAGTTGTGGTTGTTCCAGAAGAGAATGATACCCACAAAGTTAATGCCGAGAAGAAGATTGAGGCTTGCTGAAAAAATAAGTTCTTTTAAAAAAATGCTTTTTTATTAAAACACAAGCTTTTATTAAAAATGCATTGTCACAAGAAAGCAACTAGTGTGACAAATTTCAGCTGAATCGGAAGTGAATCAAATTTAACATCCAAGATTCGAATAACGACAACGGGACAGGTAAAACCAAATAATTATTAATAAGGGCTTTAGTGTTGCATGAAATGGAGTAGTGACTCAAGAAAGTTGAAGCGACGAGTTTTTGTTGAGCTGATAGCAGCTAGATGAGAGTTACCATGTCCAGCAGTGAACTTCTGTAGGCCGATATAGGTGATGATGAATAATGATAAAGACTCATTATGCTATGAAAATATCAGCATTTAACTATAAACACTATAAACTTTGAACTTACACGTGTCAGGAAAATATATTCTGTTATTGCTTGTTACCGTAACTAACTTGCCACTAGAATTTGTTCGTCTTGCTTTATCTTCTGTGTTGCCATATATTGGGGATAGATCGACAAGAGGAGTAGCATCTACGATCTGCAAAGTAAATTATATATTTAGAAGTTTTGTAATGATTTATATAAGAAATATATAGCCGATGTATTAAACGTTCCAAATAACTTTGAGGGTTTTAGCGTACATTTAACTTTGAATGGCGTGTATATTCTTATCACCCAAAAGTTATAAAATTACACATGTATCGGGTTTATCTAAAATATGTGGCCAAACACCGTATTTACCCGACTACGACGAAGCAAAAGGGGTGTTATGTTTTTTACCGGTATATGTGTATGTTTATCTGTTCCCTCATAACATCTAAATTACTTGTCATAATTTGACAAGTGAGGTGTCGTTGGAAGTGTTTTGTTTGTCATATGCTACGAGTATGTGACATAATGTAAACATCTTTTTTTCGCCCCACCGCATCATTTGCGGTGTTGTTGAATAGGGATTTTAAAATGAAGGTAGGGTTTTGTACATCTTATTTTTGTTAAGCGTTCCGTTTGCGAGATATATCCCGTCAAAGTCATGAAAACTATTTTTTACCCGACTACGGCGTCGTCTGCGATGTCGCCGTAGTCGGGTAAAAAATAGTTTTTTGCTGATCGGTATGTATGTATGCATTTATGTTCATTTGTTCCCTAATTACTGAGTCTCTCAAATTTAATTGGAAATTCCTCTCAAATTTGTATGTTTCGTTAGCTAACATAACTACATACACTTTTTTTTTTTTTTTTAGCGTGGAGAATTGCTCATGCGTACTGCGCTACCACGGGGAGATAGCGCAGTTATGTGGGACTCTAACCCACTAAAACTTCACGGTGTCCTCCTGTGCCACTTATGGCGGGAACACGGGAACGCGTCAGAATACATCCGCGAACCCGCCGCGGCTGTCCGTCTCCGGACCCTCCTCTGGGGTTTACCCCCATCACCGGCGCACCAGAACACACAGTACGCCGTGACCACCTCGGGGACCAAACCAGCACGTGGGTACCAGACAACTCCGTGTATGGCACCCTTGGTCCCCCTGTGACGGGTCAGGACAGTGGCCCCGCCATCTACCACTTTTCGGCCGCAGGGTATAGGGAGAGTGGCCAGCGCTATACCGACACTCCTCCTCCCCTGCGGCCCCACCGCATCTGCCATCAGACGGTGGCGACCCCGTGCAGGCCACGGGGGGCGAGCGGCGCACCGTTATACCAGCACTCCTCTCCCGCCGCGGCGTCCGACCCTCAGCCGCGATGCCTTCCATACCACATCGTGGCCCGCCTCAGTTGCGATGTCACCTAGGCAACACCGCAACCTACATGTTGGCCGCTACGTCGTCGGCTTATCGGCAAAAGCCCTGACGAGCGGCCCCTCCTCGGGTTCCTCTTGGCTTCACCGTGGTTGTCCAAGTCACGGCTACTGAGCCCCCCCCGCCTCGAAAATGCGGGAACCCACCGGGGGGACATAGCACACACCTATACCAAGCCTTTTGTCAATAGTAAATTTCCTAAATCAACTACGTTATCTAGAGTCTACTCTTGTGAGTTATACATATCTACTAGACACATCATCATATCATCATATCAGCCGAAAGACGTCCACTGCTGGATATAGGCCTCCCACAAGCGTCACCACATTGACCGGTCCCGTGCGTCCCGCATCCAGCGGATCCCCGCAACCTTCACCAGGTCATCGGTCCACCTGGTGGGAGGCCTTCCAACGCATCGTCTCCCGGTTCACGGTCGCCACTCCAGAACTTCTATGCCTCATCGGCCATCCGTTCTGCGAGCAATGTGCCCTGCCCACTGCCACTTAAGTTTGGCAATTCTTCGGGCTATGTTGATAACCCTGGTTCTCTTGCGGATCTCTACATGTCTGATTCGATCACGCAGGGATACTCCGAGCATAGCCCTCTCCATTGCCCTTTGCGTGACTGTAAGATTTCTGGTGAGGCCCATTGTCTAGACACATGTATAACAACATATCCTAAATAGAAAAAAAATGTGATGTGGCTATGCAAAGATAACAAAACTTTAAATAAAAAATAAGTTCAAATTATTTGCTAAATTTGCAGAAGTTTAAAGAAATTATAGAATTGATTAGAAATTGTAGGTGGTATACGACCACGGTTATCTTCTGACAACCACTATGAATATGTATGAAATACAATAAATTATTTATTACATGTTATTTGTATATAATACCCGATACATATCGAATAGTGTTTACCTACATAACAATTTCAGATGACAATATTTTCTTTTTTTTTTTTTTTTATGTGTTTATTGATAAATAATATATACAACTGAATATTTCTAATCTTATGATTAATAACAAAACAAAATTACATACAAAGGGGAGAAGGAAAAGGGCTCATTGCGCATCAAAAAATTCGTCCACATCGATGTCAATGGGAAACGTGCCCAGAACGCTGGCAGCATTGCCACGTTGAATGGCAATGCTGATCCTCTGGCTGAAGAAAAGGCCAGCCCTCTGGTCACGTGAACAGTCGACTAACCGTTTACTTATGTCTCGAAAAACTCGGTGAGCACTCGGACCCCATGGACCTAATGTCTCAACCCCAAACGGCTCAAACATATAACTGCCAATAAAGTTGTTATATTTGCGCCGTTTGAGGTTTTCTGCACCAGCAGCAGCCGCCCCAGCACAGCCCGCCGTGCTAAGAAGATGGGATGGCGCAAGGGTATCGACACATGTTGCATCCCACACCAAAGGCCTACCCAACTTCCAAGGCATTATGGTCATCCCGTCCGGTCTCTTCCCATCGTCGCGTGCCAAGCCATTGGGTTCTAAAACAGCTGGCACCCCGGCGGTAACAAGAGCTCGACGTATGATTTCATTAATGCTGGCGTGCCGTGCTATCCGACCAGCGCTCCTACTGCAGGATAGGCCATGGTGTCCGAGGCGGTCGACTGCTTCACCACATTGACAACGATGTGGAGCTCCGCTGGGAGAGCCTAGGCGCAGACATGTAGCGATCCGGAAAGTAGTGTCACTCAACATTGTTCCTAAGTTGGGTGACGGTAAAGCCTGTAGCCAGAGGCCCGACTCCCATTCACCCACAGCCAGTAAGCGAGCACGCTCAGCAGTATTGGTGGACGTATTTATGAGTTTATTCCGTACCAATCTGCAGAGCGGCTCATCCCACTGTCTTTGGGAAGATGGGTTTTCGGGCAACGCCGTGTTCGGGCAAGCCACTTTCCAGGCGCACACTGCGTCGGTCGAGCACGGCACTTCACAGTTAACCAGTGACAGGGATAAAATTTTAGTGGTTAACGTTTCAGTGCTGTGGACCGAAGACAGGAACGCCGGTAGGCTTATACTAGAAATTTTGCGGATGCCGAGCCCACCGAAGCGAATGGGTAGCGTGGCTTGCGTCCAGGCTCGGTCATCCAAGGCCACATTTAAGATAGATGACAGAGTGCATCGAATAATTTCGTCAATTTTTTCCAGGAGAAGTGGCTGCTTCCATAAAGGGGAAGAGCGGAGAAAATACATAAAATTTGGTCCAAAACAGCAATACCTAATGAGGGTAAAAGCCGAATGAAGGTTAATTTTTGATAGTCTATCCGAAATATCATTAAAATGGTTAATTTTGCCATCAATGAATGAAGAAAAACTGTCTGCCAAAATTGGGGAACCTAGGAGGTGCAGTGAACTTTTATCCAAAATTTTCTTGTTTTATAATTTTGAGAAAGTGATTATCAGAACCTAGTCGAGTTTTAGTTTTGAACTTATCTATTTTTACTTAAGTTGTAATTTAGAAGTAATCTTAAAAGAGATGAAATAAAGACTTACTCTCAGAGGCGTAGTAGTGTTTGGCAGGCATCCAGAAGTTTGGAATGTCAGCGGCCTGGTCATGTTCAAGCATGTGATCCCAGAGAAGCGATGTACATAGTCAGTATTCGGCACTATGTTGGGAGTGCATGCGTAGTCATTCCTTCCAGCGTCCTTGCAGCAGTACGGCCTCCAACTTACATAATTTGCTATAAGGGTGACGAAAAAAACAAAATAAAAAAGACTTCTCAAATGGTACGCAACTATTCATTGTCTTGATATACTACTTTATCGTCATAATGCTTGGTTGGACAATACTGAAATGTTAATTATACAGTTTTGTGGCTACAAACTGCTTATTTAATAATAACTAAATAGTTAATAAGACAAAAATGTTGAATTATGAAGAAGAACAGTAGCCACCAAAATAGTGGATTAGTATATTTTCTACGATGAAGAAATCACATACGGTTGATAAAAAATCGAGTACGAAGAATAAAAAAATCAAGAATAAAAAGTAAAAAAAAATTACTTACTAGTATCTCGAGTGTTGGTGATATCAGTAGCGAAGAACACGAACAAGTGATTGATAATACTCGTGAGCTCCTCATCATCCACGCGACCTTCAGACCAGATGGTGGTTCTAACTACTCTGGTGAGATTAAGTTCAGCTCCACATTGTGAGAGACGAGGATTAAACTCTGTGGATTGAATATTGGAATGAAGTTTAACAACAAGAACAACGCTAGACTATGTAATTCTATTAGTGATGCCGATGTTCAAAACGCCAAAATGTAACAGATTAATCACATGACATTTTGATAGTACTTGCCAATAATCAAATAAAAATATTTTTTTTTCAATTCTCAATTCTTTATTGTGTACAACATTTTATTGCATTGCATTATCTTCCAGCCCTTATCCCATGTTACTTGGGGTCGGCACACATAACACGTTTTCTTCTTCCATACCACCCTGTCCCGCGTCACACCATCACTGACTCCCTGTTATGTATATAGTTGGTAGGGAAATAATTATATTAGTCACAATTATGGACCCTGTCGGGCACAGCATTGATCAAGTAGGACCACTATGACTATGCTTTCGTTGATAAAATGCCACGCAATGGTCAAATTAGGATCTGGTTTTTAGGGTTCCGTACCCAAAGGGTAAAAACGGAACCCTATTACTAAGACTCCGCGGTCCGTCTGTCTGTCTGTCTGTCTGTCTGTCTGTCTGTCTGTCTGTCTGTCACCAGGCTGTATCTCGTGAACCGTGATAGCTAGACAGTTGAAATTTTCACAGATGATGTATTTCTGTTGCCGCTATAACAACAAATACTAAAAACCGAATAAAATAAATATTTAAGGGGGTTCGCATACAAAAAACG
This sequence comes from Orthosia gothica, assembly GCA_949775005.1. Classification (NCBI taxonomy): domain Eukaryota; kingdom Metazoa; phylum Arthropoda; class Insecta; order Lepidoptera; family Noctuidae; genus Orthosia; species Orthosia gothica. The sequence continues at coordinate 2,783,949 of OX459042.1, forward strand.
AGTTTTTTTTGCCGTTTTTTGCGATAATGGTACGGAACCCTTCGTGCGCGAGTCCGACTCGCACTTGTTAAATTAATATAATATTTGAATGCCTAATGATTTAGATCATTGATTCAGTTACTTTCATCGATACAAGTTTTGCCCGATTTAAGTCAGTTATTTCATACAGTGGTGCGTAGTGACTTTAGGCTCTGGTAAATTTGTTTTTTTTTGTGTATTTATTTTAATTTACTACTTATAAAGAACTCACAATCAAACTTACTTTGCATTTCTTAAATGCAAATTGTAATTTAAAATATTCTTTACCTGATGCAGATTTCATATGATAAGCCGCAGCTAGTAGTCTTTCGTAAGGTGTGCGGGTGGCCCCATAGGACGGGTTATTTAAATTGTTACATGTTCCGTCAATACGCCTAGATTCAGTTTCGTTGCATGTTTCGACCACAACAGTACAATTTCTGTAAATAAAAACATATTTTTAAAACCACCTTATTGAACTTAAAAGTACTAGATTCAGTATCAATTTCATTTCACATTCAAAAGGGCTGTCCTGTTGTACAAACTGTACGAAAACGCAATAGAATAAAATAAAACCGTTGAAGCTACTTATAGCGTCATTCTTTCTGGCATATCCACTGGCGTTAATTCCTTAAGGATTTTAGATTCCAGCAGGAATGAACATTAGTGGATGGGGCCCTAATGAGTCTTAACATGATGGTGCTATCTGGTCTGGTTGAGGAGTTGCTATGGCCAACTTCCGGCTTCATCGTGAGATCAGCTCCAAAGTGGCATATTATTTCAATATTTTCAAAGTTACACAAGCACGCCAAGTTTCAACCAAGTCAGTAGCCAGTGCTTGAAAAATGGATCACTAGTGAACGTAAAACTTGTAAAAAACTCAGAAAAAGAAGTCACATTCTCATCTCAGCGATGCAATTTGAAAGATTTAGCAAAAGTCATGGTATAGACCTTTTTCGGTCTCATAAAAATTTGCTTGACCGGTTCACATTTTAAAAAGGTAAAGCTTAAAATAAATAAAATAAGAACTTACGCTAGAGTACCATTTGCAGTATATTGAGCAACTTCAGTTGAGTCCAGGACCTGGCCATAATACGAACTGTAGTATGAAGAATCCCCTATAACGGAGCACGAAAACGTGAAGAATATTAACAGAAGTATCTTCGCCATCTTGCAGGGTGATGTAGAATGACACAAGATAAGTATTTTTGACTCTCATATTGATTGCCTTTATTGGTTTTTTGAAAATGTGTTGTTTCTGTGAGCTACATTTTATTTTGAGGTTCTGTAGTAGTATTTAACGACTACAAAACAAAGGAGGTAAACAATTCTGCCCTCCTAATTAGTACATGCAAAATAGCGGTTTGGAGATAAATGCGGTAAAGTTATTTTTTGGTACGTAAACAACAAGTTTATTTTTCTTTTGAATTCTGCCTAAAAAGTAAGAAAAGTATCAAGCTTTCTATTGACATATTTTTTCCTTTTCTTTATTGTCTCATTTGGACAAAATGCGCAGTACTGCATTTTCTAAAAAAAATAATCTAAATAAATGAATTTGAATTCTATCTACCATCTATACTTATGAGTGCCACTACATAATGGCTAAGGCCAAATGCAGTATTTGTATTTATCACTGCAACCTATAACGTGCTCCTTACTGCGTGTCTAAGTGAGAAAACATTTCTGAAAGATATTTATTTTACACAATAATCTTCCAATAAAGGCAACTTTTACCTGAGTACATTAATTAAAGGTTTTGAGCAAAAAATTTTTGATCTGCCAACTGAACCCAAAAATGTGTACTCAGTTTACTTTGGAACAAAATGGACAGTACCTGTTTCTTAAACATACAATTTTCCATGTTGTATTCATAATTACATTTGTGTAAATAATTTATCACATTTACCAACACGTGTAACAATTATAATTTCCTGTTTTTTATTTATTTTACGAATGATTGATAATATTACATATGTTCAGTGAGATGACTGTTGTAGCCACTGGGATGATGTTACGAGACCTGGTCACTTGATTGAATATGGTTGTGTGAGTGGTTAGTGAGAAGACTGCTGTAGCCACTGGGATGGTTAAGAGACTTGGTCCCTGGGTTGACTATGGTTCGGTCACTGAGATGACTGCTGTAGCCGCAGGGATGGCTGTGAGACTGAGAATCTCTCTTAGTTAATTGAAGTCAGAATGACCGAATAGTATTATTCTGTGTTTGAAATATGTGGTATTGCAGATTTACACACGTGGACGTGTGCCACGTAGGATGGCCATGTCGGATCCTGTCATGATTTGTTTAATTGAAATGATACACAAGTACCTTTGTGTGGTACTGGGTGGAATCTTGTGTCGGGTATGGTGTAAATATGGTTAATGGAGAGCAATAATGATCGTTCGGACATGGCCGTGACATGACGCATACTGGCCTAGGCACTTTTCAGTGTTCCCTTTTAAGTCCAGAGTAGTACTTAGTACCATCGTGAAAGTAATTGATTCAGTACCGAATTAAACGGTTTTTTTTCTCTAGTTTACCCGTATCCCGGATTCCGCGCCCACGACTATATTTGGTCAATAAGTAGGTCCAATGTGTCAATCTCAATGTCACAATCCACTAAGGGGAACCTTCCAAATTTTTCCGTTATCATTATGTAGCTGGAGACCCCAAAGGTGTTCTTTATTTTGTTCCTAAAGTGAGAACTCATTTTAGGATCACACCATTAATTGAACTATTAATAGTGTTAAGACATACATAGACCTTATAGGTGATGTTCTTCAGAAAGGCCAAGTACGCAGTACCCATAACCGGTGTGTGTGTATGACTAGATGTATGAATGTGTGTGAAGCAAAAGAAGTATGTAAGGATCGTAGCAGGTGGCGTTCTGTAGTTTCTGCCTACCCCCATGGGAAAAGATTACATATTATTTAAAGAAAAGAAAATAAAACGAGTTAAAAAGTTAACAAATGTTAACAAGCATCTAGAAGGCCTACAATGTTCACACATTTACAAAACAATCGGTAAAATAAAAAAATAAACATAATACTAAATCTAACATGTGGCACAAATATTGTTATCAGTGCTGTAACTATTCTTAGCAAAGGGCTATGAAGATGATTGAAAACCATTGTAAAAAGAATAATCGAAAGAAGGAAAAAAAACAAAGAATTAATGAGATTGAGAATAGTTAGAGACAACCTATTTGAGCAGTGGTGGCCCAGTGGTATCGACCGCAACTTACAAGTTGTAGGTCGTGGGTTCAAGCCCAGGTAGGCGCTTTACTTTGTGTAAATTATTTCTTCACCACTGCTCTCAAAACCGGCATGTCCTAGAAACAAAAATTCGAAGACATGTGACATCAACCAACCCGCACTGGGCCCGCGTGGTGGATTACGGCAGTGGGAAAATTAATAGGCTGATGATGATGATGATGACATATTTGTGCCGTTTACCAGGGAAGCCGCATGCGCAGAAGGAGCTAAAGCCAAAATTGTTATCTTCAACGTAGTCCTTGATTTTATAATATGCTTTTTTAATAAGGACACGTTTGATGTAGTTTTTGAACTTTCCGTCGGTCAGTTCTATAATTGACTTTGGCAACTTGTTATAAAAGCGTATACTGTTTATATGAAAAGACTTGCTAGTTTTTGTTAATCTGAATTTGGGTAATACAATTTCGTCCTTACTGCGTGTATTTAAATTATGTAAGTCGCTTCTAGTTTTGAAAAGCCCTCGATTTTTGCGGACACACAAAATACATTCCAAAATATAAAGTGAAGGTAGAGTCAGTATATCGATTTCTTTAAATTTTGCTCTAAGGGACTTGCGAGGACTCATTTTATAGATCGCGCGGATTGCCCTCTTTTGTAAGATGAAAATTGAGTCAACATCTGCTGCTGATCCCCACAGCAGAATGCCATAAGACATAATACTGTGGAAATAAGCATAATATACTAACCTAGCTGTGGCTACATCGGTTAACTGCCTTATTTTCCTTACTGCATATGCAGCTGAACTTAACCTACCCGAAAGAGTTCTAATGTGCGCGCCCCACTGCAGTTTTGAATCGATAGTAATCCCTAAGAATACAGTTTCAGCTATAACTTCAAGACTTTTGCCGTCAAGATTTAAATTTAGGTCACGTTGTGGTACATTTGGTAAAGAGAACTTAAGACATTTAGTTTTTGTCGCATTCAGTAAAAGATTGTTAGCTGCGAACCATTTTGTGAGAATAATAAGATTTTCGTTGACATGTAAGACATCCGTATCTTTCCTATCTATTTTAAAAATTAGCGAAGTGTTGACATTTTGATTGCAAGGAAACACATCCCCAATGAATTTTTTTTAGAACAAAGACTGATTGATTCGAGATAATTAATATATAACTCGTGTCCACGAAGCGATATTTTAATAATAAATAATAATAAAATAAAAAAAGCCTTTTATTTCATGCATTCAATAAAGTTTACATCTCATAAGTTTAGTTCAGTTTAATAAACTAATAAAATCAATCAAATAAAATCAAACCAAATAAAATAAGTTAAAATAAAATAGAATCAATTACAATAAAATCATTCAAAATAAAATGTCAAAATCGATTCAAATAAAATAAATTAAAACAAATGAAACCAAATAAAATAAGTTAAAATAAATAGAATCAATTAAAACAAAATCATCCAAAATAAAATGTCAAAATCAATTCAAATAAATTAAAACAAAATCAATAAAATCAATTGCGTATTTAAAAAAGTTAACATGGCATGCATGATATTTTAATAAAAACCTTGAAATACCAGATGGCAGACTCAAATATTGCTCACCAAATTTGCAAACAGCTGCAAACATTTCTGTTTGGTTAATAAGGCAAACCCCACCCTATTCGTGGGTGATCGTCAGATCAAGAAAAGGATCAGCTACCTATCCTAGCAGTTCTGGCTAAAACCATGCCGTAATAAGTAATTATTCAGCAAAGTAGGTTTGTTGAGAACAGATTTTGCAGGAGTTCCGCATTGTTGGAACGCAATCAAATACTTTATCCATGTCTATTATAATAAAATAAAACACATCGTTTGTAAAATAACAATAATTAATGGAAAGAAAGTTTATCTAAGATATTAGGTATCCATACTTGTTTTCAAAACTACTTAAGAACAATTTTAGCAAGTGACATTTTCCCTGGCTCAAGTAGGTTCTTCTGTTATATTTACTCAAGCATCACCTCTATATACTCACCACTTCTTTTGTTCAAACCTAGCACTTAGTTTGAACATGAAAACATAATCAAGGGCTTAGAAGCCGGCTTATATTCCATAATCTGGGAAACCGGAGACTATTGTTTACGGGTAGGACGAAGCAAAAATAAACAAAACGTTATTCAATCTACCCTCCTACTGTAAGCAATCACTTGATGGTAGGGAAGACGATGGAGGAGTGGGCTATGAGGTAAGCGTGTGAGCGTTAATGCATCTATTCTATACTATAAGTTTAGCAAATTCGTACGTGACACTCCCATGGTTCACGCGGGTGGCGCGGGACATTCCTACCCACAATGATGTGACGGTGTGATGACGCGACAACGCTCCCATCAGTTGACACCCGTCCCGCGCGCACTTGCCACCACCCTCGCTGCCTTATGTCCACCATAATAGATAATACCTGATAGTATAATTTTCATGAATTATCGAAACGGTTAAAGTCTCAGACTAGTAAGCAAAAGACTTTAAATGCCAACGATTTCTGTAATTATCATTAAAGTAATATTATACTCGACCGGAAAAACAGCACATCGCGTTTTAGAAAAAAATATAAGTTTATATAGCGTCCCTCACACATACTGATTTGTCAGATTGCCTTCACATGCGTTCTGTACGGTTTGTTAAAAATATCTAATTACATTAAATCCACTATTCAGAAATATATATGAATCCCCATTATTATCACAATAAACTGCATCATTCGAGCTCGCTTATTTCATGGCCCCAGTCTCCCCAACACTGTGCCACATGACGTGACAGGCGGCCGCGACTGACATATCCGAAATCGCTACGACATTCTTCCTAAACGTCTTCCCAAACAATGCAACGAGGGTCCACTGACGTACCACATCTTATTTACCATCTCACTGCACCTTAAAATCCAAACAAGAAAGACTAATTCAGTCTGCTTCAACTTTTTGTTTAACTTTGTATGATGACCAGTTATGTTTACAGATTTAATGTATTTTATTTTAAAGAGGGTAAAGATGTTATTTGCTTGTTGAAATATAGCTTTAATGTTGCGTAGGTATCAGGGGTGTGATGTAGAGTATTTGAGAAAGTTTTCGATTTGCAATGAGGTGATGGATTCGATTTTAAATGTTTGTTGTTGGATGGTGTCTTGTTAGGGGAGATCAATTTTATCTGACTGCCATTTATCTACCTCAAGATATTTGTAGGTATATTTTATTTATTACCCTCATATATATATCACAGTTAAAACCAGTTTTTCTTTAGTACTCGTTTTCCCTAGTTAAAACTACTTTTACTAAATGCCTTTGTTAAAACTAGAAATACCTTGTCAACATTAGAATTCACCACTGATATATTTGATTTTAAGATAAAACTAGTGGTCACTCCTAACTTGAATAAAAACTAGCACTAGAGAAACTAATCATGGACCAAGTGATCAATCGGGGCACTATGTATTATACCCGGGAATTATGAGTCTAGTCAAGTCAAATCAGGCAATATAACAAATACTAATTTAAACTTCTATATTTATCACATTGTCTGGTCATTAAGAATATTGCTACGTAACGGTTAGACAATTTGATAATTATGGTCAATGAATTAGTCCAAGAGCGACCTAAGCGAGCTCGGGAGCTTAGGGCACCCCGACACGGATAGGTTAGGTTACTTTAGACCCTTCAGACATAAATAGGAGCCTCGTAGACTTTGTTGCTTAAGTAGTAATCGTACTTACCTATTCTATATTAAAACCAATGTCAACATTAAAACAATTTAAAAAATCACATCTTTTTATTACCCGGCCCAATAAGTGATGGGCGTTATTTAGAAAGCCCGATCTATTTATTTATTTCAATAGTTTTTATAATATTGTCTACTCATATTGGACATTTAACTGATATTCAAGTTTGAGTATTCGTTAATTCTAGTTTTAACAAAGGCATTTAGTAAAAACTAGTTCTAAGTAGGGAAAACGGGTTTTATCTAAAAACTGGTTTTAACTGTAACATATTATATACCTAAAGCGAAACAATTTTTAATACTTGTCTAAATGTAGTAAAACCAAAATATGGAAATTGCCTTATAAGCACTGAAAGGAGAAGTACAAAGCCCTGAGGGACACCATATTTTAATATAGCTTGAAAGCAACTATCAAAGTAAAACTAAAACATAATTGAAGTCATTGTCAGACATAAAAATGCGTATCATTAGAGAAAAATATTCAAAATGTAAAATATAGGATCAGATAAATATGATAGATTCCACATTTTAAATACTTAATCTTTTATTTGTTATAGGCTCGCGCTTGGCCACTGACTCACCTGATGGTAAGCGAAAATGTGGTCGACGGTGGAGCACGCTTGCCTAGAAGTTACCTGTTCACTCTTGACTGAAAGACCCCTAGGTTGTAGCTATCGAGAAACACAGACTTGAACAGGGAATTCTACTCCTTAGCTTTACGCATAATAAAAATATTCTCAAACCGTTTAGTGTGTATAGGTAGGATGTCCACCATGTACCGATGGCGCATCGCCGAACGTCTGGTAGTCCGATGATGAAACAGGCTGGGTGGAATTAGATTATGCAATTCCATCGCACTTTCCCCGAAATGTAAAAGATAAAAAACCGACAAGCTGGCAACTCGGCGATGGTGTTCAAGGCTCTGGAGCTTTGAATTAACCAGAACCTCATCGGCGATGAGCCTCTTGGCAAGCTTTTCGATTGACTCTAGTGCATCAGGCTGGTATTTGGCAGATCCGCCCCAGAGGTGAGAACAGTACTCCATGCATGATCGAATTTTCGCTTGATACAAGCTGCTCAGCTTGTATCAAGCGAAAGTTACAAGTTACAGTTATAACTGCTCAGTTGTTCTGGCGTGAAGTACGTTCTCACCTAACCATTTTCGACCACTTCCTATCGAAACACCAAACTATTGCATCTTATAGTCTCCTTACAAATTTTATGCACGTTACCCAATACATTACGACGTACAACATTCTCTACTCCATCTTTTTACTACAAAACAAGTACCAAAAACTCCAAGTTCGTACATTTAGTAGCAAATGGACAGAGCACGCGATTGCTCGCATATTGAATGCAGCGAAATGCATACAAATACTGTGTTTACTGTCTACCCCCTGATGGATGGTCCGGGATACTTATTGTGGACGCTTCGCTATGAATTTTGGATTTCTATCTCTATTCATCGTAGGATGGGTTTTCTCTTTAAGGATTTTCGGGGATAAAGATGCTAGTTTCGAAGTTTTTGCTGTTATGGCAATTTGACAACTTCTTGAAGACAAGAGTGAAAAGGAGAAGGCTTGGAAAATATGTTTATATGTATATGACGACATGTGTGAACGTTATGGAAGGAAAATATTCTACATACTAATTATTTAATAAATATTCTGTCACGATATCAAGGATATGAAAGACATAATAGTGATCATGATACCTAATTAAATCTATTTGGATTGATTTTCTGTTGAAATCTTGTCTAGTCTACTGGCATAACAAAAACATAACTTTTGATGATTATTTTTATTATTTTTTTGCTAAATATGATGACATTTAGGAGAAATGATCACAGTATATTTGTAAAAGCATCATTACAAATTAAATTTTGATTTTGGCGGATACAAGTAGATAGCTACAAAGCCTCTTGATTTAATCTCTTAATCAAAACAGTTACTATTCATTTCCAAACAGCTTCCAAAATCCTCAATTTACAATCAATCCTAACGACAAATTGTTCATTCACCGCATTTCATAAAAGCACAAACTACATAATTGACATAGCAGCCACGGTACGATCAGACCTCACTCAAACACTGACTCAGTCAGTAGTCAGTCAATTTGAAGACCGCAAATTGGCGCCTCTTGCTAATTAACGTTTGCTGTGCACCAGTTTGTAAGTGGCTAGAAAGGGAGCGATTTGATTGATTTATTGATAGGTTGAAGCTTAATTCATGAAGAGAATTAAAAATTTTGTTTTTCACATGGTGATTATAATAAGTACTATGGCTAAGGTAATGGCTTATGCAAATTAAAGAATAAGTCAAGCTGCGTCAATTCGAATAATTTGAGATGGCAACAGAAGGACAACGACAATAAAAGTCTTAAAAAGAAAGAAAAGAAAAGAAAGAAAAATATTTGTTTGTGACCCGCACAGGAGACACGAGACGTTTCTAGAGAAATTATGGTTACTTAACATTTTTTGGTTGCAATTTTATTTCTAGAAACAAACAAAAAAAAAAACAGCGATGCTTAAATCAGCACACAGAAGGATTTTTTTTTTTTTTGTACAATTATGAAGTTGCAGAGATGAATATTGCAGAATATGTTTTATTTGTTGACGATAAGAAACAAAACGGCAGAAAAGAACCCGCTAACGTCAAAGCCTCGTCCACCGCAGCGCAACAATAATTGATAGTTTCCAGTCACCGGGACATTCCTACTCACTGGTGCTGTTATTTAGTACCGACATGTTGACAGTAATAACAGTGGCTGACCTATGTTTATTTACATAAAATTGACACCACACTAGTGTGAAAAGTACTACCATTGACCATTTTCTATAGTACAGCTATTATGTATTTGATTGACTGGTAAATAGAACCCGTTGGTGGTGCGTAAAGTATAATTTCTTGTATCGTATTGTATGGCCGTGGTAGTTGTGAAATCTTGATTTTGATTCGAGTTAGATGGAAAGTTTTAATGAGGTCGTAGATTTTCACAAATTGGCTATTTTAACTACAAATAAGATTGCCTGATACAAAGAGCAGCCAGATGAAATGAAAGCTCAATTTATCAAATGTAAAAAAGACAGTGATAATAGATTAGAAAAGGATATATACTTTACTTTACACCAAAAAAGTAACAAGAATAATAATAATGCATTGAGTTGTTGTTAATGCAGAAACTTGGTCTTTGGAAAGATACGATAAAATAGGATTAAAGATGAATGAGAAGCATACATAACATACAAATAAAAAAAAAAGCGATTTGGACTGATAAAATGCTGATGACCTTTCTTCATTTCAGAGCAATGAAACAAATCTAAAATTAAAAAGCATTATATCTTTATTTGCTGACTATACCTGAATTGTAATCGATATGCACAAAGAGCGACAACAAACAGCAATTTAAATCGCTCATCGGATTGAATCGGAACAAGAGGTCGTGTTGCATCAATTAAAGGATTACCGCCTGCTGTTAATTCGCTACCGTTGTTTTGTAACCAGGCTGTACGTCTGTGTTGTTTGTTTTCATTATACGTACTGGCATTATCTATAATTATCTTTTACTTAATTAAAATTATGATTGTTATGTTTTTATTTCTCTGTTATAATAACCAATCCAATAAATAAAGTATTTTCATCATTGTCTTTCAAAATTATTATTCATTTATTTTCATGTCTACGGTTTCAATTTCGTTTTAAGATTTTGTATGATCAAATTTAATATCAAATAATACGTAACTATAATCTGTTAGCTTTATATGCCTCGAAATTTGATAAGACCAGGAATTCATAATCAGCCTTAACGACACAATACAATTTTTCCAAAACCGTATATAACTGTACATATCTTTATAAAACTGTAAAATATACTCCTATCTTGCCCAATCCCATCATTCGTTTAAGCCAACATTACTGTGAGAGTATGCGACAAAGCGGAGCAGCGCATCAATTAAAGGATTAACGAGATGGTGCGTTAAATGTATGCAGTTGTTCCGTCCGCTGATTGACCGTTTGTATGGACGGGCGTTTTAATCTTCCAACTGCTTTAATGGTGTTTCAGTAGTTATGTAACTTTTGAGATGTTTATTATCAACCAGAATCATATATAATTTTAAACTTAGGTTGTTTTTAGGGTGATCATTTTACAATTGAAACCAATGAAACCTAATATTACAATGTTATTCTTTTAACTCAAAGGTTGACTGGTCCTACTTTCATAGGATAGTTTAAGCAGTGATATTTTTTTATCGAATCCGCTAAGCAACATGGTGAGCAGTACTGTCCTGAAGTTACGTATTTAGAAAGAGGAGCTCGTGGCGAAGTAATAACTGCCACACGAGTCTTCAAGGTTCAGGAAGGCTTGTCCAGGTTGGTTCATGAAAAGGGCAACCATTACCATGGGCATATAAAGCATTTGCTTAGAGGTGGGACAACTAAAGTAAGGCAACTTGTAAAATAATAGATCCAGCGTGCCAAAAAAAAACTGAGCCCCACGAACCGGTACGCAAAAAATTAAAAATGTCAAATGACAGAGCGATTTGCTCGCATGATCGAAAATTTCTGTACCTATCTAGTAGTGTTTTCTCTTGAACATTAAACTTTTAGTAACGAGTCAGAGTGAAGGTTGGGACAGGTGGGTTCCCGCATTGTCGAGGCGGGGGGGCTCAATAGCCGTGGCTTGGACAACCACGGTGAAGCCAAGAGGAACCCGAGGAGGAGCCGCTCGTCAGGGCTTTTGCCGATAAGCCGACGACGTAGCGGCCAACATGTAGGTTGCAGTGTTGCCTAGGCGACATCGCAACTGAGGCGGGCCGCGATGTGGTATGAAAGGCATCGCGGCTGAGGGTCGGAGGCCGTCGTCATTTGGAGACCTTTTACAGTCGTTACGATGGTCACAGGCAAGAAAACCCGACACAAGTTTTCTCAAGGGGTATCATGTTACCCAGTTACTGGGTTGTGGACTTTAGATAGGCAGCCACTCCATGTAAAATACTGGTACTCAGCTTCTTCTGATTAGACTAGAAGCCTACCTCAAAGTAGCTGAAAAAGGCTAGGTAGATTGGATTTAAGTATTTACTAAGATCTTGCTTATCCAACGACCTAAGTGCAATTCCTTGAAAATAATCCACAATATTCACAGCACAGTAACATCTATTTGTATTCAACATTAACTCTGTTTTTATTTGCTCAGTCCGCAATCATACGGAGATGCCCCGTTGTGACGGGCGACTTGAAGTATTTATTGCGCACTATAAGATAACGGAAACTGCGGAGAAAATATCAGGCGCCGATATTTTAATATTAAGAGGGTGGTACATTTGTAGGGGTTAAAGTTTACTGTGCTACCTATATGGTTCAAATCATTGGATTGTATTTGCCACGATAGGAGACTAATAGCTTTGTGATATCCTATGTCTGCTGACTAAATACTACACATGTCGGGTCGTTTTAAGTTTTTGGCGGAACCAACAGTTAGACACGTTCTTAATTTCTATCAGAATGATCTAGCCCAGAAATTTAATGGGGCTCAAACAAACAAGAACAAGAACCTCCAGACAAAGATACATAAAATGTAGTCGTTAAGTCAAAAATGTGTGGGATTGAGATACTCTATTAAATTGTCACGTGAGCGTGACCAATCTCAAACATTTTGGCATTTCAACAATCGCTATCGTAGATAAGATGGCAATTTGCCTAGAAGCCAAAGTCCTATCGAAAAATGAGCTGTTTTTAACCATTCTTAAGTCATTTCAGTTCAAAACATGAGACCATTTTATCCAACGCACATACCTTTCCCACAACCAAACTCCTTTCCTGACTTGAACGTAAACTTAAAATCTTACGCTCTTGTTTAGAAGAGACTCCAAGTAGTCCATTAAATAAACTTCCAACTGAATGTGTACGATCCCTAACGGCGGCTAAAAGACGAGCACAATTCAATGTGTTGTCTCGACGCGCGATTTATTCTCATAACAAGACGCTCTCGTACAAAAATAGTCAACTTTAACACTGCAGCTATGGGATTCTAGTTGGTTAGAGTTATTGTGTTTTGTGTGGGTTCTGTTCTCTACTGTGCAGCTATGATGTCTTTTATGGAGTATTAATAATAGTGTCATTCAATCAGCGATATCGACTGTCACAAGTCCAAAATGTTTGGCATTTACATGCGCAACTAATACGTCACGATTCTAACTTTTAAAAATCTCTACACTGTTTAGCGATTCCTGTGCACATTCTATATTCAAATTTTCTATAGAGATTTTCGATATAGAATTTGCTTAACAGTTGCTTATCTCCACAGAGATTATAAATAAAGCTCTTTGACTTTTCGACAATTGGTCTGGAGTCTGACAAGTTTGAGACCTTCTTTTGTTGTCAATCTAGAATTTGATAATGATCTTAAGTTAGTGAGAGCCATTATGCTAAGGTGTGGCTAAAGAGGAGCGAGAGAAATTTAGTTTTTTTATATTTTCTTTTTGTTTTACTTTATTTCTACGTTGTGGAGGGAATTATATATATTTCTTTAGAAAACCGTGCCCTAGAAACAGGGCATGAAAAGGTCAGAGGATACTACGATATCTAAAAATACGAGGTATCTAACAGTAATAATGTCATCGATTCCAACTAAATAAAAATTCAATTGCAGAAAAATATTCTTCCTATAATAAAAATATCCTCGGCGGAAATACGTTCACAGGATACCCGCCCTTAAATTTAACGATATAAAGTCGTTATTTGTTCAAAAATATTAGGAAAAAATGCTTGGACAATACCCGTTACCATGGAAACGGCACGAACGGTATACAAAATGAATCTTGCATCTGTAGATTTTTTAACACACTTGCAGTAAGTTTCAAAATTGTTTAGCAGGAGGGTAAAAAGTAAGATTGTTATCAAGTAACAATGTCGAGTGAAGTGGACAATGGAGTAAAACTGTTTGCCTCACTCTTAAGGGCTATTAGAAATGTCTACGAGTTCCGTAAGGGTCCATACGATTTTGTTCGCAGGCTATTGTTGGACTCCGAGATGTTTGTTCGATGTTTTACGATTGTTTGCACTGAAAGTTGGGGCTTATCTGGTGCAGATCGCCATTGAAACAGTCCCAGTGTCCAAGAGAGAAGAAAATATATTGGCTGAGTAAATAATGGTGGACTTTGAAAATTGCACGGAACGAACGGCTAAGTTACAAAAGGAATGTTTCAATATATAAGAAATGGCTCAGCTGATTCCGGCCCATCTATTTGACGAAGCATCGCTATCTAGTTAATCAAAATTTAAAGTTTTGCCAGTATTAAAAAGCATTTTTGCCCATATTTTCCGCAAAGACTTTATAACCAAGACGAGTACACTTGCCTATATAAATTAAAGATTATTCATTTCTTTACTATTATTTTGAAAAGCTATTTGATTTTAGAAAATCTGGAATTAATTAATTTGCAAGCGACTCACAACGAAAGATTTGGCGACATCAAGATTTCAATCCTTCTTAATGAACGAACAGTTGACTGGTTTTCGCCCAATAATCCCTTAGTCGCCCCTAACGACTATTGCATTAGAACATAACTGGAGTATTGTTTACCGTTCGTCTACCATCACCATAGTAACACGAGTCCCCTAATCGAGTAGAATGTCGCCAAGAAAATGGATAGCAATCAATCAATACTTGAGAAGTTACGAGAAAAATGATTTGTCAGTCTTCTTTGTTTGGGAAAATTAATAAAGGATCGATATACACTGTACCATACATTTAGTTGGAAAAGGGTTTTTTTCAGCTTCACTATGTAGATACTTAACATTTTACATCATTATTATTGAAATGAAGAGTTGGTACACCTGGAATTTAAAGGACCTCATGAACGCTACTGACGATTGCGGTTGACATGGCCACTGAGTCCAAAGTATTTATCAAGTTAACCATCGATTCGAAAGAAGAAGATGCATAACCTTTGAGAAAACCCGCAAGACTGAGCAGTAATATTTAAGTTTGGAATAAAAAATCCTATTTTGACTATGCAATAGGTATCATGAGTTCGAAAAGTTAAGATCGCTGTTAGTACCTACTGAAGATTGAATTTGAATATGGTTACTGAAATCGAATAATCCCAGAACAAAGCACCGCAAAATATGCTAAGCACATTAAAACGACACCAAGAAACAATGTCAACAACAAGTCTGCAATAGTCACCCCAGAGCAACCCAAGCAAAGAATTCGAAATTCTCAAACTCTGTTTTAATTAGCAAAAAGAAATCGGAGGAAAAGTTTTTAACAAAACTCCCTCCAACGAGAATAATACGATTTTAATTGAACTTAATTAAAAAATTACACAAAAACGTTGCTGAGAAGAATAAAAAAATAATTGGAACAGATTGTCGCGGACTTGTTATAATTTTTATGACTATCAAAGTTCTGATGTTGTGAAAATTTCTTTGTAGACTTTCTGGAATTGGGATTTATGTTTATTTGATGATGGAGAAAAAATAATTAATAAAGCTTTGTTAAAATTCGACAGTAGGTAAGTCAGAGACTGTCTCGTTGGTGAAGTAGTCGCAAGTATCGGCAACGATCCACTGGTCGCTTCAAAGCTCCAGAGCCTTGAACATCGACGCCAAGTGGCCAGTCTGTCGGTTTTTTATCGGTTACATTTCGGGGAGTGTGCGATGGAACTGCACAATTTGATTCCACCTAAGCCTTACCAACACCGGACAACAAGACGTATGAAAATGCGCCACCGGTACATGGTGGACATCCCACCCATACGTACAAAGCGTTTTGCGAACACTTTCATTGTACGCACACCTAAGGAGTGGAATTCCCTGCCGGAGTCTTTGTTTCCTGATAGCTACAACCTTGGAGTCTTTAAGTCAAGAGTGAATAGGTTACTTCTATGCCAGCGTGCTTCACCGTCGACCACATCATCACTTACCATCAGGCGAGATAGTGGTCAAACGCGAGCCTATAGATTAAAAAAAAAAAACAGCCTATTAATGTTCCCACTGCTGGGACACAGGCCTCCTCTCTGTGAGAGGGAGTGGACCGTAATTCACCACGCGGGCCCAGTGCGGTTTGGTGGATGTCACCTGTCTTCCAATTTTTGGTTCTAGGACATGCCGGTTTCCTAACAATGTTTTCTTTCATCGTTTTGAGAGCAGTGGTGATTAAATAATTTACACAAAGTAAAGCACCTGCCTGGGTTCGAAGCCACGACCTACAACTTGTAAGTCGCGGCCGATACCACTGGGCCACCACAGACTGTTCTCCGTTGCCAAGTACCTAGTGGAAGACGTAACAAAGATACACATATATATCATAGTTCTGACCACATGGTATTCAATTCTCCAAACGTCTTAACAGAAAACAATAAATAAATTATTCATAAAATAAAAATTATCTCGTAATCTTACTGCAATGAAATTAGATACAGACATATCAATATGCAATAGACTCTCGCAAAGACGGACGTTTGATTAAGCTCCAAGAAATTCAATCTCAATATTAATATTCGACTTTTATTTAAATTTATGACTTACTACCTTCTGCCAGCGCGTGAGTGTCAAAAATGGTGCCAATGGGAACGTACTTCCGGGTTAAAAATATACTATGTGCTTGTGAAAGGTTCAATATATCTCTATACAATGATCTTTCCAATATTCTTCCTTATAATATTGGAAAAGCTGATTTAAGGCGATCTCAAATAATCTTTCTATACCAAAATTCATCACTATATACTATAGTATTAAAAAAAAAGGTGAGGAATCCTAACCAAGATCAACAGGCAGAGTTCAATCAATTTAGGCAGATTAGTCGACTCAAAAATTAGGTAAATAATTAGGCAGCTCAACGTGCTTACAGACAGACACCGTTACTTTCACCTTTATAATTAGGTATGGACTTTTCTTCACATTAACACTTTTACATTTATTCAAAAACACAGAATATAATCAACTACCAGACTTTGAAGTTAATAAATTAACCAATACCTATGGACTAAGTAAATAAAATCTCTTTGTTAGTCATTAAGACATCCGTGTTCTTAGGTATGTTAAATTGAACTTAAATGTCGCGTGTCTGTTGGTTTGAGCTGGTACAGTGCAGCACATTAGTCAAAGTAAGCGTAGCATGCTGGTACATTTGAGTGGAAAACACTTTGATGTTTGTCATCAGAAGTGCATTTTATTGTGGCCAGTTTTGCTTTTTATGTGATGAAATTATGTGACTGAAGCCCTTTTTTTTTCTTTTTTTCTGTCTATCCCAATTGGAATAAATTTTTGTTTTTTTTTTTGTGCTAAACCGTAACTCTACAGTGGAGGACAGTCCCTCCATGTACTTATTTTTTTTTAATTTTCAGCTGCATCTGGTTAACCTGAAAGCTGTCTTCAACATAGTTGGAAAAGGCTAGGCAGGTGATGATAATATCCTAGCCTTTGCTAAAGTTTAAACAATTTTAATGGGAATAGGTTACCAATTCTAGGAGAAGTAAGTACTAAATTGTATGTATTTAAAATGAGAATTCAGCACTTCTGCGTTTTCTCAGAAATTAGTAAAAATTCTGCATTTGTAAAGTAAAGTTTATTTGCATATATACAGGTACATGATATATGTATAATCTATCTTAGTTTAGGCTTGCAAACATTAATGAATGAAGTAAACGAGTAGGTAATCAAAAAACTATTGTCAAAATACAAAATTATGAATTACAGTTGAGAACGGTTACAATTAAATAAGTTGGTATGTCATTAAATTACATAAAACGTCATTTAGAAAATCGTTAATCGAGTAGTAACATTTTTCAATCAATAATGCTGTTAACTTCTTTTTAAAATTGCGTACTGTGTTATCTTTTATTATACCAGGATTTTTTTTATATTATAGTTTCCATATTAATAACTTTTCTTATGTAAAGCAGTTTTGTTACTCTCAATTATGGCTTCTGATTGGTGTAAGTAAATTATATTTTCGAATGTTTCAGTATATCATGTGTTTTTAGTTTCCTGCTTTTCTTGAAAGAACTCTAGCCTAAATTATTCCGTGTTTACCAGTACACCACGTCATCCACATTTGTCAGTCGCCCGATATAATTGGCACCAGGCATGCGCCACTCCTGCACATTCAAATATCCCGAGCTCACACGAACCTACACGAGTATTTCCGAATTACAAAGTGACAGGACGAAGCGGAACTTACACTGATTTGTGGGTTTTGAAAATAAATTTGGTATTCTTTTGTTTTAAAATAAGTAAGTATATTGGGGTAGATTTGGAGTAATAAGAAAGCGTTAGGATGCCGAATGCTTTAATTATTTGAAGAATTTGTGTCCTTTTGGTCCTGCTACAGAGAAGCTATTTTTTGTTTTCAGCCTATATAGTCACACTGCTGGAAAAAGATGCCGCTGAGTTGATGCCTTGCATTCTTCGGTAAATACCTCTGAGTATGGAATTTACTTTAAGAGATTCACTCTACACATCCTTAAAACTGCTAACATAAACATTGAAGGTATTCCTAAAGTTTAATTCTATTTTAAACCGACTTCCCAGAAAGGAGGCGGTTATCAATTCAACTGTTTTATTTTTTAATGTTTGTTATCTCAGAACTTTTAACCAGGTGAACCGATTGTGATGATTATTTTTAACCAGGGTAGTTTCGTGTTATTCTAGCATCAATTTGGGCATTACAGGTACCTAGCTTCTAGAACTGGTCCATTATGTACCAAAACTAAAAAGTGAGAAAGAAAACTTTTTTCAAAAAAATCTTTTTTGCAAAAAAATACTACCGACTTCCAAATGAAAAACTACAAAGTGAAAAATAACTTAACTTTTGGAAGTCGGTGTCTTACGTAGGTACCATTTTTTGCGAATGGACACCGACTTCCAAAAGTTAAGTTATTTTTCACTTTGTAGTTTTTCATTTGGAAGTCGGTAGTATTTTTTTGCAAAAAAGATTTTTATTTTTCCCTTTTTAGCTACCTATCTAAAATAGGCAAGTTGTTTAGTAAGGTACCTATAACGCTAGAATAGAACACCCGAATAACATGATACTTGAACATAATCAGTGAAATGAAAGATCTGCGTACCCCTTTAGTACGTACTGCCGTGATGTTATGTTCTGAAATGGTATATACAATAAACAGACATGCGATTGCGATTTATTCTTCGTTCGGCCCGAAGTTTTGTCCCACATTCCAAAAAATTCTTAGTTCGTCCCACATCATCATTGAAGTACTGTTTCGTCCCATATTACAAGTACTTTAAAGGTACAGTCAATAAAAATAACACTCACACATGCACACTGAAGCGTAAAATTAAAAAATACATAATTTTTTTCGACTTATCGTACTTTAGAATAGTCAAAGAAAAATATGAATCTAGTTGCACATTCGCAAGCGTCAGTAGGTCTCTATGGAGAAGAATGTGCAAGAAACTCCACGGACTCTCTTTTCCATCAGTTTATTATTTGGTTACATCATTCTTGTTGAAAAAATACATGTGTGAGAACGATGTAAAAAGTCGTGCACGTTAAAGCATCACGAGTGAAACAAACAATAAAAAAATACAAAAAATAGGTAATTAAAAACTAGCCGAGGCAGCTAAGTTGAGTTGGCGAGTAAGCCAATCCCAACTGATGGCGCCCGTTTACGAACATGACGCATGAATTGGCACCACTCAGCTCAACCATCATGAAGGGAATTGAATAATCCAACACATGTGCCACCATCAGAGGGACAGTTGAGAGAGCATGACACAATCTCAACTGCCAGGGCACACACAAGTCAACGAACGACACATAAGTACAGTAAATCTTAGATTTACAGTTGGTACATAGTACTCACACATATGCTGTGCAGTTATCACTAAACGAAATTGAGTTTATACAATAAAAATATATGCATACAGTCTTCAGCAGGTCCAACAATACTTCAAAACAATAATGTTCTACATATCACTTGTTTTTGCGCCCTAGTGGTTGTGGAGCAGGGCTATGATTGAGCCAAGTATTTTTACCTGCGATGTAAGCGCCCAACTTATAATATGCCTGCCTGCATAGTATGCGTTTTATACAAGTTTTAAACTTCGTCTCATTCAGTTATAGAATGGGGGGAGGAATTTTATTGTAGCATTTTATACAGTACCCCATGAAAGAAGAGGCTACTTTAGCCAGTCTGAAACCTGGTTGAATTAATTGTTTCCTATTTGTACTAACGTAATTATGTCTGTCGCCGTTTTTACTAAAAAGTATTTTTTTTGTTTGTTTGTTTTATCTTGCGATCAGTCTTTCACTATGAGCAGATGAAATGGTTCGGATGGCGTGTTAGGCTCTACTCTCAGTACCCCACTGACGCCCCATCTTTACAAAATCACTCTTCTGGCTCACTGTTCTGGTCGAAAATATCCCGCCGCTTTTTTAATCGGCGGATGCTTTCTGGGATTGTAAGTTGTTCTGCGAGCATGTTCGGATAATTTAGCAGTCGGGATTTGTACTGGACGCCATGTGCATTTATCTCCTAATTGACCATAGGAATATTGAGGATTTCATGAATTTCTGTTGTTTTGATAAACCATGGTGGCGTTGGATATTTGTTTTAGTATATAATTTTGTGCCCGTTGCACTTTCATTATGTTGGAGGCGCTGGCTGATCTCCAAAGTTGGATGCCATATGTCCAGATTGGCTTCAGTATGGTCTTGTATATTAGAAGTTTGTTATCTATCACCAGTTTTGAGTTTTTTTTAAGTAGCCAGAAAAGACACAGACATCCAACACCATTTAAAACTAAATGATTGGCAGTGAACCAATCTTGAACCTGCCTTAGGGAGTTATATACGCCTTCAACCTCACTGTAAAGTCTAATTATAAAATAAAATAAAGATGTGTCATCAGCAAATAATACCATGTTTAGTTTATTTTCCAACAACACGGAAGTTATATGCGTACTGAAGTGCAGCGATGAGTCCAGTATGACGCACAAATATTTATCCATAGCTATGACAAACTCGATCAATTCTCAATCTTTCTTTATACACACTTTAAACTGGTGACGAATGAGTACTAATATTGAATGCACCACTTTGCATCACAGGAGCTAGGAAGCCTGTTTTGCTGATAACGGAAAGTAATACTATTGGCCAAATGAGTCAAAACAAACAAAGGACCCAATATATAAAAGGGGTGGACCGTTTTTACCCGCTCTTTTAAACAGATTCCGGTGACGTCAGCTGTACCTATACGTATAACTTGCTCACTAAGAGCGGCTAGAAAGAGTTATTATAATAATACGAGTACATTTTCCATCGCGGAGAAGACAGAGAGGAGCGGTGGTTTAAAATAGTATATTGATATTAAATATTTCAAAATACGTAACCCTTTTTAATAGCTGATTGTACAAACAAGTAAGTTTGGTACATACAAAAAAGATATGGGCCGTAGAAGGAATATAAAATAGGACGAAGCAGGCATAAAATAATTAAAATTATATTTTGGGACGAAGGAAGCATATTGTTTGGGACGAACCAGGATTTTGGCATTTGGGCCGAAAATCAGTGGGCCGAACGAAGAATAAATCGCGATTGCAGCAATTCCGAATGATTTGCCGTTATTTATTGAAGAGTTCTGTTGTATATCTCCGAAGTTCTCCATCAGATCTTCACCAAATTAAAATGGGACCAATTTCGAAACATACTCTTACAAACGAAAAAAGAATTTTCAAAATCGGTCCACAATTGACGGAGATATCGGTGAACATACACAAAAAAAAAAAAAAAACATTCAAGAAGTCGAACATAGAACCTGCTCCTTTTTTGTAAGTCGGTTAAAAAATACAACCGACTTCCAAATAAAAACACTACAAAGTAAAAATAACTTCAATTTCGGAAGTCAGTGTCAAAAACCATTGTTCAATTCTTCTTCATCTTCTCGTATCGACGACTAATATTTTGTCCACCCTGTTCGTAGCAACTAAGATGATGGCTTTGTCGTGGGCCTCATTTAAGCCCTCGATGGTGCTAGTAAAGTTGGAGCTCCAAGTTCGCAGTCACACTTTGTTCGAGATGGCTCCTTGATAATAGGATATCAGGAATCCAACATGGCCGTATAAATCTGGTCAGCGGTTCTGTAGCGTAAACTTGAGGCCACACTCAAAATAAAAATATTTATATCAATAAAGATGAATGAATGAAACGTTGTTCCCTTCGAGACTTGACTTCTGTTGGCAGCTGTTAACGTCGAACAAGTTATACCAAACCAACGCAATGATGTAAGACCTGACTCTTGTATAGTCATTCCTGACATAATGTTACTAATTGTATACTCTTAGTACTAATTAACACGTAACCGTTAGGACATGCCTGGAATAATAAATTCCTATTCTGGTAGGAATAAAAAACCTGTAGTATTACGTCAGTACTAAGGCTCTTCAAGGGCTTTACATAATAAATGCCTAGGTATTAAGAGGGGACTCTAGTGAGACTTTCTCCATACAAAGATACAAACACATTCTGCTGTTTTCTTCGTGGATAATGCCTCTAGAGCAATGATTTTTTTCCATAAAATCTAGGTCCAATTAATACGTGCCTGTATCATTTCCTTTTTTCCAAAACATAATCACAAAAAGAAATATGACAATCCAAAAATCCGAAAAAAATGCCCTTTTTTGCCGCCATGTTCAGAAGACTTTCAGACAAAATTTATAAGTTTTTTACAAAAAAGGAAATGATAAGAGCATAGATATACTTTTCCTCTAAATTTTGATATAAGAATTTTTTAGATCAGATCAGTTTTCATAAAGAAAACAGCAGAATTGTGATGTAGGTATTTCTATATTATATATTCTATGCAATAAGTGGGTATGTACAAACTTGTATGTGTGAGCCAGTCTCTCAATAAATCTGTTACGCGATTGACGTGGTTTTACTGCAGCCGACCTTCCCGGGTTCCCAGGGTCCAGAGACTCTTCAGTGGCGACGATTAAGTGATTTCACGCGTGTAAATTTTATGTTGCGACCAGAAAACTCTAAAGGTGCTGTAGACATTTTTTTTGTTTCTTCGTGAACGATCTGTGCGGTGTGAAGTTGAATAACGGACTTAAAATGGCGGTTGGAAAGATCGGTGCGTTTGACCTAACGAAAGACAATTGGGACACGTATGTGGATCGATTAGATCAATACTTTATTGCCAACAGTGTAAAAAGTGAATTAAAAGTCGCAACTTTAATTACAGTCATTGGTAATAGTGCATATGAGTTAATGGTTAATTTATGCACACCCGTTAAACCATCCACAAAGACTTATTCGGAGTTAATAGCGGTAATGAAAGGACACTTAAACCCCAAACCGTGTATGCTCGCTGAGAGGTTCAAATTTCGGCAACGGATTCAAAAACCTGGTGAAAATATCGCGACGTACTTCTCGGAGCTTAAAAGACTGAGTAAAGATTGTTGTTTTACGGCGGACAGTTTAAAAGAAAACATGAGAGATCAATTTGTGTGCGGCTTAGTAAACGATGACATTCGGCAGAAGTTGTTTACTGAAGACGACAGCATCAGTATCGACCGGGCGTATAAGCTGGCCTTATCGATGGAGGCGGCTGAGACAAACGCGGCAATAGTGGAAGACGGTACGAGAAGAAAGACCGGCGGCAGTGCAGCGGATGCGGAGTCCTTATCCGTTCATAAGATCGGGCATGAGGGCGGCGGAGGAAGGCGCGGGGCGGGGGGAGGCGGCGGCGGCTATCGGCCGGCCGCGAGGCGAAACACTCGCTCGACGCGTGACTCACGACAATCCGGCGGCGGCGGTCCAAGTACCACAAGCGGAGCGGGTTACAACTTACTTCGAGCGGGCACTAAAAATGAGGAATGCAAAGTCTGTGGAGGCAAACACAATTCGAATACGTGTAAATTCAAACTGTATGTGTGTAGAATTTGTACCCAGGAGGGACATTTGAAGAGGATGTGTCCGAGGTTGACCAAGAATAATTCCTTAAATAACATAAAAGAAGACGGGCATGGCAGCGGCGACAGGTGTGGCGCTTACTCGACGGAGAGCGACAGTGACGAGGTAATAGTACCTATTAATCGCTTATCACTTGGAAAGTGTAAACCTATTATGATTGATGTAAGTGTGCACGGTTGTGACTTAAGAATGGAATGTGACACGGGGAGTGCAATCTCGTGCATTAATTACCAATTATATCAGGAAAAGTTTTCCAGTTTAAGTATTAAACCCACTAAGTTGGTTTTAAGATATTACACGGGTGAACTAGTTAGGCCTGTAGGTGTTATTAAACCCGTTGTTAAATATAATGATACGGAAAAGATATTGGATTTATATGTTATTGACAATGGAAAAACCGTTTTAATAGGTAGACAATGGTTAGCGGAGCTAAATATAGCGGTGTCGACTATGCATTATAATAAAGTCAATAATAATCGGAATTTGGATTTTAATTTCTCGGAATTTAGTTCCAGATACTGTGAGGTGTTTGCGGATGGCCTGGGGCGGTTCACGGGAGGACAAGTGAGCATCCGCGTGCGCGAGGACGCGCGGCCGATTTTCCTGCGCGCGCGCCCTTTGGCGTACGCGCTGCGTGAGCCGGTTGAGCGCACACTGGAACAGCTGGTGAGCGACGACATCCTCACTCCCGTCCACCACTCAGACTGGGCAACACCAATCGTGCCGGTCGTCAAGAAAGATGGTACCATTAGAGTCTGCGCCGATTTTAAACTAACCTTGAATAAAGTGTTAGAAGTCGACCGTTATCCATTACCTAAGGTAGAAGATCTTTTGTCTCGGTTGCACGGGGGCGAAAGATTTAGTAAAATCGATTTGTCACAGGCGTACGCACAGTTTGAACTGGATGATACTAGGAGATACGCGGTAATAAACACACATAAAGGGCTTTTCATGTATAAACGATTGGTGTATGGGCTGTCGTCGAGCCCAGGAATATTTCAACGATGTTTAGAACAATTGTTTGCAGATATACCCCACGTAGGAGTTTTTTTAGATGATATTATTATAACGGGAAAGGACACACCCCAACACTTAAGTAGCCTACATAAAGTTTTTGAACGTCTGAAATCGAGTGGCTTAAAAGTAAAAAAAGAAAAATGTTCTTTCTTTGTGGAATCGCTCGAATATTTAGGGTATGTAATAAGTAGGGAAGGTGTTCACACGTGCAAAGATAAAGTGGAAGCAATTGTTAAAACTCCGATACCGAGGAACGTGACGGAGTTGAAAGCATTCATAGGTATGGTCATGTATTATGGAAAATTTATAAAAAATGTAAGTTCGATCCTTACACCATTGTATAATTTGTTGCGTGCCGGGGTGAAGTACGTATGGAGCGATGCTTGTGAGGTAGCCTTCGCTCGGGTTAAGCGGGCACTGAGCACGAGTGAAGTGCTTGTGCATTACACCCTGGAGCTACCGCTTGTGCTGACGACCGACGCTAGCGCCACGGGAATAGGCGCCGTCATCTCGCACATCACGCCGGAGGGCGAACGCCCAATTGCATACGCGTCACGCACACTAAACTCCGCGGAGAGATCGTATGCACAAATTGACAGGGAGGCATTGGCGATTATATACGGTGTTAAAAAATTCCATCAGTACTTGTATGGTAGGAAGTTTACTTTAAGAACAGACCACAAACCCCTAACATACATTTTTGGAAATAAAGTAGGCATTCCGGTTATGGCAGCATCCAGGTTGCAAAGGTGGGCAATAATACTAACAGGCTATTCGTATGATATAGAATATGTTGCGTCTGCAAAAAACTGTGCCGACGCATTGTCGCGACTGCCGCAACCAACAGTTAAGAATAAAATCGGGCGTGAATATACCTATTTAAATTTTGCAGAAAGTTTTTTGCCGGTGACAAATGATGATGTACGTCTAGCAACAGCGCGGGATCAGGTGCTTAGTAGAGTGATGGTGAGCGTACAGTCAGGATGGCCGTCGCATTGCACAGACGAATTGATGAAACCGTACTTTAATAGGCGACACGAATTATATGTGGAACGGGGTTGTATTATGTGGGGCTATAGAATTGTTGTACCACCAACTCTTCGGAACACAATACTAAAAGAGCTCCATGTTAGCCACATGGGCATAGTTAAGACCAAGTCGATGGCTCGAAGTTTTGTGTGGTGGCCAAATATAGACGCAGACATCGAATCGACATGCCTCTCTTGCGAAACATGTGCGATGGAAGCAGCTGCGCCGCCGCAGGCTGCACCACGTAGTTGGCCGTATTTAGCCCAGCCGTGGAGTAGATTACATGTAGACTTTTTAGGCCCATACCAGGGAAAAACGTTTTTCGTAATCATAGATTCCAGTACAAAGTGGATTGAAATTTTTGAAATGAATAAAACAAACGCTTCGGCTGTCATTAAGGTTATGAGGTCATTATTTGCGCGATTCGGTTTGCCTTTGGAAGTTGTATCCGACCAGGGCCCACCATTTACTAGTACGGAGTTAGGAGAATTCTTAAAATATAACGGTATAAAGCAGTCGTATTCCCCAGTATATCATCCAGCTTCAAACGGGGCAGCAGAAAATGCCGTCAAATTATGTAAGCGAACAATAAAAAAGGCAGTCCGAGAGGCAGTAGACATCGACACAGCCATACAGACATACCTACTAGCGTATAGAAATAGTATTCAAAGCACTACAGGGGAAAGTCCCGCCATGCTGTTGCAACGTAGGCCGTTGCGTTCTCGGTTAGATCTTTTGCGCGCAGACCGCGCGCGTCAGGACCGGGTGGATGGGGTGCAGTGTCAGCAGTCGACGAGTTCGGGCACTGAACCATTGCAACACACCGTTGGTGATACGATATGGGCCAGGAACTACGGTAGCAAAGACAAGTGGTTAAAAGGAACAGTAGTAAACCAACAAGGTTCACGTAGGTATGTAGTAAACAGCGATGATGGTCGACTTCTCACACGGCATAGCGATCAAATTAGGCATAGAACTCGACGTTCATGTATAATGTACCCAGACGTAATGTCCAAGGGACAGGTCAGTGGGGATGTCGTTGAACCGCAACAGCAACAGCTGTCTCCAAGTATATCGGAGCCAAGGGTTCGGGAGGGGACGAGTAGGGGCGAAGTCGGGGGCGACGGCCCAGTAGTGAGTGACGCGGTGGATACAGCAGTCACTAAGACCTCACCAACCCGTAGGGCACCATCGTCACCACCAGTCGGCAGTAAATTATCGCCGACGGCCGCGACCGTCCCGGATTCCGTGAACCGTCCCATCCGTATGCGCAAGAAACCGGTTAGATATGGATTTGAGTTCGATTAGATGTAAGAATATATTGTTATTATTATTATAGTACCTACATTAGGTAAAAGTTTAGTTATAATTAGGTTAAGTTAGTGTGTTAGTTAATGTAACGTTTAGTTTTATATATTCCTGTATTAGTTATATACTAGAAGTTTAAGTGTGGAGGTGTGATGTAGGTATTTCTATATTATATATTCTATGCAATAAGTGGGTATGTACAAACTTGTATGTGTGAGCCAGTCTCTCAATAAATCTGTTACGCGATTGACGTGGTTTTACTGCAGCCGACCTTCCCGGGTTCCCAGGGTCCAGAGACTCTTCAAGAATACGAAACGTCTTTTAGTCAAAGTTTTTGTAGGTAAAATCAGCCTGAGCTGCAGTTGTCCCTTTCGCACTTTACGGGGTGAGGTTGGAGGTGACGCGATGGCAATAGTTTCTTCAAATACCTATTTTTCAAATTCCTGTTGACTAGAGTCCGCTCTTAAGATAACTGCAAACCCAATTGCATTAAGTGCTTATTTTATATCACAATTCGAAGGACTTTGAAGAAAAGTTCTATTCTATCACCATTTTATGTTTGATAAGTTCGTATTCTACAGTATAAATAGATTGATTGTGTCTCGTGCATCTGGCACCCAGAGCATTATTTATTTAGTATAGTAAAACAGCAAGTGTTTTGTGCATTTTATTTCTTTATCTTTCAAGTATGTGATTTTTCAGAATCATTAGTCCATACAATAAAAGATATAAAATGATTCTAATGCATATTTGCCTACATCACGCTAGCGGTAAAAAACAAAAAGAAAATTAAAGCTTTCTTCTCAGAACAGCAAAATTAAATATAAGTAATACAAGAAAGCGGTGCCTTTCTTAGCATCACAATATTTCACAAGAATGAATCATAAACCAAAATTTTTACTTTGCCACCTAAATGAACGTCAATTTATCATCTGTGTACTAACAAGCCACTTAAGTCCATACTAAACATCCTGTATTACAAAATTTATGATAATTTGACGTCCGAGGGAAGCCGACAATTGCCGAACTCCCTCGAAGACTGGTTCGTTACTCCACCACTAAGTGCACTAACAATTGATATGAACTAGAAATCAATTACTAATTACATTAGAACAAAAAAGGGGCCGGTAGCAGAAACGTGATATCTCTGAAATTTGATCATTTGGTTTAGAACAAACGGACAAACAAGCCCGCATATTAACTCAAAAGCTTCACAACTTCCAACCTTATACTTTCAGTCATACAGCATACAATTCTTTGGTTTATATTTTTATAGACATAGAGCTGTAAAGGCCCCTGTTAGCCTTTCCCACGTTGCTTCATTACATCAAACATTCTGCCACGCGTATTATGGTAATAGAAAAAAAAAATAACTTTGCTACTTTGCATAATCCGTGAATGACAGCGTGACATTAAGTTGTCTGTTTATTTCGCCAAGATTGTGACCTTTGGCCCACACGATATCACACCCTATATTCCACAAAATAAGGTTGATAATAAAGGTATGTGAATGTATGTGAGATGCTAACGGTCAAAGTGATGTGACAGTAGTGTGAAGCAAATGATTTTGTTTGTTTTCTTTTTTATTAATGTTTGAGACGCCATGTTTATGTACACTGTCAAGTACTTATTTTAAGAATAATGTTGTTATATTGAAAACGTGAGCTACTGCCACTACTTCAAGATCCCTTCGTACTTACAAAAATATTTCCCATGAGCACGTATAAATAGGAACTAAGTTTTAATAATAATTAATTTAACTTAATTGCTGTGTAGTTATATAATACACTGACGTAGGAAAGTGATAACTGATGTTGGCAAAATAATAGGCGCTGTATGTTTGGCAGATTTTGATATAAATTGTAATTTCAATTGGCATAAGGCCCCGACTTATGAGTTGTAGGTCGTGTGATCGAACCCGAGCAGGCGCTTTATTTTGTGTAATTTATTTCATAACGTCTGCTCTCAAAATGGTGAAGGAAAACATCGTGAGGAAAACATCATGTCCCAGAACCAAAAATTCGAAGACCATATTCCCTATGACAGGAGGCCTGAGTCCCAGCAGTGAGAAAATTAAAAGGCTGGTGATGATGAGGTCATAGGTATAAGTGTACAGAACTGTACCTACCTAAGTAAGTCTGAATGCTGGTTCCTAATATGTAATAAGAAGATGTCATGGTCCTGCAACATTATCGCTCAGTCGAAAGAGGTTCACTGCTGGACATAGGCCTCCACAAGATGTCTCCAGTCCGAACGGCTCTGTGCTTGTCGTATTCACGGGGTTCCTGCTATTTCTGACAATATAAATGTATTAATAATGAAGACATCTTATATCTTCAACAATGTATTCTCCCAAACAAACTGTCAAGTCCAAATAAGAGCGACCTAAAAATAAAAGGTTTGTGTATTCCGTACATTCGAAACACCCTTTTAAATACTTAATGCGTTCCTAATGGGTAAGATAGTATTAATAGTGACGAGTGTTCTGTCCGATTTCGTTTGTATTGGAAGTATATGGGTCAGGCATTATCTGGTTTCCATTAAAAAAGCTTGTTTTGTTACAAAAGGTAAAAAAACTACTTGGACCTTTCTTGAATGACAAGCAACACTTGCTGAGGTCAATAGGTGGATCAATAAAGATACCTCCGTATCTCGGAAATTGCATTAAAATAAGTGGCAGATATTTTCCTCTTCGAGTCGCTAGCACGATTGAAATCTGTTTTTTCTGGCCCAAACTTCTGTAGAGGATAGCATTTGTAGATCTTTAGCAGTTATAACGGGTAGTTAGGAGCTTGAAATTCTGACCAGTCTAGCCAAGAAGTATTGTATTAGGACCTAACTAGATTTTGGACGTGAGACCAGCAGTTGCTAAGTAGTGAAATAGTGATATTTGGCTGCATCCGCGTTGACTGGGAGCCATCCGGGAACGTACTTGGACAAATAATTACCAGCTGATTATGATGATAAATTGGAGTATATCTTCAAAAATAAAATAAAATTATCTATCCTAAAGATAAAGATATATTTATTTGCTCAAATACGTGTATACATGCAAGAATAAACAATACGTGCATGCAGGATAACATTAAAAAACATACATAAAGTTCGGACATGTTTGCCACATACTATGGCGTGCAAATATTTTGGAAGTGACTATCAATGAACAATTAGGAACTGCGTAGAAATAATATGAATGGCAAAAAAAAAGAAAACTAATGGCAAATAAAGATGTACATTAAATCTATGTAAAATATCAATAAAATACAATTACCAAAATGAATTCAAACGCAATAATAACAAATTGTCAACATTAAAAATAACAAAATATCAAACAAATGTCATACAAAAATGTATGTCAGATCTGTGTTAAATTATCAAATAAATGTCAAATAACAATGTAAGTACGTCAAATTTAAATCATAGTAAAAAACCTATCAATTCAAATACATAATTACAGTTATTAAAATTAATAAGCCTAAATCGGCATAAACACACAATCTCTAAAAATAATGCCCCGACGACGTCTATCCTCAGAGCATTTTTTTTATAAAAATACATAGATAAGACAAAATAAACAAAACTCTAAAGACATATAATACGAAATAGAATTTTTTCATACAAGAGCATCTTTATTCTGGAACATCAAACGTATAGAATTTAATAATACATCATTTTATTACGGCGCCGTGTCTCACCCCGTATAAATATAGAGGGGATGGTATTTTCGATGCATGGTTAAGAAAAGTGTCTCGTAGCATGGTTTAAATCATTTGATAATTTTTACACAGTATTTGAAATATTGTTTTTTTAAACGGTATATTGTTGATGATTGAAGTCAGATGGGCAGTCGGTCCATATAAAAACCAGCCAAGTGCGAGTCTGACACGCGCACAAAGTGTTCCGTATAAAAAGCTACATAAAAAATAGGTAACATTAATCATCAGTAACGTTCATAAACAATGAAAGCACCGAACATTGCTCTAAGAAAGAGTCAAAATGAACTTTGCCGTTCGAAAACTGTTGTTCCTGCACATCAATAAACACAATTTTTAGTTTTCCAAGTACATAATAAGTTGCAATAAGTTTGTCGACTCTCACTCGTAAACTTGTAAAGGCTAGTTAGCTGTGATAGTTTTCTTTTTATCCAAAAGCAACCATTTAGCTTGGCCACTTGACTCGACTCTTAACAAATTTTGCAATTTACAGCTTAATTTTACGCAAAAGAGATCCCTGAATCGAAAAATAGTATTCACAGGCACTTTACGTGTACAGGAAGTAAACTAAAAAAAATATAACGTAACGGCGTGATTAATATATATGTATATCCATGCCAAATTAGACATTTCTAGTATTAAGAGTCTCAAGATAAACTAGTCTTAAGATAAACTTTCCCATTCAATATTATCAGTCCCTCATTTTCAGTTAACATGAAGAGTCTCATCATTTTATTAGATAGGAGACCAATATAGATACAACGATAAATAACGATATAGTAACAAAAAAATATGCTTGGAAAAACTTCTAAAATTATAACAAAATAGCAACTTTTAGTCAGTCAATTACTTTTCTCTTCCTTCTTATACAATTAACTAAAAGACACTTTAAGACACTTTATACAATTATTTCCCTTGCATTAGGTAACATCATCTATTATGTATTTGTTCTAAGAAAGTTTACCCAATGCGTCCCTACAGGGAATCATGCCAATTTTCTTAGAAAAACAAGGGGTTGCAACGAATGACTTTAATTTTTAATGAAATCGATCGCATTGAGTTGAGTTTTTTTTGGAGTTTTATTGCATTTTCATCAAAGGAATGATGGTATTTTAATTCAAGTAATTCTATTTTATAGCAGGTCAAAGGAAACCGGAATGAAAATGTGTGGTTTTGAAACTCACTGATGCCAAAACTCAAGAGATTATTTTCGAAATGAAAATTACAAGCTGACAAAAATAAGGAATAAATGACACAAAAATGACAAGCCCAGTTTCACAAAAATGATTTGACCCCTCACGGACAGTGGGGTGACGGGGGTGCACGAAACGACCCCGTGTATGGCACCCTTGGACCCCCTATGACGGGTCTAGTCAGTGGCACCTACCACTTTTCGGCCTCAAGGGATAGTATGGATAGGGATATATGGTCCCATAAATCACCAAGTCAATGAAGTTCAACAACTTCTGGAAAAAACGATTCAAGAAGAAGAAGTATAGAAGTTATTATTTATTTATATGTACTTTATTGTACACCAAGATAAAAGCAATAATACATACGGAAACCTTAGAATAAGAACAAACAGACAACAGGCGGCCTTATCGCGTTCTGCGATCTCTTCCAGGCAACCCAGAATGGAGAGAGATAGCCTGGATAAGTCATGGGGTAGCACTTGGTGCAATTTTAAATAAATAACAAGTTAAAAAACATAGTAAGCACTAAATATAACATACTAACATAGATACATAAATACATACATACTTACATACATGTCGGCACTTCTAAAGAATAAGTTGTTAATTTTTGATAAAACTGGACTTAAGAAATACAGTGAGAATGACCGATTGTTCGTGTAGATCAAACTACGTGCTGAGTGGAATGTCGTATATGTTATTTTTCAATACATAACGTGATTAGTTACATTGTGACCATACATACAAGCAAAGAAGTTCAACATCTAGCCCGAAAATAATAATAATAATAATGGCTTTTCCTGACAATTACACAGTCTACCCTACATCAGATCGTGTGATATAAGGGCTTGTTTTTAAGAGACTAGTGAAATAATAATCGAGCAACTTGTGATCAGTGAAATTACCTACTGAAATAAAGTTGGCACCTAGTGGGAAACTTCAGATAAGTGAAGACTTGTGAGACGCGTATTCGGTCAGAACATAATCTTATTTGTAGCACAAGGAGTGACTGAAAAACATTATCTCAACTATAAAGTTTGATCATGATGGTTTGGATGCTTATTGAAAAGACTACCATTCTGTTAGTAGGTGGGTGGTCGAAGGGGCCCAATACGCCCGGTCCAGGCCACGCGTTGTACATGTGGATGGTCGGAGGAGCCCACTACGCCCAGTCTATGCCGCGTTGTGAGTAGGTGGATGGTCGAACGGGCCCAGTACGCCCGGTCCACACCACGCGTTGCGGAGGTGGATGGTCGAAGGGGCCCAGCACGCCCGGTCCATGCCACGCTGTGAATAATTGGTTGGTCGAAAGAGCTCAGTGCGCCCGGTCTACATTGCGTGATATGATGAGTCCTTGGTTGGTTGAAAAGGGCCTTGTGCGCCCGTTCCAGACATGATATGACGAGTTTTTGGTTGATCTAAAAGATCTTGTGCGCCTGGTCTATACCGTATGATATTGCAGAGTATGCGTGTCAGGAATGGACGAGCGGATCCAAATGGAATGTTACTTTCTTTGGTGTGTGAGATATGACGGGCCAATATAAGGATTGTTAAATGCGCGTGGCCTCGCAATAGTCAGGAGGCCATGTCAGCACTTCTAAAGATTTCGTTCTGAAGAGAGCTGTGGTTTCGAATGACACTGACAGATGTCAACTTGACATTTATTTATTTATAGTTAATTAAAACGATACAAAGACCAATTACAATAATTTATTTATTTTATTTATTTATTTATTTATTTGGCCAACCAACAATTGTATATACTGATACATTAAAATTGCATATTTGTTTATTTCTAAGGTTAGTATTACAATCTCTTATAGGTTAGCACCGCATGCCCTAATGCATAATTAACATAGAAATAGATTACATAACACCAAACATTAGTTTTAGGCGCGAACAAGTGGAGAGCAGACAGAAGATTGAGGCAGAAGATGGCGTTTTGGATTGAGTTGTTAATTTGTGATAAAACTGGACTTATGGAGAAATACAGTAAGAGTAACCGATTCTCTATTTTCACCCGAGCAAAGCTCGGTCGCTCAGGTACTAATATTAGTATAGAGTGTATGTAAGTTAATTTTAAGACCGCGCTATCGCATTAGGGATGCATCTGTAATGATAGTTGTAAGTAAGTTTTTAATAAATAACTGTATAAGAGCCCGCAACTGGATTAATCAGATATGAACCGGAGGGAGGGATAAAAAATATAACTATACGAACTTGACTGGCTTTAAGACGACGACTAACGCCAACGACCTTGAGGGAACAAAACGCGCACTCGTTTCACACCCGCGCGACCCGAAATTTAGTAGTTTTTTTTCTATTCTTATTATTCTATGTCTTAAAAAAAAGCTTCAGATCAAAATGTAGATAATTAAATTATCTTTGATATGGTGTCAATTTCATTAAAATACGCCCAGCGGTTTTGTTGTGATTGTCGTGTTTTTGTCCGTTTTAGACATAACTTCACAAATTAATTACACTATGTTATACGAATAAAACTCAAAATTTGCTCAGAAATTATTAAGAAAATGGTCTAATATAACATATACTTTAGACGTGATTCTCATTTTAAAATCAGCTACTCAAGGGAATCGGCGCCTTAATGCAAAAAGTTATCATCCCATTTTCGATGTAAGACTCAACTAACAGTAATGATATGCACACACAGTACGAAATTGTAGGCATGTCGTAACTCGTTTACAATTAATCATTCCGGATTTAGCTAATGTATTCAGGGGTTAAAACTATTTGCATACAGTTACATATCTCTGCGTTAACAAGCATTATTTAGTTGAGTTATGTATAGCCAATTTGGGGTTTACAAAATGATGCGTCTGGGAGACTATTACCTACAGTACCAATTTACTTAAATTGGAATAGGTTTCAATGTTTTATTGAATACTGCCGAAGTTCATACCTATCATTTCTTCATACCTATCAGCGCCGCACTCCACCAGGCTGCTGATCATAACAGATGGAGAAAAACCATTGGCAAGTTGAAACGAAGTCATAATTTTTAGTAGTGAGGGAGGGATAAGGAAGAGAAGAGGATACTGCTTATATACTCGTATCATCATCTGCATATCGTCTTTCGAACTGTGAATCGGTTTTTTGTTTAACTAGATGCAGCTAAATACCAATATTTTACATGGATTGACTAAATGACCGCAATTAAATTACTGGGTAACACGATGCTTCTTGGTAAGGCTGGTTGTCACACAGGGCTTCTAATTGTCCGTAATGGTTTAGTGTAGTTTTCGAAGCACGGACAAATTAAAATAGGAACGTAATTTAATGTATATCGACCATCCACGGACTGACTTCAGTAAGCTTTGCTTTGCTTTGCACCTTTGAAAAAAGAAAGAATTTCGTTGGCAAATCTAGAACATTTTTAACTGTGCTTTTTAAAGTCTCTATTTTTTTTTAATCAATTCTTTTTAGCAAGGGATTCAATTATGTTGAACCGAGAATCATCTAATTTGTAACCAATATCCACAAAGCTACTTACATGAAATTTAAACCGGTTGTACATTTTTATAATGACACCTCTAGTAAGGTGATCAACTTATCATTAGTAATCGTGTTAATTTATTTTGACAACCACGACACTTTCCACTGTAATGCGATATGGTCCGTATAGGAAATATCAAATTAAATGTTACTCTGACTGATTTTTATTTTTACTAATGAGCTAGTTACCTACTTATTTTTTTTACATTAGCTTTGGATTCGATTGCAGCAATGGTTAACGGCTCTAATTTATACTACGCTATCATAAACGCGAAAGTTTTGTGAGGATGGACTGAAAGAATTTTAATTAAACTTAAAATATATATTATTTCAAGTGAATAATACATAGTCTGTAATTTACAAATTAAAAAGTTAGTAGTAATGCGTAACTATTTGAAGTAAACATAACAAGACTTCAATTCAAAATAGCATTTCACTCTCTCAAGCATAGTAGCTAGAGCCACGAAGCAAATTAAAATATCAAGGGAGCAATTAAAGGCAATTTATTATAGATTCATAATTATTATAACGACGTAACCCTCAGGTGCTGTACGATTTATTACGATCAACAAGTGTTCGATCATGTGAGGTATTTGTTCGCATGAATACAAGTATCGGTGGGTTAATGGTAACTTAAATTATTATTTTTTAGGCAATATGATTTTTCATCACTATAGTTGGTGAAATCAGTGATTGATTGTTAACAAGACGGAATGGAAGAAAAACGTATTGCCACGACCCCATGCAACATGGGGCAAACGAAAGAGGATGATGATTTTAGTTGGTGGCGAATGCACATCACCTTATCTCCATTATTTTGTAGTGTTTCCTCTAATTGCCAAGAAATACTAGTTATAGCCGGCGTTTTTGTTTTTTAGTCTTTACTACATAAAAAAATATACAAAAAGTTTTCTATAGCAGTCGGGAATAGTGTAGCTTTCTATAAAATAAATTCTCAGTGAAAGAGTTTTCGTATTCGGACTAGTTCTGTCATAAATTCTATCTATAAACATCATATCTAAATCATATCTAACAACGGATAAACAATTGTACATTATAAAGATCTTTATCAGTAGCATGACGGTGACATGACCTAATTACCCACATGCAAAATGTTAATTGTGTCTTTAGTGTGTTTAATAATATTCGCAA
The DNA here is from genome assembly GCA_949775005.1 of Orthosia gothica. NCBI lineage: Eukaryota > Metazoa > Arthropoda > Insecta > Lepidoptera > Noctuidae > Orthosia > Orthosia gothica. The sequence goes on from OX459042.1 coordinate 2,820,796, forward strand.
TGGCTTTAATTAATAAAGTTGATGATGACAAATTGTCCATACAGTTAGCTAACTAAGAATAACGATGGCCCCATCACACATCCCTGTGGCATTCCAGAATGAATAATGACACTAGAATAAATTTTCAACTGTTTTTAACGCAAGCCATTAGAAACCAAATACTCAACGAAGACGAAGACATTACTGAAAACTAAAGTAATAAGATTCTTCCTAAAAGAGCCTCTCCTTAACATCAAAATATCATTCATGACGATGATATTTATATCATATTTTACGACACACATAAACATGGGATGGGCGGTGACGACTGTATTCTGTTTACAACGTCGATCGGTATCTGGACGTCAAGATGCTTATCCATAAATGTATGGAGATGTATCTTCATATTGCATTCGAGATAGGAGAAAATTATTATGATACCTCATTTGTTTTGCTATGGTTCTTTTGTAAGAGCGATGGGTATTCATGGTTGTAATTATGGTTACATTCGGGTTTTTCTTCTTTTTTTTCTCCTGATTGGACTTAATTTCAGTTGATACATGGCAGCAATGGGCTTTTTCCATTTATGGTTTTAGGAACTCCTGTATTCAAAATGTGTCCATATTGTTCAGCGATTTTTATTAAAAGTATCTTGACAAAATCTTTTTTATTAAAATTAAACAACTTATTTAGAATGAAAGAACAAGATTGTATTTCCACGTATGTATCTGTAGCTGAATAATCTAAATAAAAAGAAAGTGTGGCGTCACATTCTGTTAGCTCCGGATTTGTGACTGAATTCACCTTATTTGAAGTAATCTCAACAATTCAAGTTTATTTTCTAATTATTCTTCTTCCCAGCATGAAAATGTAAGATATAATGTTAAAATTAATATCTCAACTTGTTATGAGAATCGCAATACATTAATCTCTCGTGAATGTCATACACCAAAAGGAATGAATGATTGCTATATTACTTGGAAAACTGGCAGCATTGCGCCAATGACCGCTCAGGTAATTGGTCTTCGTTAACAAGCAATTATAAACCTTATATCTATCTGTCAGGGTTGAAATTCGGCTTTTGTTGATCATAATTGAAAAGGAATTTCACTTTGCAGTAGTCTGATGCCCCGCGGTGAGACCTGCAATTTTTGGAATATAATTTATTTGATTAAAATTCCTTTGTTCAGAATAAAATTTATCAAGGTGGCGAAATATAATACTTTGTATGAACTTACATGGAATTCTTTTAATAATATTAATTCAAATTTTACAAAGATTAATGCTGTGATATCCAATACCATGACCAAAACTTACAGCTGTCCATTCTACCTAAATATTCAGTAGCAAACACTGGTTGGTTATATTGTGTGCATCAAAAATATGTGACTGATATTGTTGACTATTCAAATCAACGGGGTGTCATTCATTGTCATTTCAACCTATATTGCCTCCCACTTTTTTTCCGGTATTTTGCCTTTTCCAAGATGTTTATATTATGATTTTTCAAACATGATTCTCAATTCTAACATACATCTGCAATCTGGTATACGAGTACGTCATTGTTGATATTAATATTGATCTCGCCCATTTTGGCTGTATTGGTTTCATTATTTCTTTCATCTACCTATATTACAACCCAACTCAAGCATGACATAAATACAGTGCACAGTTTCGCAAAATTCAAACCACGGTACGGACACCCAAACCCAATCCGACTAGATGCTCATATGTTTTAATTAGATAGGTACAATCGTTCAAAGCATATGTTATTTCCATCTTCCATTTAAATGAGTTATAACTGTTTCTGAGAAGCACTTAATGCTGTTATGACGTGTAATAAATTGTCAAATCTACTCGTGTACCAGCTATTTTGAGTCTTGAATTTATATGGGAATTTGTATGTTTTATTTAGTATCTTCAGTTGAGTTCTTGACTTTTATTATGTGTTTAAAGTGAAAGGCTATTGCGGGATTTAGAGAAGGATTACTTTGTATTTTCTGAGTATTTTAAGAGGCAGTTTTTGTCATGTTATGATTCAATATTGAGGCACACAATCTTTTTTATGTTTAAACAGATTAAATTCATTGCCTTCGTTGTTGTGGGCCTGCCTCTGTGTTCTAGTGTTGTTTGCAAGAGCTACCGCTGAGCATAAGGTCCTGGGATCGATGCCCAGGTCGAGCAAAGGGTTTTTAGGGTTCCGTAGACAACAAGGAACCTTTATAGTTTCGTCAAGTCAGTCTGTCCGTCCGCAACTTAGCTCAGAGACTCTTTGTACTAAAATGCTATAATTTGGCATGGATGTACATATTAATCACGCTGAGAAAGTGGTAAAATAAAACTATGAAATAAACAAAATATTCAGTGTATCTCCTGTACACTTAAAGTGGGGATGTTTTTTTTCTGGTATATCCCATGGTGTAGGGTATCGTTGGATAGGCCATTCAGAAATATTACGGGTCTGTGAAAACCATTTTTGATTAAGTGATCCGTTTGTGTAAAATAAAGCTTTAAACTGCAATTTTTTTTTGGGGACATATGTGCCCCGCCCCGCCAGACAAATGGTTGCTTTTGGATATGCGGTGAAATTCACGGTGGTAGTATATATAACAAAATTCATAGGCAAACTATCACAGCTAAGTAGGCTTTAAAAATTTGGTACAAATTCTATTGAAAAATTATTTATATGTCGTTGTTAGTTGTGTAAAACAGGTAGTAAATATAAGTTTATGAAGAACCCTAATCACTGCGCGTGGTACGAAACGCAGTTGGCAGGTTTTTACATCTGGAATTGCTCTGTAGCTACCCGTACCCTGGATTTGTGCCTAGTTGATTGCAATATGCTCATCTTCTATTGGATTTGGAACTTAAACATAATTAGCGAACTGTGGATATGCTATGTGCACCTCTTTTGTTATGTAAATTGTGCAATTTACTATGTATCAGATATTGCCAGAGTTAAATTTTTATGGGAATTCGTTTGTTGTATTTAGTATCTTCTGTTAGGGACTTGACTTTTATTGCGTGTCTAAAGTGAAGGGCTATTGCGGGATTTAATGAACGGTTACTTTGTATTTTTAGGTTGTATTGTTACGCAGGTTCTGTCATATTTTGAGGTAATTGAAATGTTAAGGTTTTAACATATTAAATGCATACTTACACATTGAAATCAGTAAAAATATCAAGGTTTGCTTACTTTTATTTTGCTTATTCTTCAGATTATAATAATTCAAGTCTTATTATCGTCTTATCATCATCATCTTCATCACCATCATCATTATTATGAATCAACACGTTATCTAGTAAATTTTAATCGACCATTCCATGTTCGTACTCTTCAATTCAATATATCAGTAACGACCTGAAAGCTCGACGCGAATCGATTTATATCACAACGATAAGCAATTTTTACTAGGAGAAATTGCAGGTACGTTCCTATGGACGCAATGGGATGTAATTTAACCCATTTGTATATGAAATGTACTTAGAAAACATCTGCGTGATATTGCCTATCAACAGAATTTACATTACGTCTTGCCAACAGGATGGTTCCTTGCAATAAACGAACTGGTCATGTAGCGTTACGTATAGCGCCGGAGAGCTATACGTAAGCCACGTTAATAAAAATTAAGTTAAAAAGATAAAAAAAATAATAAAAAAGGATATAGCAGTATAAACTTTAGGCCGGCTTCAGACGTCGTGGGCAGCTAACCGTAGGTCGGGCAGGAAGTCGTGGAATGCCCGAGGTAGGCAGGTGAGCAGGCACCACGACGGACTTGCAGGCAATCGGGCAGGTAGGCAGGTCAGCAGACACCACGGGTAGGTGGTCAAGCCAGGAAATCAGTCAGGTAGGCAGTAGAGTAGATAGCAGGACGGATAATCAGGCAAACGGGTAAATACGTAGGCTCCGAGGTGTGTGGAGGCCGGCTATGGCTCAATACGCCAAACAGCGAGGCCTTTGATGTCACGAGATGGCCGTTGAGGGTAAGTCTCAGGAAATAATGCTCTCGGGAACCACACAAAATATATATATATTAACTGGTGCACTTCAAACAATAATAGTTTTTACATAAGCGGATAATTCACCGTTTTTAAGAGTTCAAGAGTAGAAAAATACACTTCGTATTCTAGTACACAGTATATCCACCACTGTCCGCGTTCAGCCCAGTTCCGAGACTGAAAAAAGCTGAAGCCCGTTTTTCATTCGATCTGCCATCTCTTCTCAATTTCAAATTCAAATCTCAATCAGAACAGAGCGAATAAAAACGGCTTTACAAAGGCGGGTCAGTCTGCTCTGACCTTACAATAATGTACAACTAGCTTAAGGAAAGGTCTAGGTATTATAGTCCATGGTACCTATGGTATGTCTATGGCTTTAAGAAAATAAAATAGACAGACATATGCCATGTCAGATAAAACGTCACAGTAGAAAAATATTACAAGAAGAATTATAAATTACGAATATAATTTAAGTTTAGATATTTAAAACAGTCAGAGATAACTAAATATGCTTTCCAGATGTAATAAATACAAAAAATATATATAAAAATGAGTTACACAAATTGATGCGATATCAAAAGATGTGAAGATGGATTGTATAGTGTTATGAAACGTAAGTAGATCTTGAATAAATACCACATTTCCCCGATGACCCCAGAAAAATTTTCAACTAGAAGAAAATTTTGAGGTTTAAATATAATCCTTGCTCTATCACACAAAATCTTTCATATTTTCGTCAAACACTCTCATTCAATCACACGTTAGGGGATATAGTTCACATTCAATGACGTATACTCCACAAGGAAATATTTATTAAGATATAACGAAGGCTTATTTATTTTTAATAGGTGTCGTAACCCGCACCTGTTTGAAAACCCTTTAAGAAACTATTTATTTAAACAAGAGGAACTCAAAGAGGAGGAGGACTCAAGTCTATAAGAGGGAAGTCTAAGTCTATAAGAGGGAACTCAAGTCTATAAGAGGGAACTCAAGTCTATAAGAGGGAGATCTCAAGTCTATAAGAGGGAACTCTCAAGTCTATAAGAGGGAACTAGGTTGAGAGGGAACTAGGTTTGAGAGGGGAAGTATACAAGAGGGAAGGATACAAGAGGGAAGGATACAAGAGGGAAGGATACAAGAGGGAAAAAAAATAAAATAAAGAAGACTCCACGCATTTGGCTTATTTTTAAAGAGTTACGGGACCGCTCTTTGCATATAAGGCTTTCCGAGTTATGCAAACCGCTCTAAAATAAGACCTCATTCTTTAAGAATAAGATTCAAGGGAATTAAGAAGTTTAAGAAGACTCCACGCATTTGGCTTATTTTTAAAGAGTTACGGGACCGCTCTTTAATAACACCTCATTCTTAATGCATAAAGTTAAGAATAAGATAAGTGATGTCAAGGAAATTTAAGAAAAACACATAAGTGTGTGTTAGTAATGACATCAAAAGTGTAAAAAGAATATCTAGGATAACCTAGAATATAATTACATAATGATATCTTCATTATTAGAACACTATACACAATTAATAATAATGGAAAACAAAATAAGCCGAATGTGTAATTATTTACAAGAATTACACCAAATATAAAAATAAATGCCAAGTAAAATATTAAATTTTAAAATCTTTTACATGCCATTTTCCTCTCGAACCATTAGGATCCTCCAGAATAAAAACAAGAGGTGAAAGCTTCTCGATTACAGTGCATTTAACATATCTTGGAGCTAATTTTGCACTATAATATGCGCCAGCATTACTCTGAACGTAATTTTTACGCCAGACTGTATCACCGACGTTAAATTCTTTAAAGCTGTGTTTATCATTATAACGAACAGCGTTCTTAATATGAGCAGTGTGTAATGCAATCTGTACCTTATCGAAGATAGTAGATAATAATCCTACATTAGTGGCGTAGATATCGCGAGGTAGAAAAATTACGTTGTCAAGATTAGTGCAATTGGTGTAAACTGAACCACAAGGTTGTAACGATTATTTTTGGTATCACAGCGACATCTTGTGTCAAAGAGGAGAACCAGCTTGGCATGAGAGTTGATCATTGCGTGATACGGGATGGCGTTGCTATCTGCAGTTATATTAAATGATATAATAAAATTACAATTTGTGTGTATCAATTTAATTCAACAAACACACAATTCAACACTAAAATATTAAATGATTAACTTCTTGAAAATACATACTTATAGAAAGACCTAGACTGTCAAGTCTATTGGTTAATCTTCAGTGTCTATGGCTGACAAGTATGACATGTCTTTTTCATTGCAATTACTGAGCGAAGACACCGGTTGAAAACTTCTCATCCCAATAAGAGTTCTAAGGCAAATAAAATGACTCGTAGGCGGCAGGGAACAAACCCTAAATATAAATCTATATAATGTGTCAGCATTCGCTGTAAGTATAATGTTGAATTTAACTAAATTTCCATACTTGTGAAAACATGTGCGTGTGTGATACTTATCATGCATTTTTTTCTCTCCTTGGCAGGGCACCCTAGGATTAATTTTATAATTACCAATATAAATAAGTAAATGGTCAACTAACTATATAACTACATCTACACATATGACTACAATTCCTGAAGAAAACAGTATCTGAGCTCCATCATCTGGTACCGAACACAAATGACATTTTAGCTTGCACGAGGCTTGATTATGGTTTTCAAGGCGAATGATACTGCTTGAAAAAAAAAAAAAAAAAAAAAAAAAAAAAAAAAAAAAAAAAAAAAAAAAAATTTCTTGTGTCAAATAATTGGTTTACAATTGTTGTGTTCGGAATCTTCTTTTAGACAAATAATGCCTGTAGTAGAAGACTCCGCCCCTCCCTATTTTGTATAGCGTGATACTTAACACAATATTTTAAAATTAAAGTTAAAGTTAAAGTTTAGTTCAGAATACTAAATCTAGTTTAACAAAATAAGAAATTAAAAAGAGAGTATATTAAAGACTGTGTGTGTGTGTGTCTGTGTGTGTGTGTGTGTGTGTATGGGCGTGTCTGTCAGTATAAGTGGGTGTGTGTATGTGAATAATTCCGTACTATAACAATGCTTCTGTGTCCTCATACGTAAGTGGTTTTATCCACTTAACTAGTGTTTCTTGACAATCATATGTTATTTTCGAGTGTATATTTAGCTTTTTATTTATTCTATTATACAATTGAGCTGATCGTTTACTATATTGATTACATGCAAATTTGGTCTTAGTTGAAGGTATATCCGCTATGCTAAACTTTCTTCTTTTCGCGGTAATACCCGCATTAAAGGGCAAAGACTTGTGCTTTTTTAATACTGTTCGAACTATGAACAGCTTTCTGACAGAGAGTACATCACTGATCTGATAAAGGTCCACAGTAGGAAATCTAAGCTTTTTAAAATGCATAATCTTTAGGAGTGCGCGTTGTGCTCGTTCTAGATGGATTAATTTGGTCTTTGCTGTACCTCCCCAAACCGGAATACAGTATCCGAGCACAGATTGTACAAGTGCAAGGTAAACTTGTGTGAGTAAATTTTTTGACGGGCTTTGGTTGTTCGCTTTTACCACTGGTGCAACAAGTCTTAGGGTTTTGAACAACCAACTTAACTTTCTAATTCTGGCGGTAACTTGCTCTACATGAGGGTACCAGGTTAGTCTATTATCCACTACTACACCCAAATACTTAACTTCGGTAACTTTGCGAATATTTGGGCAGTCACAATTATTGCCGTATGCACCCTTACATGAATGTATAACGATACCAAACTCATCAGTTGGTTCATTACGCTTAGAAATGCTAAAACATATAAAATTGGTTTTGGAGGTATTTAGCGTTAGGAGATTGAATTTTAGCCATTCAGCGACACGAGAGATACCTGCCTCAGCATGATCCTTGACTTCGTGCCAAGAGCTCCCATAGAAGACAACGGCTGTATCGTCGGCGTAGGAGAAAACTTTAGCATTTGGTATTATCATACTACAGAGGTCATTTATATATATTAAGAAGAGGGTTGGGCCCAAAACACTTCCCTGGGGAACTCCGAACAATACAGCCGCGTCACCACTGATATGCTGGCCAATCTTCACTCTTTGCGTCCTGTTTGAAAGGTAGTCCTTTAAAAGGTCAAGAGCTACTCCCCGAACGCCAATCTTTTCCAGTTTGTTTGCAAGAATAGAGGTAGAGACGGTATCAAACGCCTTTTTGAGGTCTAAAAAGACAGTGAGGCACTTTTGTCCATTGTCTAGATGTTTGGTTATTAGAGAGGACAGAGCACTAACAGCATCTTCCGTAGACATATTTCTTCTGAAGCCGTATTGCGAGTCGGATAATATATTAAATTTGTTTAAATAATTTAGTAGTCTAGTATTTATTAGTTTTTCAATAATTTTTGATAAAGCAGTTAAAACTGAAATTGGTCTATAATTACTGATATCGTCTCTATCTCCACCCTTGTGCACTGGCGTGATTATGGCTTCTTTTAACGGGGCCGGGAAAATTCCTTTCGTAAAGCACAGATTTGCAAGATGTGTGATGATGGGGACCACTACCATGCTTGTGTGTTTTAAAAACTTAGTGGATATATTATCCCAGCCCGAAGCACTGTTGGACCTAAGATTCATTAGAGTTCTATATACCTCATCACAGTCGGTTTCGAGAAGCACAAAAGAATTAACTTGTGTTAGTGCATCACTGAGTGGAGTAGGGTAATTCGTAGTTTCAGGTTGAATTTGCTGAGCTAGCTCATAGCCTATATTAGCAAAATAATTATTCATGAAATTTATAGATTCAGTGGGGGATGGCTTTAAGTTTAGCAATTCTGTATTTTGATTATCTGTTTTATTAGTGTATGTTATAGATTTGATATTTTTCCAGAGTTGTTTTGAATTTTTTATTGAATTTGAAAGAAGATCTTTTTCGTATTTTCTTTTTAACCTTTTTAGTAAATTGTTACAATAATTCCTATATCGTGTGTAAGTTATTTTTAGAATTAAGTTATCCGGGTCAAGCCGAAGCTTCCTTTGAAATTTATTACGATTCTGTATGCAGCGCAATATTCCTTCAGTTATCCATGGTTTGATAATGCGTTTGCTGCTGGGAATATTGACTGTAGTTGTGTTCGAGTTAATAGTATCTGTAAGAGATTGCAACAGGAGTTTACATAAATCATCCGGATCATCACAAAAAAGCAAATCACTCATGTTCTTCTCTTGTAACTGTGTTAAAGCCTGTTCATAGTTAAGTGAAGTAGTAGTTTTAGGTATAGCCTGTTTATATTTTTGCTTAGACAAAACTAGAAGAGTTGTGAAATGATCCGTGATGGTAGAATGTAGGATAGCAATGGTAGCGGAAAACTTTTTCTTATTTATTTTTAACATAAAGTGATCTAGGCAGGTTTTATCTCTAGTCGGTAGCAAATGCCCAGGCAGGATACCATGAAGAGACAGCATGTTGAGGTAGTTTGTTCTATTTTTTTGTTCATGAGACTGTTCGGTCGGCTTCGTTATAATATTAATATTTATGTCACCCGCGATAACAATACTTTTTTGTGAAGTTATGGAGTCTAGATGAGTATTGAGTGAGTCTATGAAACTATCAGTATTAGTACTTGATGGAGATCGATAGATACATAGGATAATGTTATTTAATACGTCTAGCTGTAGGCAAGAGGCTTGTGATAGTGAGATTTCCTTAACTCGGGGTTTTAGTGTGCTTTTAACATAAACTACGACTCCATCATTTTGGTTCAGCTGCCGTGTAGTCATATACGATTGGTAGTTACTTAATTGTGGAATAGGTTTATTTGCGTTCAGCCTGCACTCTGTTAAAATAATGATGTCCACTTCAAATTTCATGATAGATACCGTCAACAAGAAATCATCAAAATTACAATATATGCTCCTTATGTTCTGAGATAAAATGGATAAGTCATTTTTGTTTACATTTAAAATGTGTTTATTGAGCTCTGCGCAGTCACATTCAAAAGCTCGTGCAGCCTCTATTTTATCTATCTCAGTAATATTTTGTAATGAATCACTCATTCTAAGGGCATGCTAGAGTACAACGTCATTTCAGAGCGTTTGTGTCCAATGTTATTAACCAAGCTACAATCAGGATTACAAGCATATATTATATTATCTGAGAGATCTTGTCCTCTTGTTTTTTTTATATATTTAGTGTACAATAAGGTATATAGGGTATAGAAGTGTACGTGATTTGTGTATGTGGTGTAACATTGTGTGAAAGTTGAGAGTGTGTCGTATGGATATATATTGGGAGTATATGTATGCATGTATGAATTGTATTTGTGAGAGTGAGACACAAAGATGTTAGACAACAATAAATCAAACATATTTTTAACTAGATCAACAACTATAGCAACCAGCGCAAAGACAATATAAAAATACAGCCATCCTATATAAAATGAACTGTTATACATTTTAACGATACAAGATAATACTAGTGAGCTTACATTATGTAGTACATGAAAAAAATAGTAATAAAAGCTACAACGTACAAATAGTCACTTAGCTAGTGTCAGTTTGTGGACTTGCTCCTCGCTTTTAATAATGATGGTTGGTGCTTGATCTTCCTTTTTTACATACACGTTGCCGTATGACGTCCAGCAGTACTTATAGGATCCAGATTTAACTAAATCTCGTGCCAGAAAGTGCAGACGGGAACCCTTGGTGGTCAGATGCTCTGATAAGAATATGGGGTCATCTTCTTGCGTTTTAAAGCCAAGATGCTTGCAGCATAGTTTAGATTTTTGTTTAATATTAAAAACCTTAGCTGTTTTCATTATTTCAGCTTTTAGAAGGGTGGAGCCCGTTTCCACAACTATAGGGGATCTTTGCTGTTCCAAGTTTCTACCGCGCACTCTGTAAATGTCCTTGATGTCATATCTGTTGACGTTACAGCCAATCGTTTGGGATAAAAATAAGGCCATTGCTATCAGATCTTCTTTTGTTTCATTATTTATCCTCGGAACGTTTTTTATAACAAAGTTAGTTTTTCTACTTCCAATCTGCATCTCCTCTATTTTATTCTCCAATATAACTAAATTTTTTTTATCTTCTGTGGCTTGGTTCTCCAACTGAATAATTTTCTGTTTGTATTCTTCATTTTGTGCAGTAAGAGATGCGATCGAATTTTCTATGTTACAGTTAGATAGGTGAATTTCCTTCAGAGTTGAAGTGATTTTCATCATTTCACCGCCATGGTTAGCTGTAAAAAGTGTCATCATCTTTCTTATTTCTTCTTTAAATTCATTTAATTGCTCAGTCAGCCTGTCGTCCATATCCTCTCTGCTTCTCTTCATTCTTCTAAATACATAATTAGTCGGTGTTATATTTCCACTGCCCACCAGATTAAGTTCCGTATCCGACGCAGACTTGTTTAGTTGCGAGTTCATAGTGCTAGGAGCACAGTAGTATAAAGGAGCAGTGGTGAATGTATGTCTGCACTAGCGCTTCCGTTGGGTGAGCGCTGACACACGTAGCTCGCAGTGATGTCAAGTACCAAGCGTTCACTCGCGCAGGAGGTAAACGTATTAATACTTTTGTCTTTTGCCGGTGGACGGAAATTTTGCGTGAGCGAGCAGGGCACTATCAAACAATCCTCAAAGAATTCTTCAATGTTCCACAAAAAGTGCTTGCTGACAGTGAGGCTCGAACTCACGACTTCTCACGTCGTCGTCGAGTGGTAGCGGCTTACGCCTCTAGACCACCGAAGCTATGTAAGTTTTGTCGAATTTGATGTTCCGTTGCTGATACCTTTTAGGATCGATACGTGTGTCATAGGCCCGTTCAAAGGTCACACACTTCGACACAGAGACAAAGAAATTTTTAACGTTCACTTTTAGAAACTTGAAATTGTTTTTGTTAATATCTCCGGTGATAGTCTGTGCACACTTACAGTTTTTTCACTGCTTGTTAATGCTTTTGTTGCGCAAATACTGGTGTAACTTTGAAACTGTTTACTACACTTTAGACAATTTTTCCGAAATAAAAATGCTCTCGAGTACAGAAACACGTCCGCCTGACACCGAGTCCGGTCGGGGGGGGCTTGAGACATCATACCTCCGGTATTGGAAATAATGGGTAAATTGTATCCCAAATAAAAGTAAGTTTCATTGTACTTGTTTAACCTCAAGAAATTGTGATGACGGATTGTATGTTCAAGAATTAAATTAGTTGACCAAACTGTGTGACTTTTACTTCAGTCAACTTCATGCGAAACCATACCCTATATAGTCTCATGCTGATCACCCATACTTGAGCTAGCTGGTGAGTAAGCAAGCAAAATACTTTCTTACAATTGGCTGCCCAACGTGCCGCATGTGGTTTGACTGAGGTACATAACCACTAACTGTTTCTACTATCTACAATAACTTATGAACTAAAGAACTTAACCAAACTATGGGTTAACTTCATGATTGCTTAGTTTAAAATTTTAAATAACATAACATTAATATTATGTAAAACTTAAAGTGGGGTTATAGTCATATGTCTTATTTTAAAACTATATACCTTTTCACTGGTAAATGTTATGTTAATCTTAATAAATAACTCTAATTTAACAAAACATAAACATTATAATATAAAACTTGAAAGTGCGGTTATAGTCACATGTTTTATTTTAAAACTATATACCTACCTTTGCACTAGAAAATGTTTTGTTATTATGAATATAAATCACTCTTATTTAACTTAGTTATTTTAACTGTTAATTAGATAAAAATATACAGAACAAAAATATAGATTTTGTTCAAAATGCATAAAGCAATTTTGTTAAACCAACTTCATATAGAAGAATATTTTCTTGTATTTAAATGTATTTGTATTTCAACAGATCTAAAAGCAACTGGAGGTATGGTTCGCAAGTGGTGTCATTCCCTGTGTAGTCGGTGTCAGAGTAGCAGCATCAACCAGATGGATTTTCCAATGCCAGCGTTGACCGATGAGGTACACATGTGTTCGGAACCTAATGCAAAGCTGTTTTATTTAAATAAAGAGTAGGTTTTAGTAGATACTTTTACAATTAGACGTATCATAGCTTACTCATAATATAACTTAATGAGAATTTCTCAAATGATTACTATCATAATTGATTTTTAAACTTTAAAATAAATATAACTTTTTATCACAATTTCTCTTGGAAGTTAGTGATGCCAAGAGAAAGTAGTGGGACATCTATTATATCTATTTCATGATGATCCCACTGGCGCCCAATTCTTAAATAAATAAAACTTAAAACTATTTGAGGCAATTAGTAGTGACTTATTAGGTTTTTTTTTACTTGTGTCAACTTTAAAGAAACACAATTTAATAGTATATTGTGATTACTATAGTAGCTATGTTATAGAAACAAGCAATGCTGTAGTTAATATACTATTGTTTCTTGTACACAGAATACCTAAATTTGTACATGAGAACAATAATTAAACTTTTAGGTTTTTTTCCTATTTCAATTAAAAGAAACACATTATAATAGTATACTTAGTAGATTTATGTTATGTTGTTTCCTATGACGGAATTCAACAAACACTACTATAGTTTAAAGCTAGTGTTTTCTTGTACATGGAATGCCTAAAATTGTCCATGTTCACAATAGTCCTCAATTGACTTACATACATTATTTTAAAATATATGAGGACTAGTTAATGATCATTGTTGTGTTAATGGTTCAATATTTGCACCAAATTCAATAATGGAGGTGCAAATATTTAATAAAGAAAGGGATGAATGAAAGTTGGGAGGGTATAAGGATTTTTTGGATGATGTGAATGGTAGGATGAAAGGTAACACAATGATGCAAAGACTAGGTGGTTTTCTGATTATAAAACTTAAAATAATTGAACATTTACCTATATCTATACAACGAATAGGTGCTCAATGTGATACTAGCTGATTTAAAAAGGCAGTATTACTTTTTGTTGCGAACTAACTTGATGAGGTATAAGCCTACATCTATACAACGAATGGGTACTTACTGTGGCATTTGCTTCATTTTGAATGGCAATGTTACTTTTTGTTATGAATCTAACTTGATTGGGTACTTGTCCACATTTACTTGTTTACATTTAAAAATAACTTGGTACTTAGAATAACACTTGCTCTATTTAAATGGCAGTGTTTACCTTTTGCAGTAAAATTTAATTTGATTAGACATTAAGTCAACAATTAAATAATAAAGGGGTAAATATTTTAGATTAAAACCCGAATATAAACATTTAATAAACTTAAATACTTAATAAATCAAATATTAACTTTCAAACTACTTAGCGATTGTATTCAGACAGATGTCTGTCTGTCACTAATGTTTTAATTTTTAGTACATATAGTACTAAATTATAAACTTAAAACTTTGATGAATAGGTTTTGAACTTTGTTTTTTTTATAAAACTTAATGTAGGTAGTTCTAATATAAAATATTTTTTCGGACTACCTCATTTTCTGTCAGGGAACATGTTTAGATTCACAAATGGAAATGAAGTAAATTCAAAAAAATTGTGAAACAATTTTTTTAACCGGGGAAGGATGTACTGTAACGATTATTTTTGGTATCACAGCGACATCTTGTGTCAAAGAGGAGAACCAGCTTGGCATGAGAGTTGATCATTGCGTGATACGGGATGGCGTTGCTATCTGCAGTTATATTAAATGATATAATAAAATTACAATTTGTGTGTATCAATTTAATTCAACAAACACACAATTCAACACTAAAATATTAAATGATTAACTTCTTGAAAATACATACTTATAGAAAGACCTAGACTGTCAAGTCTATTGGTTAATCTTCAGTGTCTATGGCTGACAAGTATGACATGTCTTTTTCATTGCAATTACTGAGCGAAGACACCGGTTGAAAACTTCTCATCCCAATAAGAGTTCTAAGGCAAATAAAATGACTCGTAGGCGGCAGGGAACAAACCCTAAATATAAATCTATATAATGTGTCAGCATTCGCTGTAAGTATAATGTTGAATTTAACTAAATTTCCATACTTGTGAAAACATGTGCGTGTGTGATACTTATCATGCATTTTTTTCTCTCCTTGGCAGGGCACCCTAGGATTAATTTTATAATTACCAATATAAATAAGTAAATGGTCAACTAACTATATAACTACATCTACACATATGACTACAATTCCTGAAGAAAACAGTATCTGAGCTCCATCATCTGGTACCGAACACAAATGACATTTTAGCTTGCACGAGGCTTGATTATGGTTTTCAAGGCGAATGATACTGCTTGAGACATCATACCTCCGGTATTGGAAATAATGGGTAAATTGTATCCCAAATAAAAGTAAGTTTCATTGTACTTGTTTAACCTCAAGAAATTGTGATGACGGATTGTATGTTCAAGAATTAAATTAGTTGACCAAACTGTGTGACTTTTACTTCAGTCAACTTCATGCGAAACCATACCCTATATAGTCTCATGCTGATCACCCATACTTGAGCTAGCTGGTGAGTAAGCAAGCAAAATACTTTCTTACAAGGTATAGTTTCCCGACCAAATACAAGAAAAGATGGGGAGAATCCTGTTGAAGAGTTTACCGTGCTATTTAGGCCGAATTGGATTTTTTGTAAAAATTTATCCCATGACCGATGGTCATCACCAACTAACTGTGCTAAAGCAGTGATAATTGTTCTATTATATCGTTCTGTAGGGTTCACTTGAGGGCAATATCTTGGAGAATAAAAGATAAAAGGAACTTTATATTTGTTCAGAAAACTTTGAAACTCGTTTGATTGAAATTGTGAACCATTATCCATTATGATAGTTTGCGGAATTCCATGTATAAGAAATACGGAATTTTCTAGATGTAAAATAATATTAGAAGTTGTAGCACGTTTGATAGGAAAAATATGACAATATTTAGAGAAAGAACAAGTTACCACGAGGATATATTGATTACGTTGTCTTGTCATTGGAAAAGGACCCATCAAATCCAAAGAAATATTTTGAAAAGGTCTTGAGCAAATTTTTGGTTTACCCATAGGACCATAAGGAGAATGATTCGAGTGCTTATAAGAAAGACAAGTTTCACAAGTAGAACAGAATTTTGCCACATGTTTAAACATTCCAGACTGTTAGGGCGCCTCGCTGAGCCACGCGTTACTTTAGGACCTGTGATGGCTGCGTGGCGTCCTTTTTGTTGGAACTCGTATTTTTATGCGACGAGTGTGTGTGGTGGATTGGATATATCAAATTAAGCACTGCTTTTCTGTAATTTTACTGTTTAATATTATACTGTAGACTTTACAATATTTTCGGATGAAACAAAATAAAAACCTTAATCTAAAGACCGTGCTGTCCACCATATTTTCTTACATTAGTCACTAACTTCACTTCACTTATTGTCATTAGTTCCATTGCACCGCGGTAATGTCCGCCGAGGTGGCGCCACCGTCAGCGCTGCATTCCGACCGGTGGTTCAATGAACATGCCGGCCGCCTTGAAATCTTCAGGTTTCAATGGATTTATGTGGTCGCTTCATTGGAGACTCTACAGTCTTCATGGGTGTCATCACTCGTCGCTGTTGGCACTGGTAGCGGGCAGATCTTGGTGAAAACCCGTTGTACAGGGCCTGTAGCTGTTTGAATGGTAGCTACACGGCTGACACCGTCCTTTCCTGTAACCACCTTAATAATCCTGCCCATGCGCCATAGCAGAGGTGGTAGATTGTCCTCTTTTATGACGACAAGGGTGTTCGGAGCTACATCCTGACTATGTGACTTCCACTTGGTCCTTATTTGAAGTTCAGAAATGTAGTCTGTAGACCAACGTTTCCAAAACTGCTGCCTCATCTGTTCCACCCTCTCGAACCGCGTCAGACGGTTGATCGGCGCTTCTGTCAGGTCCTTGCAGGCTGGTGAGAGGAGTGGCCGACCGATCAGGAAATGTGCTGGGCTGAGTGGAAGAAGATCTTGTGGGTCTGAGGACATAGGATACATTGGACGGGAGTTCAAGACGGCTTCAATCTGTGTCAACACCGTACTGAACTCCTCGTATGTTAAGTTAGCGGTACCCACAACACGTCTTAGGTGGTGTTTACAGGATTTTACTCCTGCTTCCCATAATCCCCCAAAATGAGGAGCGTAAGGCGGTATAAATCTAAACTCAATATTATCATTCGATAAATGATCAACAATTTGATGTGAATTTTCTTTGAACATCAACTGAATCTGTTTCATGGCTCCGATAAAGTTTTTCCCATTATCAGAGAAAATTTGGGTTGGTTTACCCCGACGGGATATAAACCTTTTAAGTGCCAATATATACTCCTGAGCAGAAAGGGTACTGACTAGTTCAAGGTGTATGGCTCGTGTTATAAAACAAACAAATAGGCAAATATACCCCTTTTCGAGTTTAGCCCCCCTACCTTTGCGGTTTAATACGGATATGGGTCCAGCATAGTCCACCCCACATCGGATGAAAGGGAATCCCGGTTCCAGCCGTTCAGAAGGAAGATTACCCATAATTGGTGCAACGGTTTTACCCTTCATTCGTGTGCAGCGGACGCACTGATGGACAACCTTTCTGGCCAGGTGTCTACCTCCCAACGGCCACCAACTCTCACGCATGGTAGACAGTAATAATTGGGGACCAGCGTGAAGTAGCTGTTTATGCAAATGTTGAAACAATAACAGTGTAAAGTAATGTTTACTACTTAGTAGTGTCGGATGCTTTTTATCATAATCGAACTCAGGTGAATTATTCAACCGTCCGCCTACTCTTATGATATCATTTTTATCAAGAAATATATTAAGGCTAGAAATTGCACAAGTTGTTTTTAGTGGTAAGTTACCTTTTAATTTAATATATTCATCAGGAAAAGATTCCCGTTGTACTAAGCGCGTCAACATCTGTGTAGACGCACACAACTCGCTCACTGATAACGGCCCTGTAATGCGATCCTTTCGTTGTGTGCGTAAGTTACCTATGAATCGCAGTACATAAGCACCGGTACGCCTAATACGATTGTAGGAAGAAAATCTATCGAAATTGATGACATTATTCATATTATTTTGTGTAACGTCACAGACCATAACTGTAGTTTGTGTTTTTAGTTCTGGTAGGTCAGTAGCGGCGTAGTCACAGCGAGAAGTTGCGCCTTGTTGAGACCACATCGACTCAGGAGTTTGTAAGTACAATGGACCGTTCCACCACAGACTACTGTCACTGAGTGCGTCAAGACTGAGGCCGCGTGAGACTAAGTCCGCTGGATTATTTTTACTACTTACATGAGACCATATAGCATTACTAGTAGTTTCATTTATTTCAACTATTCTATTTTGAACGAATGTTTTTAATAAATGAGGAGACATTCGAAGCCACCCAAGAACAATAGTTGAGTCTGTCCAAAAGAAAATTTTATAAAAAGTCAAACGTAATGCATCAATAATTTTTCTGTATAAACGTGCGCCAATTAAAGCCCCGCATAATTCGAGTCGCGGTATACTGACTGGTTTTAATGGCGCAACTTTACTTTTGGCACAGAGTAACTTAACACACACAGATGAATTCTCAGAATAGGTACGCACATAAGCGCACGCACCATATGCACATTGCGACGCGTCTGTAAATATATGTAATTCTATGTATTCTTTGTGAGCACCTAGTACATGGCGAGGGATACGCAATTCATGTAAACTATGCAGAGTATTAATGAATTTCTCCCAAGTTAATGTGACGTCATTAGGAACCGGATCGTCCCAATTTATTTTACACAACCATAACTTTTGCATTAAAATTTTTGCTATTATTATTGCCGGTGCTAAAATACCTAACGGGTCATACACCTGCGCTATAACAGATAACATTGTCCGCTTGGTTAATGGTTTATTATTACTATTTACCCGTGTTGTGAAATGCAATTCATCATTTTTATTATACCAGCCCATTCCTAACGTTTTATTTTGACACTGGTCTCCCAATGACAATCGTTTAGATATGTCATGGGCAGTGATATCCAAATTAAATATCCATTTACGTAAAGGAAGACACGCTGATTTTAAGGTATTAGTTACCTTTTCACACATATTTAATAAACTATTTAAATCGTCATTTCCTATCAACACATCGTCGACATAAAAATCATCCCTGATCACGGCAGAAACCTGTTCATCCTTACATTCACGCGCGAGTTGATTCAGACACCTCATACTCAAATAAGGTGCAGACGCGGTGCCGTACGTCACGGTGTTGAGACGATATACACTTATCGGGTCCAACGGATCTTTACGCCATAAGATCAGCTGTAAATCGCGTTGATCTGGCTGTATCAGAATTTGACGATACATTTTTTCCACATCGGCACATGCTACATGTTTATACTGCCTAAAGCGTAACAATATGGAAAAAATGTCGTTCTGAAGCGGTGGCCCAACAAACTGAAGATCGTTCAGTGATTTGCCTGAAGATGTCGCTGCGCTCGCATCGAACACTGTGCGTAGTTTAGTCGTGCTACTATTCTCGTTCAGAACACCGTGATGTGGCAAAAAATAGTGAGGGGAACCGTATGTGTCTACGCGAGTCATGTGATCGAGACTTTCGTATTGATTCATAAAATCTATATATTTTTCTTTAAATTCAGGAAAACGAGAAAACTTTCGTTCGAGAGACAACAAACGTTTTTCAGCTGAATAGTAACTTTCTCCGAGAACCACAGGTGATTCCTTGAAAGGAATACGCACCGAGAATTTACCTTGCTGAGTACGTGTTGTCGTTTCAACGAAAATGTTTTCGCACATTTGTTCGTCGGCACTAAGGACATGTGCCACGTTAGGAATCTCTTCGATTTCCCAGAATCGTTTTAACTGAACATCTAGTGTTTGCGAATAATTGCATTGAACCTGATTTATGCGCAGGCCATTATTATTATTGTACAAAGGTCCAGATATTATCCAACCTAGATATGTATTTTGTAAGTACGGTCCGTTTTTCAACTTTATTTTACCATCGCATAATAGATCCCAAAACTTATCCGCGCCTATCAATATATCAATATCCGATGGCGAATGAAAGCTCGGGTCAGCTAGTTGGATATTATCTGGAATATTAATACTATTTACGTTTATATTAGAAGCCGGTAACCTATTTGTGATACATGGCAACACTAAACATTCAATATTAGTCTGATAATGTTTAACTTTCGAATATAATTTTATTTTACATGTGTGGGTAGACTTAGCTATCGAATGACCCACACCGGTAACTTGACAAGTGGACTGTAATAAAGGTGCGTTTAATATATTGCATAAATTCTCTGTTATGAAGCACTGTTGGCTACCATTATCCAAGAGTGCTCGTACAGTGTGATACTCGTTTTTACTATCAGCAATATCAATTAATGCTGTGGATAGCAGGACCGTGGGTAACACGGAATATGTTTGTTTACTAAGTGAAACTGAACCATTGTTTGAAGTATGTAACGAGGTTGAGACATTGGAGACGTTAGTGGAGATCGGTTGCGATTGTGAACGCGCCCCGCTCACATTTAATGCGCCGTCTTTGTCTACGCTATCGACATGAAGCAAACTGTTATGTTTTTCACGATGACACAGCCTACACGGACCGAATTTACAATCCTTAACCGCGTGGCCTGTGCGTAAACAATTATTACAAATATTTGCTTTGTTAACAAAGTTAATCCTGTCTTGAACAGGTAAATTAATAAACTTGGAACACGTATAAAGTGAATGATTACCTTTGCACATTTCACATACGCGCGGACCGCGCTTGATAGATTTCGTATTGCTACTACCATTATCACCAGCCTGCGTAGCGACATAACTTTGAGTAGGTTGTTTCTTGTTATGCGTGTGTTCATTACCTTTGGTGTCGGGTGAATGTTTGCTATGGTTCACTTTAATCATTTCTAACATATCCGCCCTGTCCTTGAGAAACTTAAGCAAATCATCTAACTTTAATAATGGCTTCGTATCAGCATGATAAAGTGTACCTTTATACTGCTCCCATTCACGTTCGGTACCTGGATCTAGCTTAGAAACAACCAAGTATATTATTAACGTATCCCACGCATGCGTTTGTTCCCCCAGTGAGGTAAGTGCACGTAGGTTTCTCAGTATAGTGTCTATTAATTTCCTAATCTGTGAAGCGGATTCCTTATTTATGGAAGGTATCGTAAAGAGGGATTTGACGTGGTTGTGTTGCAATAATCGTGGATTATTAAACCGATTTTGTAGCAGCTCCCACGCGTGAGAGTAATTTGTGGCCGTGAATTCCAATGCACTAATTACCTGCGACGCACTGTTTGTTAATGACGATCGTAGGTAATGGAATTTCTGTATACTGTCTAAATCCTCGCGATCATGGATCATACTACAATACGAATTCTTAAACTCCAACCAATGATCGTACGATCCGTCAAAGGTAGGTATTTTAATGTCCGGTAACTTTACACTTATTTTATTTTTAGTGATTAAACTATTATCATTTTCAGGTACCTCTTTATGCAGCAGGAGTTTGGCGGAAGCTATAGTCCTATAATATTGCTCTTCAAAACGCTCTCTCTCTTCCAGTCGTTTTGGAAGATCGAGCTCGTCTGTGTGTTCCTCAATTTTGTCTTGTAACTCACTATAGTTTTCTAACAAACTCAAACTGTTTTCAATGCGTAACTTTAACTCTAGAAATTGTTGATCACCTAACGGACAAGTCCATCGTTTAATATAATTTTCTAATATAGTTAACCGACCTTTGATCACTGCTCTTTTCTTAATATACTCCGCAATCTTAGGCTCACTCATTTTAGGGAAAAATAAGAACAAGAGTACTCACTGTAAACCTTGCACGGATGCCTCCGGTGCCACGTGCCGCGGCACGCAAGTGTACGGCGCACGGCTGTCGGGCTTCCTCTTACCGACTGGGTACCGCCACTGAACAACTGGAATTACAACACGAAATTAACACAAACCGATTGATAGGATGGGGAATTGGGAAGGAAGTTCAGACCTGCCACTCCTCTAATCCTCTTTGTTTTCAACGCCAAGTAAATCTTCTTCGTGACTTCGTATATTTATGCGACGAATTTTTGAAGATGTCTTGAATCCACTCTGGCAAACTGGTATTCTTCTTAATTTGGCTCGGATGGACCAATATGTTAGGGCGCCTCGCTGAGCCACGCGTTACTTTAGGACCTGTGATGGCTGCGTGGCGTCCTTTTTGTTGGAACTCGTATTTTTATGCGACGAGTGTGTGTGGTGGATTGGATATATCAAATTAAGCACTGCTTTTCTGTAATTTTACTGTTTAATATTATACTGTAGACTTTACAATATTTTCGGATGAAACAAAATAAAAACCTTAATCTAAAGACCGTGCTGTCCACCATATTTTCTTACATTAGTCACTAACTTCACTTCACTTATTGTCATTAGTTCCATTGCACCGCGGTAATGTCCGCCGAGGTGGCGCCACCGTCAGCGCTGCATTCCGACCGGTGGTTCAATGAACACAGACCAATAGTATCTTAAAGAAAGTTTCTTGTAAGTTTTGAAAATGCCAATATGGGGATTATTATCTGTAACACCATGACAAGATTTAATAAGGTTTAGTCTTTCGGAAGGAGGTGGAACCTCTTTCCATGCAAAATCTTCGTTAAGGTAATCAGATGAGTTAGTAAAGCGATATAATTTAGCATTAAGAATCTTATAGTTCGGATAGTCATCAGGGTTTCTTTGACAATTTGTAAAAAGTTTATTAAAGTGTTCCAATTCGGACACAATATCTCCGGATATAGGTTCTACAGCGCCAATAATAGCTGTAACAGGAGTTTTGTGGCGTGAAAGAAGATCTGGAACGACATTATCTTTACCTTTTTTGTGTTTCAGATCAAAATTAAAACAAGATAGACGGAGGGTCCATCGAGCTAATCTTCCAGAAGGATTAGACAAATTTTGGAACCACTTTAATGCCGCATGATCGGTATAAACTGTAAACTGTTTACCATTGTCAAGATAACAACGCCAATGTTCAAGTGCTGTAATAACAGCTAGTGTTTCCCTTTCAGTAGTTGAATAGTTTTGCTCATGCTTATTAAGAGATTTGCTCATGTATGCGATCACTACTTCTTTATTACCTTGCTCCTGAGTCAACATAGCACCAATTCCAAAATTAGATGCGTCACAATGTACAGAAAATGGAAAGTCAAAGTCAGGGCAAGCTAAAATTGGGGTTGAAATTAAGCATTCTTTTAGTTTAGAAAAGGCTAAATTTGCTTCATCGTTCCAGACGAAGTTCTTGGGAGAGTTTTTTCCAGAAGAAGTTAGTTTACAAAGGGGTGAAGCGATAGAACTGAAGTTAGGTATGAAGCGACGAAACCAACTGCATGTGCCTAAGAATTTCCTCACTTCTTTTTTAGAGGTAGGAGCGGGGTAAGCTAAAATAGCTTCAATTTTATTAGGGTCAGCACGCAGACCTTGATCGTCAACTATGTAACCGAGATATTTTAATTCTTTACGAAAAAATTGACTTTTCTTGAAGTTAATTGTGAGACCTGCGTAAGAAAGTTTTTGAAAAACTTTAAGTAGAAGTGAGATATGTTCTTCAAATGTTTCACTTATTATTATTATGTCATCTAAGTAGCAAAAGACTTTATTATCAAAATCTGGTGTAAATAAGCTATCCATGAGTCTTTGTTGTGTTGCGGGAGCATTGGTTAAGCCAAATGGCATAACTTTAAAGCGAAACATGCCTTTTCCAGGGACATAAAAAGCAGTTTTATCTTTATCGTCCTTATTTAATGGAATCTCCCAGAAAGCTTTAGCAATGTCTATGCTAGACAGATATTTAGCGTTTTTAAGATTATCTAGGATTTCAGAAACAAAAGGAAGACTATAAGCATCTTTCCGAGTGATTGCATTCAATTTTCTACTATCAACACAGAAACGCCACTCTCCGTTCTTTTTCGGAGTGATTAGCACTGGAGATAACCAAGGGCTCTCACATTTTTCAATTACATCTAGATTAATCATTTGATCAACCTCATTAATTAATGCCTTTTGTTTTTCAGGCGAAAGTCTGTAACAACGTTGTTTAATTGGCAGTGCGTTACCGGTGTCAATACGATGAGAAACTAAACTGGTACGACCCAAAATGCCTCGTTCCTCAAAAGAAATTGTTTTAAAACGATCAATCAAGTCTGTTGCAATGTTCTTCTCATTAAACGAAAGGTGTTCAAATGTGAGTACTTTATTGTCAACTGAACTCACCGTAATTGTTTTATTAATTGGTTTTAGTTCAGATAAAAGCGATTTAGGAGTTAAATTAAACTCTTTCCAGAAATCCCAACCAAAAATCAATGAGGGATAAATATCAGGGAAAACATAAGCTTTAATAATACGTATTTGATTATTAAATTCAATTGGTAAATGAAAATAACCAGATGACATAGTTTTCTGTTTGTTAGCAACCATAACTTGAGTAGACGACTTGAATAACTTAAATCCTAATTTTTGGATATCTTTATGAGAATTATTTCCTAGGATAGTTATACAACTCCCGCTGTCTAATAGACCACAAAATGGCAAGTTATTAATAGACACTTCAATAAAAGGTCTATTATAATCTTTTTCTGTGTCATAATATACAGAGGTTGTTTTATAGCAATACATAAATGTTTTAATAAAATTTAGCCATAGTTTCCAATCATCAGGATCAAAATTATTATTTTGAGATTTAGAAACGTTATTCAAGTCGACATCTAGTTTTTTTGTTGTATTTTTGGGTTACAATTAGGACAATTAGTTATTTTAACACCTTTACGACCGCATTTAAAACATATCAGATATTTAGGTTTAGTGCAAGTTTGTAAGGAATGACCCGAGATACGACAGCGATAGCAAAAGTCTACTTTAGAGTCGTCATTAGTTTTAGTAGCAGAAAGAGGTTGTTTATTATCTCCTATTCCATTTGTGTGTTTTATATTTGGAAAGCATTTAGAAGTTGAAGGCCGATAAGCAAATTCAGTAGCATAAGATGCTGTTTCATATTTTGGTTCAGAAAAATTACAATCTTTTTCAGAAAATTTCTCATAAGTTTGACAAGCTGAAATTAAAGAGTCTATTGTATTGACATCTTTAAGCGCTATAAAAACTGAATAACACGGTCTCACATTATTAAGTAAAATTTCAAGTTGTTCGTTTTCATCTAGTTTCTTAGTAAGGCGAGAAAACATTCCAAACATAATGCTTACATACACAATAATGGACTCTGATGCACCCTGAGTTCTGTTTCTAATAGCTTCGAGCATTTTATAATCATAATTATGTAAACCAAAGTCTTTGATTAATAAAAGGTAGATTTGACTCCAAGACAAGGTAGGATTTCGATTATATTGAAATCGAAACCAATGAAGTGCATCATCAGTGAAAATTTCAAATGAGTGTTTGCAAAGCATTTCTTCTGATAAGTTCCTAGATAAACAAAATTCTTCTAATCTTTGGAGGAATGACCTAGGGCATGATTTGCCATTAAAAGAAAATTGTTTAAGTTCTCTAACAAAATTATGTGGAGGGTGATAGGTTTGCCACATTGTGGAAGCCTGTGGGTCTGAGATAGTTGGAGTGTAAATTGTAGAACTTTGAAGAACTGTTTGAGGTATTGACGGATACAAACAAGGAGCTGGTTGAACTTTTTGAGGTTGATCGTAAGTTTCGACTACGTCTTCAGAAGAAATCCTTTCTGTATCGTTACAAGCAATAGCCTCGAATCTTTTTTCGAGAGTGTAAAAGCGAGATCTTAAATTAGAGCAGGCTTCAATAAAAGGTACAACTGCTTGAAATCGTCCAAGACGATGATAAAGGTGGTTAATGAAGGTTTCTAGTTTTTTAAAGTAAATTTTATCTTTAGAAATTTCTAATTGAGAAATTTTGTCTTCCAGATATTTAAAAGTTATTTCCGCCTGGGAGAGATCAAGTTTGAGTGGAATGGGAGAAAATTGTATGTCTTCTGGAAGAACATGAACAAGTTTCGACATTTGTTCTTTAAGAGTTTGGAGATTATCAGCTGGACTCTCAGTTCTGATAATCACCTCATATTCGAGTTCAAGTTTGTTAAGATAAGAGTACTTAATTGATCTTGCCATGATTAAATAACAAGAAAGGTAGATTAGTTAATTAATTTAAAATAAATATATATTCAAAAATTAGTTAATTAGTTAATCAAGAATTTAAGAGTTAATTGTCAAGTATTAAAAGAATTGCTAGCAAAAGTGTAAAGAAAGACAATGATGATGAAATGGGGCCTGTAAGAGAAACCAAAAGTTAGCCTTTGTATATACTTGTGTAAGTATGTTTTTTAGAATTTAGAGAAGGATGATGAAAGGTCGAGCCCACGTTAAAAAAAAGTGTAGTAAGTAAGTAGAGTGTGGGTGATGGGGTGAGTTCATAAAATTGGGCGCAAAAACAACGTTGCGCCTAATTATTTAAAAGTTGGGCGCCAAACTGTAGCGTTACGTATAGCGCCGGAGAGCTATACGTAAGCCACGTTAATAAAAATTAAGTTAAAAAGATAAAAAATAAAAATAAAAAAAGGATATAGCAGTATAAACTTTAGGCCGGCTTCAGACGTCGTGGGCAGCTAACCGTAGGTCGGGCAGGAAGTCGTGGAATGCCCGAGGTAGGCAGGTGAGCAGGCACCACGACGGACTTGCAGGCAATCGGGCAGGTAGGCAGGTCAGCAGACACCACGGGTAGGTGGTCAAGCCAGGAAATCAGTCAGGTAGGCAGTAGAGTAGATAGCAGGACGGATAATCAGGCAAACGGGTAAATACGTAGGCTCCGAGGTGTGTGGAGGCCGGCTATGGCTCAATACGCCAAACAGCGAGGCCTTTGATGTCACGAGATGGCCGTTGAGGGTAAGTCTCAGGAAATAATGCTCTCGGGAACCACACAAAATATATATATATTAACTGGTGCACTTCAAACAATAATAGTTTTTACATAAGCGGATAATTCACCGTTTTTAAGAGTTCAAGAGTAGAAAAATACACTTCGTATTCTAGTACACAGTATATCCACCACTGTCCGCGTTCAGCCCAGTTCCAAGACTGAAAAAAGCTGAAGCCCGTTTTTCATTCGATCTGCCATCTCTTCTCAATTTCAAATTCAAATCTCAATCAGAACAGAGCGAATAAAAACGGCTTTACAAAGGCGGGTCAGTCTGCTCTGACCTTACAATAATGTACAACTAGCTTAAGGAAAGGTCTAGGTATTATAGTCCATGGTACCTATGGTATGTCTATGGCTTTAAGAAAATAAAATAGACAGACATATGCCATGTCAGATAAAACGTCACAGTAGAAAAATATTACAAGAAGAATTATAAATTACGAATATAATTTAAGTTTAGATATTTAAAACAGTCAGAGATAACTAAATATGCTTTCCAGATGTAATAAATACAAAGAATATATATAAAAATGAGTTACACAAATTGATGCGATATCAAAAGATGTGAAGATGGATTGTATAGTGTTATGAAACGTAAGTAGATCTTGAATAAATACCACAGTCAACAAGAAGATAAACACAAACACTTCGATACTCTACTAAGCCTTGTTCCCGCCCTTATAATCCACAACACACATGCACCCCCACAGTCTAAGACTTAGCCTACACACAGCCGAACATCTTCCAATGTATGAATACCCTCAATTTGCGAACTTGGCAAACAGTTTGCGGCTGAATCGGCCGCAATGAGCACTTAATCGCCGATAAACATGTTAAGCTTGAATAGGACTTCTCTATTGATGTTATGAAGAGCCACAAGTTCTAGGCGAGTCGGTAATGTGTTCAAGAACTTAGCTGGAGTTAGTTGGTCACGCTTCTTTAAGTTTGTATTGTGCAGTGGTCTTGGTTTGCAGCAGAAGGACTTCTGTGAAGTTAAAATAGGAATAGAACTATCTCCAGGAACTAATGTAAGTATTCTGGTTCTTTGATTAGAGGATTGTAATTGTTTAGATGCGTTAGGAATCTTTATCAAAACTTATTCTCTTACTTTAACTCATTGAGAAAATATATACTTACAAAAGTAAATTAGTAAAGTTATGAAGATAAAAGTTTAATGCCACCAGAATGAATAAAGAAAGTTTGCCTGAGAAAAACCGATTTATTACGAGAAGCAAAACTGCGAAAGCATTTTATCGGGCATATTATTGTTAAATCATCAAAAAAGAGAAAAATCTAAATAAAAATTCGCATTACTGAGGTTAGATTGACAATTAATTATTATTTATTAAAACTGTATGAACAAGTACAAACGCAGACATAATGCCCTAGGCATTATCTGCCGCCTGTCTGGGTCGCGGATAAATTTGAAATAAAGTTACCGCGGCCCTGACACGCGACGACGCGACACTTAAATATTTATTTTATTCTGTTTTTAGTATTTTTTGTTATAGCGGGTAAAGATATACATCATCAGTAAAAAATTTAACTGTCTAGCTGTCGCGGCTCATGAGATACAGCCTGGTGACAGCCAGACAGACAGACAGTCTGGAGTCACAGTAATAGGGTCCCGTTTTTACCCTTAGAGTACGGCCCTTAAAAACTCGGGACTTTCGGAAGATCTCACTATATACCAGTGACAAATTCATACTGCGTTTGGATTTGTCACTGGTATAGAGTGACATTCGCGTAACGTTTCGATAGTACATGGCGTTCCTATACCTTTTTTACTTTTTTAACCCCCGCCGAATAAAGAGGGGGTGTTATAATGTGTCTGTGTATCTGTGTGTCTGTCTGTGGCATCATAGCGCCTAAACGGATGAACCGATTTTGATTTAGTTTTTTTGTTTGAAAGGTGATTAGATGTTTGAATAAAATCGGTTCACCCATTCAAAAGTTATGAGCGTTTTACTGTTTGAATCGGGGTGTTTTCTCAAGATAAATGTGCCGGGGGTTTTTTTAAATTGTGAAATTTTACTTGTCTCAAGATAAATGTGCCGGGGGTTTTTTAAATTATGAAATTTTACTTGTTGTCCATCACTATGATGAGCTTTTCGTTGACAGAATGTCACTTGTCTATAGCCTCGTGTCTTTATACGATAAACTATACTAGAATATATCACTGAAACCTTAATAATATGCCAGTCTCTCATTATTTCCATTTCAAATAATAAAACAAACTCAAGTGTTCTCTATCCGTGCCGTTGCTATGACAACCATCCCCCGACCTACCCTACACTAGAAAACCTAATAAAAATACATGGGGGTAGCCAATTTACATATGCGGGGCACTCCAACCCTACGCCTTTGAACTTAAAGTTTATTTTTCAAGGGTTTAGATGTAAAAAGTTTTGTAAATACTAAACGTATAAACAGTGGTCCCTCGCTTATTTAGTAATACAATACTTTTTGTATACCAAAAAGGGAAATGTGTGATGACAGTTTTATTTTGTTTGATGTATTTTACTGTAGTTTTAGTTGATAAACTTGAGTTAGAGAGATGGGGATGTATGAGATTCATAAAAGATTGTATTGAAAGTCAGAATAAAAGTTTCAGAAATGTTTCGTAGGAAAAAGCAAATAAAATATTGTTTTAATTTACTTATATAATTGGTGAACTCCCGTTGGTTAAAATTTCCATTATGGGCCGTCGATTTTTGGCGCGGGGAGGGTGAGGGGTAGAGGGGGGGAGCTTTGGTTACCCCCCTGTGCCATCCCCACAACTCGGAGCCCCATGGTTATGGAGATATCCATGGTCAAAGTTTTCAGGTTAGAATAATTTTCTTCGTAAATGTCCATCGGTTTAAGGGAGGGAAGGAAACGAAACACAAGTCGACGGAGCCCCGCTGCGCGGGGCTCCTATTTCTGTCTGCAGGGTCTAAAGTAACCTAACATGAAGAAGATGACGGAAGCTGAGTTCGCTCGCTTTGCTCGCTCACTTCAGCTCCCGTCATCTCCTTCGAACCTAACCTATCCGTGTCGGGGTGCCCTAAGCTCCCGAGCTCGCTTCGCTCGCTCTTGGACTAATTCAATTTTTTTTTTTTTTTTATCTCATTAATTATATTTAAGTATAAAATATATCTAATAACTCCATAACCATGGGTTTCCGTGGGGTGGGGATGGTACAGTGGGGTAGTCCCCCTACACGCTTTCCTTCCCACCCTCCCTGCCCCTTAAACGATGAACATTTTCGGAAATTTTTACACTAATCTGAGAACTTTAACCATGGATATCTCCATAACCATAGGGCTCCGAGTGGTGGGAATGGTACAGGGGAGTAGCCAAACCTCCCCTCCTCCACCCCCTACCATCCACGCGGCAAAAATCAGCGGCCCATAATGGAAATTTTATCCCTCCCGTTTAACACAATTTTAACTTTTTAGGGTTCCGTAGTCAACAAGGAACCCTTATAGTTTTACCATATCCGTAGTCTGTCCGTCCGCAGAATAGTTCAGAGACTTAGTACTAGAAAGCTATAACTTGGCATCGATATACATATTAAGGCGGTACCCCGAGCAAAACGCCGCGCAAGCCGTTTTTCGTGCTGTTTTTAGGAGCTATCTACTCGTTATTCAAAAATAAATATCAATTAATAAAAATACATTAAATTTCTACATAATATTGATTCGTAAAGTGTTCATTAGTTATTTTTTGTACTAACACTAATCGATAGACAATTTAATAACGAACATTTTTGTTGTAATTTTTTTTTCAAAAGACCAAAATTCGATTTTATAAAGATTTTATTCTAAAATCTGGGCGTCTTGACTACTGTAATTCATGCGCCACCAGTGCCGCTAGACCTGCTCCCTGCACCTAGGAATGCTCATATCGCATGCCGATTTTTTGGTCAGGGTACCGTCTTAATCACGCCGACAAAGTGGGGTTGTTTTTTTCTCGTCTATCCCATGGCGTGGGCTATCGTTGGATAGGTCATTTAAAAATGTTACAGGTCAGTGAAAAGCATTTTTCGATTCAGGAATCAACAACAACAACTAATTTATGTTAGAGTCAAGTGTGTCCCCTTGCCAGCTAAATGGCTGCTTTTGGATATGTAAAAAAAATCAGAGCAGTAGTATATAATAACGAAATTAAAAGGAAACTATTACAGCTTAGTAAGCTTTACAAGTTTATAAGTAATAGTCAACCAACATAAAATGTACTTGGAAAAGTAAAAAAAAATCTTTTCGTTAGAGCAATGAACGGTGCTTTCATTATTTATGAACTTCAGTATTTTTACATAATTATGTAAATGGCATGTAGCTGTTTTTACGGAACCCTCGGTGCACATGTCCGACTTGCACTTGGCCAATCCTTTTTTTAAATTAAATATTGGCTCGCGCTTGACCACAACCTCACCTGATGGTAAGCGATGATCGACGTTGAAGGACACTTGTCTAGAAGTAACCTATTCACTCTTGACTTTAAAACCCCTAGGTTGTAGCTATCGGGAAACACCCAGACAGGTTCGAACCCACGACCACGATCGTTACCACCACCAATGCTCTCAAGCTATTCAAACCCAACTGCTTAATATAAAACTAGCTTCCGCCAGTGACTTCACCCGCGTGAAAAGTGTTTTATTATCCTATGTGATATTCCAGACGATAATCTTTCTCTAAACCAAATTGTATCGAGATCCGTTTAGCCGTTCTGTAATTGAGTAAAAACATACATCCATCCATCCAAATTTTCGCATTTATAATATTAGCAAGATAATAACTTCACAAATGCAGATCTTCAAACTATAAAATAGTATAGATTAGGTTGTAGTCCGTTATTCAACTGTTTACCAAGATGTCATTTATGTTTTTTGTAGCTTAAACTCACCGGTAACTTTTACTATCTCATAACACAGCAACTGTCAACCATGTTTCCTTATCGTGTACAACACTCACACGTGCAAAAATTAGACCATTTCCTATTCACAAGACAGGAAAACCATCGTATGAATATGAATTTAGTTTGTGAATAATTAATTAGTTAATAGGTGATTCATTGATGTATTGATTAAGGCGGTACCCCGAGCAAAACGCCGCGCGAGCCATTTTTTTGTGCTGTTTTTAGGAGCTATCTACTCGTTATTTAAAAAGAAATATCAATTAATAAAAATACATTAAATTTCTACATAATATTGATTCTAAAATGGTAGATTTAGATTTTTTATAAATGTTGTATATATTTCACTAATCTCCTTCCAAAAAAACATAAAAATGAGAAATAATTATTGATATTATGCATCTCCTCGTAAAGTGTTCATTAATTATTTTTTGTACTAACACTAATGGATAGACCATTTAATAACGAACATTATGGTAGATTTGTTTTTTTCAAAAGACCAAAATTCCATTTTATAAAGATTTTATTCTAAAATCTGGGCGTATTCACTACTGTAATTCATGCGCCACCAGTGCCGCTAGACCAATAGTAATGCTCATATCTCATGCCGATTTTTTGGTCAGGGTACCGTCTTAAGTGAATCACCGTTTGGGTTTGCCTTTTAAATAATAAACTATCAAACAGTCAATAGAATAAATTAGTTGAAACAACGAGCCTGGTTATCGTAAATGAATGCGTAAAAACTTTAATTCCTTATGCCGTCGACAACGTATATGTAATTGCTTATATTGATCTGTGTTTAACTTTTTTAAATAGCTGACATTTTTATTTCATTTATTTATTTCATCTTCTTCTTCTTCGCATCAATGGTTCCATGTGTATCCCCTTGAGTGCCTGAACGTGGATCTACGCGAGACACAATGGTGTTTTAATTGTTTTGGTAATTACGACACACGACCGGCTAATTTATATATTGCACTTCGGCCAGAACTCAGCCCCATCGACAGTCCTAGAACTTATCATAATCTCTGCTGATCCTGATACGATGAAGTACTAAAAAAATTGCCAAGAGCCTATCGACCACAGACAAAATAACTAGATAGCGCAAGTCCTTCCATCTATATGAAAACCAAGGGTGCCACTTTTTCAAACATAATTTAAAATCAATTTACTTACAATGAAAGAAAACATTTCCAATGCCTCGGCCAACTTTTTCTATACAGTTTCTACAGCTCAATAGGGCATAACTTTGCATTTTTCTAGATTTCGGTGAATTTCAAGTGCCAATAAGGCTAAAAGCTCAAAGTAAGATCATTGATCGTAATTTTACTCCGTTTTTTGGCACGTGAAGTACATACAATCGCGTCATCTAGTTAGATTTATATCTGTGAAGACAAAGAGACTTTATGAGCGAGTATGATTATTGGTTGTGTATAAGCTTGGCATCCACGATGCGTTTCCGAAATGTCACGTGGTCGATCTCAATAATTTTGGGATGTCCGAAATGGCATTCTCTCGGCGATAGTGATTGTTCACTATCGCCGAGAGAATGCCACTTTGTCTGGAGCTCTACACTCGTGTAGGTGATTCAGCACTTTGGGTTGGGTTTCCTTTCTTTACAAAATTCAAATCTCCATTGATTTTTACCTTCCAGCAGACCTTACAAAAGTCACTCATTCAAGTTAAATAAGACTCAAGACTTGATCAGGGTTTGCGGAAGTACTACCGGTAAATCCTAACAGGCCAGATCGGCTAGTAACTTTTCAGTTTTGATAAAACTTTTGTCTAAAGGACGAACAGTTCTCTTATCTTTACCTCATCATCATCCGCAGCCTGATTGCACCCACTGCTGGGCCTTTCTTTCCTTGTGCCAAGCGACACGCTCCTTATACATGTTATCCGTGATGGAAGCAATGTCGTCAGCCTATCTTGCTGCCGGAATCCCCATTCCTTCTGCCAATCCTTGGTCACCACTCAGTCACTACTTCATCTGTCATCATCATGCCTTGCCATGTGTCCTGATGTTCTGACCAACTTCATTAAGAGTTCCATAATTCGTTTTAAATACACACGTTTTTTTAGGTTCTCTATATTATTTGCGCTGTATCATGGTGCGGGTGACAGTTTCAATAACATTGTTTAAGCATATGCGTATACGCATTTATTGTAGTTTAACGTCCTACAGGCAACTATGGTATATGGTATAACTATGGTATGACGTTAATCTACAAAAAATGCGTATATGTATATGCGTAATTTTTATTATTGAAACAGTCACGCGCACAATGCTACAGCGCAAAGAGTGTAGTCAATAAGGACCGTTTATAGTTTCGCCATGTCCGTCTGTCCGTCCGTCCGCAGCTTAACTCAGATACCTAGTACTAGAAAGCTATAATTTGGCGTGATATACATATTAAACAAGGCGGCAAAGTAGTGAAAAAAAAAAAAAAAAACGGTTACCTCCTGTACACGTAAAGTCGGGATGTCTTTTTTTTCTCGTCCGTCCCATGGTGTGGGGTATCGTTGGATAGTCCATTCAAAAATATTACCGGTTGTCAAAACCATTTTTCGATTCTGACATCCGATTGCAAGCAAATTTTTGCTAGAGTCAAGTGTGTCCCCATTACAAGTTCCCACACGGAACCCTCTGTGCGCGAGTAAGACTTGCACTTGTCCGGCAAGCTTATTACGTAACTTTTGCAAGAGCAAAACGATAGCGATCAAACGCTTTATGTCATAAAAGATCAGAATTACCTGCAGTGTAGATATGGTAGGTCCTACACAATCGTTTGCTAATCGCTCGATGTTTGTCAATAGCACTTATTTAAAAAAAAAACCGCCAAAAACTCTAAAACTTCTGTATGGAAGAGCAATGATTGCGCAAAAATCGCTATCGTTTAGCTCTTGCAAAAGATACGTAATAAGCCTGCGGTTTTTTTATCTTTACTTACTGGCTAACAAAGACACCATAAGTCTACAGTGACACATTTTACAATCAAATTGACACACATTACGACCTCAATACAGGACGTGTTAACATCAAATAATATACAGGATGTGCAATTGAAGGTGCAACGATCTATGTAAATGTCACTGATAGGAAATTCGCCAGACTGAAGAATGCGCAGATGTAGTGTAAATCAGATAAAGCAATGCCTGTTTCAAACGAGCACAGGGCAGTACGGCAGACTGGCGGGTAGGACGCTGCGGTTGGATCGCTAAAATACAAGGTTAGAGTTCATTGTAAAAACCTGTCTGAAAGGACACTTGACATAAACTGCTTTATATGATCTACTACTACGAATACACTGAAAATTAAAGAAAAAACTTAATCTATATAACAGAATCTTTGAACGTGATTTTCACCCCTTTAAAAAAGTCGGATTAATTTGAAACTTTGCACACTTATCAAGGACCGATGACAATGTAATAATTTAGTTTGTCCCATAATCCTTACTAGGATCTGCAGGATTAGCGATTGAACTAAAAAGTAAGAAATAAATAATAGGTAAAAAAAACTAAAAAACACGCTTTATTTGAAAACCAAATTAAAAATAAGAAAATAATTTTTAATAAATTTAAATTAAGAATAGTGTGATTAACAAAAAATATATTTTATTGTTAAAAAAGCGTGGGGATGATGATTTGATGTCAGTTGTTATAATATTTTATTGACAGATATTGGTAAAAGTAGAGTCATTTTTAAATATCTTAAAATCACCCCATGCTTTTTTAAATCTTAATTTAAATTTATTAAAAAATATTTTCTACTTTTTAGTTTGTTTTTTTTTTTATTAAAGCGTGTTTTTTCAGATTTTTTAAACTATTATTTATTTATTCATATTCTTGTCAAAGGTCACTTGCGTTTGATCTCTCAGTTTGCAAAAAAAGAGTGAATGATCTATTCTTTCAACTAGAAAGCTCGCCCGTATGCACTACAAATCTCGCACGAGCGATGCATGTAAAATGGTCAGCGATTGAGTCAGCGATCGCCGACAGAATTCTGAAAGGTTCTGACAATCGCGCCTTTATTGACTTTTATATCGGCATATAAACTGCTGGACATCCGTCGGCTGTGTGTCCTGTGTTTATTGCTGTCAATGATATTTTAAAAGCCTATTTCGTGTGGGGAAGCTGTGACTAGAATTCTTGTGATGTTGGATATTTCATGGTAATAGCTATTGTGTGAACGTACTAAAAGATAGCATGGTGTGTGATGACTTCAGTAAGCTGATTCGGCGGAAAAAAATATTAAAATCGAATTATAAAGCATGCTGCGTAGTATAGAAAGGTTTAAACTTAATGGCGGGTGTGAAGAGCGCTTTTCGCTTTCCATATCTCTACCCTTACCATCATATGAATTTGCTACTGCGCAGCGACTCGTATGAAATTCGAGTTAGATTCTAAGTACCTAGTAGTCTATCACCACCCCTTTAGTCATATTACCATTTTTCCGTTCCACAATTTGGTAATTTGCGTTTTGCATTTAACTTTTTTCTCTCTCGGGAGTGTCAAAAATCAAAAACAAAATATTTTTATTTCAACTAAACTTTATATAGGTACTTTTGAATTGTCAAACAAAATATGAATCTAGTTGCACATTCGCAAGCGTCAACAGGTTTCTATGAAGAAGAATGTGCAAGAAACTCCACGGACACTCTTTTCCATCAGTTTTAATAACAATTATTTGGTTACATCATTCTTGATGGAAAATACATATATGTGAGAAGGATGTAAAAAGATGTTCACGTAAGAGCACATCACATCATCAGCCTATTAATGTTCCCACTGCTGGGACACAGGCCTCCTTTCTGTGAGAAGAAATGCGCCGTAATCCAACAAGTGGGCCCAGCGTGGGTTGGTGAATGTCACATGTCTTTTGTTTTGTCTTGTTCTAGGACATGCCGGTTTCCTCACGATGTTTTCCTTCACCGTTTTGAGAGCAGTGGTGATGAAATAATTTTCGCAAAGTAAAGCGCCTGCCTGTGCTCGAACCCACGACCTACAACTTGTAAGTCGGAGCCGATACCACTGGGCCACCCCTGCTCTTCGTCGTGTCTCCTCCGTCTAGAGTAAAACAAACAATTAAAAATACAATAAGAACGAAATTAAAAGCAGGCCAAGGCAGCTAAGTTATGACCTATCCGAACTGATGGCACCCGTTCAAGAACTGACGCATGGATCGGCACCACTCAGCTCAACCATCATGAAGGAAACCGACTGATCCAACACATGTGCCACCATCAGAGTGACATTAGAGAGAGCATGACGAACTTTCAACTGTCTAAGCACACACAAGTCAAAGATGTGGAGGTCAGATAGGCTATTGCTTCATGTAAAATACTTATACTCAGCTGCATCTGGTTATACTGGAAGCCGATTTCACATTCACATTGTTAGAAAAAAGCTGAGCAGATTGAGTGGCTAGTCTCATATGACTGCCAATCACGTAAATTTTGTTAATTTCTGTCGTGGGGGTGCCGTGCCTCCCACGGCGGCAAACACAACAATCAAAACTGGTGTCGAAACCAATTAGCATAATTTCACAATCAAAACAAAAGAATGCACTATATTTTACAAATGAGTTGCACAGCTAGGCTCTTGCTTAGCTAGTGCTTTCTCCCGGTTTCCCCTTACGTTGACAACCAATTGTGGTATCCAATTAGCCGGTGTTTGACCACAAACTGCACAGGAATACATTGATGGTGTTGGATTATAGTTCAATGAACTGTTAAATAATTAATGGTTTTGGTGTATGGGAAGTGCAAATTAGGAAGGAATAGTATTGGCGGCATTAATTGCTAATTACGAAACTACAATTTACCCTTTCTTCTTTGGATTTATGTTTTCCCCTTAACCAATAAAAAAAATCAACAAAAAAAATAAACCAACTGCCTTCGTTTTTCATCAACGAGTGGTGGTGTGAGGAGAGCTTAGATTTGCTGCTCTGTTACGTGCCCTCATATGACTTGCATATTCGACTTACGATAGGTAAGGTAAAGTCAAGCAAATTGATTCATGACCCATTTGGTCGATAATTTGTTTGACACCTTCAAAACATTAAAGTTTTCTTGTTATACCTCTATACTCATGATGTATTGTCGTTCCAGTGAAACAAATAAAACAGGAAAGTTTAGTTAGAAGATTGCCAAACTCATAAGTATAGTTAGCAGAAGTTGGCACGACAAAAATTTGTGAATATTTAAGTTTTCTATACCCTCAAAATATTGCACGCATCCCTATAAAAATATAATAGCACAGCAAATAATCAGTGAAGTGAAGCGATGTTAAAATCGTAGCGTGCGTCTGACAGCTTCCCGCTGTAGCCATGCTGCGAACTGACAGTGTACAGCGGGTTTGCATATTTTATTTATAAAAGCTTTTATTTCCCTTTGGTTGTAAAGAATACTTCATTGTTTTCGCTTAAGAAAGAATGTTGACGATTCCAGAATATATGGGTTTAGGAGTTTAATTTTGAATATCTTATTCGAACAAAAGTGATCCAGGCATGTATGACTTATTAAATAAGGTTATTTTCTATAACAGCTCAATTTAATTGTTTTGCAGAAAAAATAGAGCACAAACAACGATTTCTTTTTTAATAATATTGTGAGATCAATACAAAGCACAGAAAACCCTAATAATTAAATAATTAGTGGCATAAACTAAACTATAACACTGGCAAGATGACAAAATAACAAAAAAAAATAACGCCTGCGGTTTTTCATGTCTATCGTACTCGATGGTACAATTTGAATTAAACACAGAGCAATCATATTTCAACTTGACGTTAATTGCTATCATTTTATATAAATGTTTAACTTTTTACATACTTGCCAAACAACCTGTAACAAGCTGATCGAGACACAAATATCCAGACACCTCTGACCTCCACTGTATGTGTAATCGGAACAAAATTGCAACGGCTATCAAAGGTGTTAATTTTACAATGGCAGTCGTTACGGTGCGCGGTGGTCCGAGCGTAAAAATACCAGGCCCCTCAGAAAGTATTGCGAAAAAAAGTTTTTATATATGGGAGACTGGCCAGTTATAATGTTTTTCGAAAATATGATTATTTATAAGTAAAAATAAGTAAGTTCCAATTTCAAAATTTCCCTCCACATTTTTTGCGAGTTAATTCAAAGTATTGTGTCTCACTGAAATATGGATCTGCGCCGGGAACATTTTAGAGCTATGATTTTATACGATTTCAAGTGTCGCCTGAAACCGGATGAATCGTACGATAGACTTCAAATGGCATTCATGGATGAAGGCCCTTCCAAGGCAACCGTGTATCGTTGGTATAACGAATTCAAGCGCGGTCAACCAACTTTGGGGGATGACGAAAGAAGCGGTCGCCCTTTGACGGCTGTTACCGAAGAAAACGTGCTAGCAGTGAAAAATTTAATCCAAGACAATAGGCGAATTACATATCAGGAGATTCAACACATATTGAAGATTGGATCGGGAAGCGTTCACGAGATTCTACACAGCCATCTTCGCGTGAGGAGGATAGTATCACGCTGGGTGCCGCACAACCTCACCGATGCTCAGAAGCAGGCCCGGGTGGAATGGTGCCGTGATATGCTTAACAAATTTGAAGCAGGCTCGTCTCGGCGTGTTTACGACATCGTTACAGGTGATGAGTCCTGGATTTATCAATACGACCCAGAAACCAAGCGCCAGTCGACTGTTTGGGTGTTTCAAAATGAGCCAACGCCTACCAAAGTGAAGCGATCTAGAAGCGGGGGTAAGATTTTGATCGCTAGCTTTTTTAATTTGACTGGCCACTTGGTATCAATTCCCTTACGGGATCAAAGAAGCATTAATGCCGAATGGTATACTACCAAATGTTTGCCAGAAGTTTTGTACCACCAAATGTCTGCGCACACCGCACTCAAAACGAGGGACTTCCTGGACAGCACGCCAGTCAAACTCCTGGGTCACCCTCCTTACAGCCCTGATCTAGCACCGTGTGACTTCTTTTTATTCCCAAAAATAAAAAATCAGCTCAAAGGGATACAATTTTCGTCGCCGGAAGATGCGCTGGCTGCGTTCGAGCAGGCTGTAAACGAGGTGTCTGCGGCGGACTGGAAAAAGTGTTTTGAAAACTGGTTTAGGCGCATGAATCTTTGTATAGAGGCTGGTGGAAAGTACTTTGAAAAGATTTAATAAAAATATATGTACGTATAGAACAATTTTTTTTAGTTTCGCAAAACTTTCTGAGTGTCCCACGTATCAATTTTGCTGCCGGTGACGTATTGAATCTTTTACTAACAAGACTTTAATGTGGTACTTTTTCTAAATTATTTGAAAACTATTTCAGAGTCAGCTCAGACTTTTTGACTATCGCTAACGCTGATAGTATACCATTTTTAACCGACTTACCAAAAAGGAGGAGGTTCTATGTTCGACTTCTTGTATGTTTTTTTTTTTTATGTATGTTCACCGATATCTCCGTCAATTGAGGACCGATATTGAAAATTCTTTTTTTGTTTGTAAGAGTATGTTTCGAAATTGGTCCCATTTCAATTTGGTGAAGATCTGATGAAGAACTTCGAAGATATACAACAGAACTCTTCAATAAATGACGGCAAATCATTCGGGATTGCTGCAATCGCATGTGGGTCTGTTGTTTATACCATTTCATAACATAACATCACGCCAGTTCGCTCGAAAGGGGTACGCAGATCTCTAATTTCACCGGTTATGTTCAAGTATCGTGTTATTCGGGTAATCTATTCTGGCGTTATAGACACCTTTCTAAACAATTTGCCTATTTTAGGTAGGTACAACTAAAAAGGGAAAAATAAATAAATCATTTTTGCAAAAAAATACTACCGACTTACAAACAAAAAACTACAAAGTGAAAAATTACTTAATTTTGGAAGTCGGTGTCCATATCGCAAAAACATGGGCA
Organism: Orthosia gothica; assembly: GCA_949775005.1. Taxonomy (NCBI): domain Eukaryota; kingdom Metazoa; phylum Arthropoda; class Insecta; order Lepidoptera; family Noctuidae; genus Orthosia; species Orthosia gothica. Next base: position 2,861,508 of record OX459042.1, read on the forward strand.
ACAAGAAAGACACCGACTTCCAAAATTAAGTAATTTTTCACTTTGTAGTTTTTTGTTTGTAAGTCGGTAGTATTTTTTTGCAAAAATGTTTTTTTTTTGTCTAGAGCTTTTGGACTTAACCTAAATATTTTACCAGCAAAAGAAAATAATTTATTCTTCCCGTATTACAATCCCACGCACAACGGACCAAATGGGAGTCTAAGTGCGGAAAAGGGAGCCCGTCTATCTACCAATCTATCCCGTATTGAAAATCAAACTAGGAAATTTAGACAAGAAAATTTAAGAAGTAAACTTCATAAGCCACTGACCCAGCACCACAGACGAATACCAATATTCTGCACCTAGCAATTCGCAATCTGAAAAAACAATTACTCAACTGAACAGAAAGGGCCTTATTTTAAACAAAATTTGAGCTGTTCAGCGACTGATTAGAAGAATCTATATTTGAATTATCTGTATAATTTTTTTATAAAGAATCTTCGAATCCTCTAGAGATAATTTGAATTTAGAATGTAGGTACTCGTAAAACATTTACAATATGTCTATATTAAAGGCCCATGTTTAGACCAGCCTATTAAAACAACCATTAAAACTACCAAAATCACACACACATTTTGCAAATCACCAGCAATTTTTTCGACATCCACCAACATATCGAGCACGCATCCCTCGAGTCACGTGTCACCATCATTAGAACCAGATGCTGTGGGGTCGTTCGCGTGTGAATAATAATCACAGGGGTAACTAATTGACGGGTAGCCGGGATATGACAGACGCGGGTCTCTGAACAGAAACCGATGGTGGTAGGTATTTATTTGGATACTGGTATTTGATTGATGGGAATTGTTTCTGAACTATTTTATTTTGTTAAAAAACGTAACGGAGTGGTGATTGAAAGCGAGTTGTAGGTCTTGGTTTCGAAATGAGGCCACAATTTACTTTGTGTTAATTTATCAACTCTGCACTCATCAATGAAATCAACAATAAGCAACCTGCATGTCCTCGTACCCAAAAGTTTTAAGACAATAACGAAATACCAATCAGCACCGGATCTGCGTGGTAGATTACGGTGAAAAAGCCTGTGCTCCAGCATTCGGCATATTACAGGCAGTTTAAGTATTCGTAAAGATGGTTTGGTGATGGTATCACTCAAATTTATGAGACTTGCTAGCATCGGGAACAAACGAGTCTTCATTTTTCATCCCAAGGAAAAGGAACAAACTGCAATAAATCAGAGTTTGAAACTGCATCATAATCTTAAAGAGAGCTCCTTTAAAATCACAATTTTTGACACCTCTGCCACAAGTATTAGCGCGTATTGCTCTGTACTCAGTTGTGTAGGTTAGAAGGATGATGTCCTTCATCCTTCATCTAAACTAAAATACTGATAATCAGCTGCAAAATAAGAACGAATTAAAGTTAAAAATATTCCTAATTACTTACCGAAGCGTGGCTCCAGTGTGCAATCACTATTAGGTTATAGCAATTAATTCGGAAGCAGTCGTTCCGAAGTTTTCGCCAATTAGACCAACTTCATACGATCGATTAGTAGAGTTTAAAGGGCTACAAAGCAGGAAATAACAGCGGAAGAAGATTATTAATTTAAAATTGGTAGGTGTCCTCATCATCATCAGCCTTATAATGTTCCCACTGCTGTGACACAGGCATCCGTTCTGTGAGTGAGGATATGGGCCATAATCCACCACGCAGGCCCAGTGCGGGTTTTGCGGCCCAAAATTGGACAAGCGAAGCATAAAGATGCGTGTTAACTCTTGATTTGTAAGGTTTGCTGGGGACATGGGTTAAAAATACTGACGCTGGTAGAGAGGTGGAATTTGCCGCACCCGGCTTCTCTTCTCTGACTGAGCGCATAATTATTTTAAACTAGAAGCAAGCATAATGTTAAGTTAATAAAATTGTATTTTATTTTTTATGAATTAAGTACGCACTCGAACGCCCCGATTACTGCTTTGACTGCCACGAAGGTCGGGGATCGGGGGATCGGGATCCAGATGCCTCAGCACGCCGCACAGCGTCACCCGCTCCCCGCCACCTGCTGGTGAGCGCAACCCCAGTTACGACCACGGTGCACAAGTTTACGACTAACCGGTCTATCAACCAGCTTGTGCTGATGGTATAAATTTGTTTCTTATTAATAGTTATAAGTCCGTCTGTCTTAAAAATACTGTCCCATTTATTTACCATGAGTGTAGATAATATCAAGCCATTTTAGCATTTTTCTTAATAATCCATTCATATTAAGACTGTTTTCCCATTGTTACAAAATACACTACACATCAAACGGATTTGTTAGTCGACATAAATTGTTTGGCCCGTTCCGAATAAGTTATTGCAAAATTATGTAGATTACCATAATTATCTACGTAAAACGCAAGATGCCATAAATAGATTGATTTATTTCTATGTTGTTTGTGTTTTTAGATTGCCGTACATTAAACCGTATTTATAATCATACTTATTTTGTAAATTAAATTATGTTACCACTATTTCATTGGAACAAAAGCTAGGTAGATATTTGAGGAAAAAGAGCGACAGCGATTGTCAGAAAGTCATCTTCTTCTTTTGGTATGAGGATGTAGCGACCTCTGGTGTCAGAGTTAATTAAGCCGCCTCTGGGAACCCCACATGCCTCTGATTTGGCATAATTGTATGGGACTGATTGTCTGTGACTGTGAGTCATCATTTTATGGGAATAAAAAGCGCTACACGAAGATTTTGCGCAAGCCTTCAGAGGACTAGTTTGTAGTATGGGAGCCCCACTTAAATATTAATTTCATTCTGTTTACTAATATTTTTGTTATAGCGGCAACCGAAACATCATCTGTGAAAATTTTAACTGTCTAGCTATCACGGATCATAAAATACAGCCTGGTGACAGACGGACAGGCGGAGTCTTAGTAGTAGGGTCCCGTTTTTACCTTTTGGGTACGGAACCCTAAAATTTATTAGAATCTTGGTTGTAGAGTTGAAATATGCTGCTGAAAATTCAAATTACAGTATTTTCACCAACTCGCTTCCTCTTAAACGCCGTACCACCCTTCATGGTCAAATCCGCTGTGTGAACATAACGAGGTACACGTGTGACGTCATCAGTTTGTTACAGTAATTAACTGTTTCCGTCAGTCGCAGGGAGCACCGGACTGTACCTCTGCTGGCGACAGGAAGGGTTGTGGCTAGCGAGTCTAGGGATTGATGGCAACTTTAAATGATGAAGTAGGATGGAAATATTGTTATGCCAGCCCCTTTGATCTAGTGGAGGCAAACACTACTGCTGAGCACTGGGTTTGATTCCCAGGACTGGCAGTGTTTTGAGATTTTTCATAAAAATTATGCTAGGTGCAGTCGGAAGACTGGCTTTTTGTCCGGCAAAATGCTCGCCTCCTTCATAGAACTTCAAAATAACTGGTTAAATATAGACCGTGCACAGTGGCGGCTGGTGGATCATAGAAGTAGTGGTGCACTGTACCAGCTCACTAAGTATTGAAGCTGTATTATAACAACATTTTGTCTATACTAGGTATTTTTATATTTTATAAATTAAAACGATACGCCGATTTTTTGTTAAAATCTGATATTGACTGAATAATTTCTTTTTCAATGGTGAGCATAGAAAGTGTATTTAACCGGTCCTGGGACATGGTGTTTCTGAGAAAATTTTATTTCAGTTTAGTAATGAAAATTCAAACTCACTTTCTCACAACTCAGTAAGTATAGTAAAAAAAAACAATAGAAATTAGAATATAGCAGTAACTAAAAGCTGCGATCAACTGCAAAATTGCATGCCACACGCCTCTGTGGCCAAAAAGTAAACAAGTCCCGCGCCCGCCTCACTTCCGACCCGCGTAATTTTCGTACTCGACCTAAAGGTGCATTTCGTTTGTAAAACTTCGCCAGCTCTCGGTAATCCCTAACCGTTTGTTGGGGTGGTGCACGAGAGTTGTCTTATTTTGCCGTACATTTTCTATTGAACTACCTCTGTCTCATGCACCAGGCGTTTACACTCGTATGTCGTAGAAGTTGTGTGAGCATTCGCCATGCGCTTTAGTCTACCGCACGGGGCATATTTTAACCGCAAAATACGTCTTATTACTGTAGCAAAGAGCTTAGTTGCTTAGTTGCTATAAGTATTCAACACATAACGCGGTACCCTTGTGACGTCATCAGTAAGTTCGTTACAGTAGTTAACTGTTTGCGTCAGCCGCAGTGAGCACCGGACTGCAGGACCTCTGCAGGTAGGGCCGGCGAGCACGGCCTACTGTGACATGGCTTGAGTCATATATGACTCAAGCCATGTCACATGACAACACATATATATAATATCACAATTTGGGCGATAAACATAATTTGTGATTATTCATATTCGCGGGCTGGTTGTCCAAAATCTGGCGCCTGCACAGCATGATTTTCTCCTTGTTTACGTCTTTTTAGTTCGCTTTTGAAGCAGTCGGGTTTTTCAGAAGACTAAGTTGGGAATGCCGTGGTATTAACATAGATGGTAAATTGCTGTCACACTTGAGGTTCGCTGACGATATAGTGCTATTTGCAAAACACCAGAAGACTTAAATAAAATGCTAGGAGATCTTGCGACAGAAAGTGCGAAAGTGGGACTGAGACTGAATCCGCATATATATAGGTCAGCTTATAACACAAAAGGAACCCATGCGAAAGGAAGTGGAGAGAAGAATTACGAATGGCTGGAAGAGATACTGGAGTCTGAGAGAGGCTATGAAAGATAAAAAACTCCATATAAACTTAAAAAGTTAACTGTTTAACACCTGCATACTACCTGTTCTGACGTACGGATGTCAATCATGGGTGCTTAATCAAGACATATTAAACAAATAGTTTATATTAGTTAGTTTAGTTTATATTAACCATTGTAATTAGTTAAGAGATCTGAATAAAAGGCTATTATTATTATTATTACTACTGCCGTGATTTTTTTCACATAGCCAAAAGCAACCATGTCACTGGCAGGTGGGAGAACTTAACTCTAACAAAAATTTGCAATTCAAAGATTAACTTTACGCAAATGGTTCTCTGAATCGAAAAAAGGTTTGAACAGACCCATAATATTTTTGAATGGTCTATCCAACGATACCGCACACCGTGGGATAGACGAGAAAAAATAAAACATCACCACTTTACGTCTATAGGAGGTAGTACGAGTAAAAAATACTTTGTCATGATTTTATTTTAACAAATTGCCGGAATTATTTAAATGTATATCCATTCCAAATCATAGCTTTCTAGTACTAAGAGTCTAAGAGCTAAGCTGCTGACCAAGAAACGGACATAGCAAAACTATAAGTGTCCCGTGTTGACTTCGGAACAAAAAGTTGCTACTCAACACAAAGGTAAGGTAATAAAAAACACCACTTTTACAGGCTTATAAGTCAGGTCTCATTTATCATAAATTATCCAAACTTTAATTAACCCAAAATATGAAACTAACGTTCTAAAATGAAGGTTTTACAAATTTTTTACGTAAAATTACTAAATTATTAATTACGCGCTTGAGAGTTATAAGCAACAATGAGTTTGCTTCTCACGTGGAAAAATAAAGGTTGTTTCATATACACGTGAATAGTATTTAATTGTAGGTAAAAATAGTAATTCTATTAAGTCTGTCAACTACATTTTTTTTTTTTTTTAATAAATCTTTGCCCCACACTAGGAATTACTTCCTTTATCGTGGGTGCGTTTACAAACATACAAACTCACATACACAACACCCAGAGCCGGAACAACTATCTGTAGTTCATACAAATATTTGTTCCGTGCGGGAATCGAACCCGCGACACGCAGCGCAGCAGTCAATCGCTCAACCACTGCGCCAACCGTGCGCCCTAAATTATTAAAACAAATATTGCTCACGTAAGTTTTGATTTACTAATGCAATAAAAGTTGACTAAGATAAAGCGCAACAAAGTTCAGGAGAGGAAGCTTCTAACGTCATTTCTAAGTAAAAAGTTTACCAAGGCGTGACATTACGCGAAATTCAACGTACTGTATCACAGTCACAAATATTATTTACAAGACATAATAAATAAATAAATTGTTTCAAAAAATATTATGAGAGAAAGATCTTTCGAGACCACCTAGACGCCCACTGAAGGGGCTGATCTGAGGTGGCTAGGTTAAGAATACATGGAAGGATTTGGGAGACGCCTTTGCCATGCAGTGTGTCAGCATAAATTATTCTAATTGACGATGCCAGTGCCATTTTCTCGTTGCGATTGGTTCACGTCATTGTTAATCTTCTTATTATAATGTTGAATTACAATTTGGTGTTTTGTTCGTCATATTAGTATTATTTTTTTAATTTTGTTTTATATTATTTAATTTCAAAAGTTATTGTTGTACAATTTGCAACATTGTGCTGTGTCGCGGAGAACATTTAATCAGCCTTATCTGAAGCCTGGGCCACCAAGGTACAGGCTATGCCTAGTTTGGGGCCCACGGACACTTCCATTGTGACATCTTGTTAAAAAATTAAATTATTTAATATAATATTTATTAGCAGAAAATACAAGTAGTGTGTGAAAAGATAGGAAAGTACAGTCAATACAAAAAAAAATGCCCTGTTTCTAAACAAGGAAGGTCGTGTATCTTAGGAGGCAGTGTCTTCGCATAAATAGTGGATATAAATATTATGAGCATACTAGCAGACTCAAATAGTCACAGACATGATATAGAGTAAAAGGTTAATATATATTAAACACAATTTAATAGTATTTTTAATTAAATACTAATGTTTGCATTGGAGTGTATGTGTGAACACTATCATACACACACTTAATACATTTGTGTAAGGTGTCTGTCATAAGAAAGTGTTGTGTGTGTATGTAACTAGTGGAGAGGGGTGTGTGATGTGGTGTGGTGTGGTGTGAATTGATGTGAGGTGGTGTGATGAGATGTGGTGTGTTTCAATTGAATTAAATGTGTACGTGTACATTTTAACCTGTCTAACTCTGTACGTAGGCGTACATAAGCGCGATGTGTAAATCGCAATCGCATAGTAATCAAGACCTGTGTGGCGGAGCCTTAACTAGCAGTTACTAATTAAGTATATAAGGAAATCTTAACGAACCCTTTAAGTTAAAACAAGTTGCAAAGAGAACCATGTTTTTAAGTTATTTGCTGTGTTTTAGCTGTATTTTTTGTTTTACCCAAGGGATTGTGTATGATTCGTATGATGGTATTCCTATAAGTGATGAAGACGTTATTCAACATAGTAAACAAAATACAAGTTTGTAAGTACAAAGTTTTTTTAAATAATAATATACGTAGGCTGGTCCAGCACGTCAGTGGTATTTAAGGCGATGTCATTCTGCAATAACAAAAAAAAATGCTGTAAAGTTGACGGTGCTGCGCTGTTCAATCGATATCGCCCAACATCGATGAACATAATTTAGAGATGCACGATACAAGATTCATTTAAAGTGCCAACTGTTTTTAGGGTTCCGTAGCCAAATGGCAAAAAACGAAACCCTTATAGATTCGTCATGTCTGTCTGTCTGTCTGTCTGTCTGTCCGTCCGTATGTCACAGCCACTTTATTCCGAAACTATAAGAACAATGCTGCTGAAACTTGGTAAGTAAATGTATTCTGTGAACCGCATTAAGATTTTCACACAAAAATAAAACAATAAATTTTGGGGGTTCCCATACTTGAAACTAAAACTAAAAATATTTTTTTTCATCAGACCCATGCGTGTGGGGTATCTATGGATAGGTCTTCAAAAATTATATTGAGGTTTCTAATATCATTTTTTTCTAAACTGAATAGTTTGCGCGAGAGACTCTGCCAAAGTGGTAAAATGTGTGTCCCCCCCCTGTAACTTCTAAAATAAGAGAATGATAAAACTAAAAAAAATATATGATGTACATTACTATATAAACTACCAGCGAAAATTGGTTTGAACGAGATCTAGTTAGTAGTTTTTTTTAATACGTCATAAATAGTAAACCGCAATTTACCAAGTACGGAACCCTTCGTGCGCGAGTCTGACTCGCACTTGGCCGGTTTTTTTTTGTGAGCTTCACTTAGAAACGTTTTTAAAAGAAAAATTGATTTTAAATTATTGTATTTCTATGACTCATCTCGAATGTGTTTTGTGTAATATAATATAATTAATAATAATTATAAAAAAGCATTGATAATTTTACATAAATAATAATGGTAATTAAGTTTATATTCGTAATTGAATATTTATTTTTAGTCTCAACGCACAAAAAGAGCAGGAAAAATCTACTCATTTGAACTAACAATATATAGGTTCTGTAATTGGTGACTGTTTAATTTTGAGGCTAACAATTTACTATATGAACCTAGACAAAATGTATATGTATAGAAGCTCTTGACAGACAGACTACTGAGGAGTTTTTTATGCCACTTATTTTAGCCAGTTAGAAATGAGGCAATTATGAAGTGTTGGCGATTAGTAGAACATTGACCTATGTAGAAGTTTGATGTACAAAAAGTGCTGGCTCTCGGCCAAATCTGAATAAATGCCTTTTGATTTTTTGATAAATAAATTCCAGTTGGTGCGTCAACGACATTGAGCCCTGTAACCCTGAAGAATGGAGACGGCTAGACGGGTCGTGCAACAACTTGCACCATCCAACCAGAGGAGCTACACATACCCCCCAATACCGAATATTACCAGCTGCTTACGACAAAGGTAATCCGGCAGCGTTTCCATCTGCAAGCCACATGTTAATTTAATTACATTGATTACGTTTTACCTCGGTAGCCCGCTATGTTATACATCTTGCATGCGACCAGATAGTCAGAAGTTGTGAATAGTTTGCTTTCTTACAGGGCTCTACAGAAATTAACATTCTATCAGCAAAAACGACTGTAAAATGAAATAAATACGTAAAAAACATTTATTTTCTTTCAGAAATATTTAAATAAATATGTATGACAGTCATACTGTAGATGTACTTAAAAATATTTATTTTTCACCAGCTATCTAACAAGGTATAACAATCCAGGGTATTCCATAATTCTTAGAAAAAATCTTTGATGAAAGGGTCCCAGGTAGTGGTAAAAAATAACGGTACTTAAGCATCAAATTTATCACTTGAGTCTAAAAAAAAATAGGTCAATTGCGAGTAGGACTCGCGCATCAAGGGTTCCGTACAAACAGCTACATTCACCAACATAATTAGGTAAATAGGTCAACGGGAATTACCATATAGGTTTTCGACCCAAAACCTATAGGGTACTGCCGAATGACCTAGATTTCTCAATTTTGGTTAAAAGCAAGGTCTTACAGCACAAGTAAAGGGAATATTCCGAAAAATAAAAAATGTTGAAAATTAAGATAAATTTTGGTGCATACAAGTTTTCGTGAAAATCTAAATTTGCCCATATATTTTTATCGTGTTGACTCAGGACCTTGATTTTTATACACCTTATAGGGACTATAGACCTCAGTATCCGGTATAAACTTGCTAGGTCCACTCGTTCCTGAGAAAATCGGTAGTGACACATGGACAGACGGACAAGAAAGTGATTTTATATTTCTTTTGAGGTACGGAACCCTAAAAACAATCCAAATAGGTACAAAATGACGCTTATTACTATTTTTCCAGAAAGTCTACGATCACAATTCATGTACCACGTGTCCGCCTCTGTTTGGCACACATAATTACTCTCATTCTGTGTCTTAATCTCACATCGATGATTCTCTGTCTCAAAACATCAACAGTTGTGATTGGATTAGGTTCGTTGTAAACCAAACTCTGCATGTGTACCACACACATAAAATTCCATGGTGGTCAGTTCTGGACTTCTAGCTGGCCACGGTATGGGTCCACCTCTTCTGATCCACTTATTAGGATAATTAGTGTCTAGCCATTCTCATCTTGGGTCGCGGATAAATTTGAAAAAGAGCTACCGCGGCCCTGGCTCAAGCAACTGAAGAAACACGGGTGGGATTTAGTCAGTAAAAGTCTGACACGGCCTCCCGCTTCACCCAGAGCAGGAGAATTCATTGGATGAGTGCCCACCAAAAAAAAAACCCATTCACACCCGTCGATTTTGGCATTTTTTTAATTTTTACTTGTGCTGATAAAACTTCCCTTTGTCTAGAAAATCTTGCCAAGTGATTGACTTCTACGGTTTGATTTTGAGTAAACGTAACACGGATCAAATGTTTGCATTTACAGTTAGTTAAAACATAATTTAGTGTTTATGCAAGTAGGAAACAAATTGAAAAAAAGGGGGCTTTTTGTGCCAAATAAAATATCTACCTTTCATTAATTTCTTTCTTAAATTTTTTTATCATTATATTTTAGAAGAAATTCGGTACCTATAAGTATTTAATTGAACTCAGATGAAAGGATTTATCTTTTTCAGATTTCGAGCCCAGGAAATCAAAATCCGGCGTTTTACCTCTCGTCAGGCGACTGCGGACCAGTTTTTTGTCAGAAGCCAATGTACCAGATCAAACGTTTACAATGTTGGCCTCATATTTCATCCTTTTTGTATCATCTGACATTGCAAATCTTCATGATACAAGTAAGTTGCTCAATGATATCCACAGGTAGTCTAATCCACCCAGAGCGGGAGAAGTCATAGGATGATTTACCACCGCAAAAAAAGGTATGTTGGTTCATGATATCCACTGATAGTCGAATCTACCAACCCGCACTGGGCCCGCGTGGTGGACACATGAAAATACTACCGTTTTGACAACCAAGTATTATGGCGCATCCACACATGCCCGGCGACCGTGCCGCATCTCGCTGCAAATGCCGGCGGCTTAAACACAAACGTAACATTTTGTTTCGCTGCATTCAGCGGCAAGGCGGTCTGAAACCCGGCATGTGTGGATGCGCGTATAGTGGTGGGTTGCACACTTGCACCCTCTAATTTTCAGCCACTTACACTTCTGATGATATCGGTATGACTGTCAATGATCATCGAATTACAGCCCGGACCAACTGCTTTTCATGCTGTACGAGTCACAACGGGGTACGAATGTATTTTGCATATGCTATATGTTCCTTTATTACTTAGCGAGCGAGCGTGAGAAGTAGAGTAAAATAATCGCCTTAAGCTAAAATGCCAATTGAATCGGACAATTGGCCGATTTTAGTTTTCGGATACCATCGTAGCCAACAAATAATTCAAAAAAAGTTACACCAGTAAAATATGATTTATAGATATTCACATGTTTTTTTAAGATATGTTTTATGTTTCAGTTAACTATGTACAATGGATTTCTTATTGTTGTGCTCCAAAAGGGAAAGACGATCCTATGTGCGCCCCTATAGAAGTACCAGATGATGACCCAGTTCATCGGTTCACTGGTATCCGTTGTCTCAACTTGACGAAACCTATGACTTTCCAGACAGTGGGCTGTCGAAGGAAAAACACGCCCCCAGAGCGGGTAAGATCCGTTTCGTAATATAGAAAACCAGCACATAGCATTTGCGATCAGCTATACTGCCTGATTTTTCATAACTCTTTATTTTACAAAGACAAGGTTAATGCAAGAGGAAAGCGTTGCCACAGAGATTGCGAATACTAAGCGCTATCGAAAAATCACGTGATAAAATCCGTTACATTTTAAGATTTCTACCATTGCCATCGCTGATGGAATGAATCTTTGTGTAGAGCCCCTGGATAGATGAATAACTAAAATACTGATCAATAAAAATTTCAGTCTGATTTTATTTTTTTAAAGATACTGTCTGCCACTCCTTTATTTGATTTGTCAACCGTTTATGGAAACTATCTTAATAAAGCATTGGAAGGAAGGACGTATCAAGGTGGACTGTTAAAATATGAAATAGAAGACGGACGAATATGGCCACCACAAGATTTAAACCACCCTGATTGTTTTATGAATCGAAAGCCTAGAGAGACAAGATGTCACAAGATGCGTAAGTCAACATTTTATTTCTCACTTGAATTCACGCCTTAGAGTGGGGTTTCTGCACTTACATAACATGTTGAATGTCGCTTTTATTTTCCAGTCTCTGTTTGGGTCATGGGGGACACCGTGTGGTCGACATACAATAGTTCCGTTGGGGCTGCGGTGGGGAACATATGACCGCGAGTCAGAGGCAATTTTAAACATCTCTGTTTGACCATCGGGCACAGATATGAAGCTTATATGTATTTGACCTGACCCCCACGGCCCTGCCGACAAATAGATTGCATTTGAATTTTAGAAAAAAAAAATATGAGAATTATGACGAATGATGTCATGACAAAAATATTTCACCAAGTTCTGAAGGAAAAGTGTATTTATTTATTTTATTTATTTATTGAACCATTAATGTACACACGAAATAAAGAGACAAGAAGAAAAAGGAACAGAAAATAGGTACAAAGGTACGCTCATACCTGCGAGAGGAGAGTTGAAAAAAAAGATATGTAGATACCGTGTGTAGGGCAATAAAAAGAAAAAGATATAAAACAATTTACTATAATATATAATAAAATATAACTAATTAAAAATTAATAAACATGCATATTAATAAATTAAATATTACAATAATAAATACTAAATAATATCTTACATAAATAATAGGTAATAAATGATTATTTGCAACTATGACGGTAAGGAAAGATAGTGTTCTTTCACTCTCTTTTTAAAAACAGCAAGAGTGTTGCAGTCCCTAATGTCAGGCGGTAAAGAGTTCCACAACCGCACCGCGTGCACAGTAAAGGAGTAGGAGTAAAAGTCGGTAGTGTGGGAAGGGGTTTCTAGGAGATTTATATTCTTTTTAAATAGCTACTTCGTTAGAAAAAGGGTAAACGTTATAATATTACGTCAAAAATGAGTAGGGTAAACTATACTGATTTTGAAATTTGTGGTACATCCTCAGTGACACCGAGTATCTACTTTTTTAAATTTAAATTAATCTAGCAACATAGTTAAGGTTTACTGGTACAGCTCGTTGGACCAATTGGATATGAATGCCGGGGTTCATCAGGGGTCGGTACCCTCAGCAGCATTATTCTTGCTGTACATAAACGATCTGCTAATTCCTGAGAGACCATGGTAAAGTGTTTGAACCTGTTGGTCTTTGAAGGCAATCTTCGAATGGAGCGATGCCAACCAAAAAAATCTAGGCGTGTCTTTTTCCGCTTCAAACAGCCAATTCCACCCGGGTACCATCTTTCCGAAGTGTAACGGAGCCGATAACGACCATCTTGAGCTTCTTGGTGGTACTTTGACATCGACTCTCAATTTTGGTCCATACATTAAGGCAAATATTTAGCGGGCTGCCAAAAAGTTAGGGATCCTTACAACGGTTCGGAGACAGTACTTCACGCCAGAACAACTGCTCAACTTGTATCAAGCGCAAGTTCGATCATGCACGGAGTACTGTTCTCATCTCTAGGACGGATCCGCTAAATACAAGTTAGATGCATTAGAATCGATTGAAAGGCGGGCCAAGAAGCTCATCAGCAAAGAGGTCGAGTCAAAGCGCAAGAGCCTTGAACATCGACGCCAAGTTGCAAGCTTGTCGATATTTTTTCGGTTACATTTCGGCGAGTGTGCGATGGAACTAATTTCGTCTAGCCCGTTTCATTATCGGACTTCAAAACGTACGGCGATGCGCCATCGGTACATGTAGACATCCAATCCATACGCACTAAACGTTTCAATCAGGAATCACGACGGCCGGCGCTGCCGAAGGAACACCAGCTTGAGCGGGAATGGCCGATATCTCGACCCTTGCGGCCCCAGCTGACGAACTTGCGACTTATTGACCACGCAAACCATGGGGGGCCACTATTAAGGTAAAATAAAGAAAAAAATAGTTTGAAAGTAGTTTGTGCTATTCTATCTTTATATGTACTTTCTCTTTTAAGTGTTTTGTGTGTACATAAATAAATAAATTTGTACATGCATTTTTAACCTTGTCATTTTTACAACACAAGTGAGGCTTATATGTTGTCCCCCATGGCGTTCAACGTTATAACAAACATTCTCGATGGAGGGATATTCCTCAACTTTGTATAAAATAATAACTTTGGTGCCCAGAAAGGATGGAGCGGAAGAGAAAAGCTAAAGAGAAAGAGGATGAAAGTCATGAATTATTTCATACTAATATTATGAATTTGAACATTATGTGTTTATATTAACTTTAAAACTTTCGTGTTTCATAATTAATAATTAATAGGTAAACAAACAATCGAAATTATCGCATTAAATTTCCCATTATAATTATATTGTTTTCAATTATGTGTTTATGTTTGTGTTTTAATCACGCAAAAACGGCTGAATGGAATTGGATGATCTTGATTAACAAAGATACTTTTAGTCCCGATAAACTCGGTAAAATCTTTAATGAGAATGATCGTTAGTAATAATAAAAAATTATTCATGCAGGCAAAACTGCAGACAACATCTGGCGACTTGTATATTTCTGTTCCTTATTCACACTGGATATAAACCTTGCTCTAAGAGCTCATGGTTCAAGCTCTGAAACCATCACTCATTGTCATCTTTAACGAAATATAATAAAAGTCTTCTGAATTTTTTACAGCATCAGACGAAACCAACACATTAATTCCTATAAACTTAGTGTCCATTTGGTTTTGGAGGTTACACAACCACATAGCTGATAGACTTGCTAAGATAAATCCTTGCTGGAACGATGAGAGACTGTTTTATACCGCAAGAGATATAAATAACGCTATTGAAATGCAAATTCTTTTATATGAATTATTGCCTATGATGATGGGTAAGTTAAATCTATATATATAAAACCGGCCAAGTGCGAGTCGGACTCGCGCACGAAGGGTTCCGTACTTGGTAAATTGCGGTTTACGATTTATGACGTATTAAAAAAAAACTACTTGCTAGATCTCGTTCAAACCAATTTTCGCTGGTAGTTTACATAGTAATGTACATCATATATTTTTTTTAGTTTTATCATTCTCTTATTTTAGAAGTTACAGGGGGGGGGACACACATTTTACCACTTTGGCAGAGTCTCTCGCGCAAACTATTCAGTTTAGAAAAAAATGATATTAGAAACCTCAATATCATTTTTGAAGACCTATCCATAGATACCCCACACGTATGGATCTGATGAAAAAAAATATTTTTAGTTTTAGTTTCAAGTATAGGAACCCCCAAAATTTATTGTTTTATTTTTATTTTTGTGTCAAAATCTTAATGCGGTTTACAGAATACATCTACTTACCAAGTTTCAACAGCATAGTTCTTATAGTTTCGGAATAAAGTGGCTGTGACATACGGACGGACAGACAGACAGACAGACAGACAGACAGACAGACAGACAGACAGACAGACAGACAGACATGACGAATCTATAAGGGTTCCGTTTTTTGCCATTTGGCTACGGAACCCTAAAAATCAATTGCTGTTCGTTAGTCTCGCTAAAACTCGAGAACGGCTGGACCGATTTGAATAATTCTTTTTTTGTTATGTTCGACAGAATACAGGGAAGGTTTAAAAGCAAAAAAAAAAAAAAATTTTGGTTGGATAGGGTAGGTAGGGTAGGTAGGGTAGGTAGGTAGAGTAGTGTAGTGTAGGTAGGTAGGTAGGGTAGGGTAGGGTAGGGTAGGGTAGGGTAGGGTAGTTTAGGGTAGGGTAGGGTAGGGTAGGGTAGGGTAGTGTAGGGTAGGGTAGGGTAGGGTAGGGTAGGGTAGGGTAGGGTAGGGTAGTGTAGGGTAGTGTAGGGTAGTGTAGGGTAGGGTAGGGTAAGGTAGGGTAGGGTAGGGTAGTGTAGGGTAGAGTAGTGTAGGATAGGGTAGTGTAGCGTAGGGTAGTGTAGGGTAGGGTAGGGTAGTGTAGGGTAGTGTAGGGTAGTGTAGGGTAGGGTAGGGTAGGGTAGGGTAGGGTAGGGTAGGGTAGGGTAGTGTAGGGTAGTGTAGGGTAGAGTAGTGTAGGATAGGGTAGTGTAGCGTAGGGTAGTGTAGGGTAGGGTAGTGTAGGGTAGGGTAGGGTAGGGTAGGGTAGGGTAGGTAGGGTAGATAAATGTTTGGTGTTTTTATGGCAAAACAAAGTTTGCCGGGTCAACTAGTAAGAATATAAAAAACATACATATTTCATGATAGCCGCATAGCCTTTTAAGAGAGACTTGCCGTAAACAAAGTGTAATTCTATCAGCGATAACGATGTTCAAAATGCTTTAACTGAAGTATGTTTAACAAGCTTAGGTCATTGGGCATCTTATTATGGAAACTCATAGCGTACACAAACGAAATATAGTAAAAAGGATTGATATATGTTTCTGATTTACTATACTACTGCATGTGGAAAAATATAAAATTATCATATACAAGTTGTGTTTTTTAAGTGAGCGAAATTCGAAACTATGAGGCAAAGCTATAAACACAGAATGGAGTCTCGGGGCCGTTTTGATGAAAACCACACCATCACTTACCATCAGGTGAGATAGTGAACAATCGCAAGCCTATCTACAAAAAAATACAAAAAAAAAAAAACTAAAACTGCATTATGGGATTTTTGTAAACTTAATATTCTTAGCCAGGCATCAAACCTGTCGATATTGAAAAAATAAACACGCTGATTATTACACGATCCGATAGTATCGCTAATAAAGATAAAATTCTGGAAAGTAATGACACACGGAAAACTTAAGGAAATATCTCATTTTTAACAAAATGTACAAACGAAAAATAAAGTCCTCTGAAAGCGTTAGATTCTTTTTTTTAAACGATTCGATGCATTTTTCTCTATTGATTTAGAATCAAATTAATATATGCAATGCGACCTTTTCACAATATTTATTCTTCGCAAAGTGGATTAGATTATACCCAATGACCTTTAAGCAAATTTTAGTTATTAGAAAATAAACTTCAACAAAATATTACGGCACCAGTTTTGTTGCCCGTAAGAAAAAGAGGTTGCAAGATCCAATTTTGTTTTTCAGTATATTCACGCCACGTTTCCCTCATAGGTTTATACAAAACTACAAAACACTAAATGCTGCAATCCTTAAAATTGATTTTTAACCCCCGCCGGAAAAAGAGGGGTGTTATAAGTTTCACGTGTTTTGCTGTGTATATACGTATCTGTGTGTCTGTCTGTGGCAGCATAGCACCTAAACGGATGAAACCATTTTGATTTAGTTTTTTTTTTGTTTGAAAGGTGGTGTTGTCGAGAGCATAGCTATGTTTGAATATAATCGGTTCAGCCGTTCAAAAGTTATGGTCGTTTTACTGTTTGAATCGGGGTGTTTTCGCAAGATAAATGTGCCGGGGGTTTTTTAAATTTTGAATTTTCTTATTACTTATTTCATTATAATTATGGTTGTGAAAAATAAAAACACCCGCTGTTGTGTGTGTGTTCATAACTAACAAGATACTAATCTCTATTCCAGGATTTGAGAATCTTGTCAATGATGGGGTCTTATATCCAAAAGGATTCAGAGATTTATATAACGACAGAATCTTGCCACAGCTATCAATGGAATTCCCTCTAGCTCTAAGATGGTTACATAAAATGCAAGAAGGTACTTTGAAGTGAGTATAATTCAAAGAGAAACACATGGTTCTTCTAAATAGATTCTAGCACAGATTCATTGAAATGAAGAAGACTATAAGTCTCAAATCTCATCAAGATGCTCAAGATCTTGAGGCGTTACTATGATGTGTCATTACTATCATAGTTTCACTGTGAGAGCGAGACGGTGCTCTTCAGGACGGATATCAATATACCTTATTTACAGCGGAATCATGATGTAATTAAGACGTTGTAGTAAGGTGACAGAAGTCAAAAACTCATCGTGAGGATCAGTTGAATCCAAGTGTCAGGCATCTATGTATGTACTAGTTGTTTTTGTATATATTTGTATCTAAATATAATATGTGTACTCATTGTCTGTGCTAATTAATAAACAAGTTTTTGTTTCCCAAGAAACGGGATGTCGTAGTTTGAGAGGTTGGGTTCATTAACCAATGGTAACAATGTAGTTCCTACAGTATACCAAATGTTTACGTATGTGAACACTAATTATTGTAACAATTTTGAACCAATAATCTTTTTTATTTATTATTTTATTTTATTACTAGCTGACCCTAGCTTCGCTATACTCGGGAATAATGTAGCTTTCCATATGTGAAAGAATTTTAAAAATCGGTCCAGTTGTTTCGGTGCCTATTCAGTACAAACAAACAAATAAATCACTCCACTTTATACTATTGGTATAGATTTATTTATTTTTACCTTCTTTCTTAATAAAAAAATAATTTAAAATTCACTTTACATCTAAGGAATAACTAAAAGCACCTACATCATGGACTACAATATTAACACAAGTGTCGGTAGTGCCTTCTATTTACTTGTACATTAACAATTATCTCCTGTTATTTTGTAAGTAATATAAAGACTAAAAGTTACGTAGAATAAAATTGCACTCTGTATCATCATCATTTCAGCCGAAAGACGTCCACTGTTGGACATAGGCCTCTCCCAAGTGGCGCCACAGTGATCGGTCCTGTGCGTCTCGGATTCATCGGATGCCCGCAGCCTTAGCCAGGTCATTGGTCCACCTAGAGGAAGGCCTTCCAACGCTGCGTCTTCCGGCACTCTGTTTCAAAAAAAATAATTTTGTTGTATTCGAAATTGATGAGAGGACTGGCCATTTTGTATGGTTTCAAGGGTGTTTAAAAGTGCGTTGGCTCAACGATATCATCAAAGTCGCTGGAAACACCTGAATGAGGGATGAATAGAACCCAAACACAACTAAAATTCAATAATTTTTTTAATGTAAAAATAATTGTTTCCACGTTTTATACAATGCACCTGCCACATTGTCTCTTCACTACCCTTGGTTGACTGGTAGAGAATGCCTAAGGTTTGCATGCATTAAGTACGCCATTGTACCTTTGTGCATGAAGTTTAAATAAATAAATCCAGAAGTATAGCAGGCAGGCAAGATAAAATGCTGATGATGGTTTTGGTGAGAAACTGATTGCAGTACTTATAATCCATTCAAATGCACACTAGAATGTACGAGATACTGCTTCTGATGGTACCGCTTTTATAACAAAAAGGAATAACAATAAAATTTACCTTTTCAGATTGTATGATGCTCATGGTAACTACGTGAAGAAGGTCAACCTCGTCAACCTGACTGTTAGAACAGGCTATTTGTCTGTGGATAACAACATCGATTATCTGACGCAAGGCAGCTTTAGACAAGCTAGTGCCAAGATGGACGATCACATCGTTGATCCTGATGTAAGTATTACTTTTTATTTTAAAGATAATGATAAAAATCAAAATGATAATGATAGATAATGATAATGTTCTTCAGAAAGGCCAAGTGCGCAGTAACCATAACCGGCGGTGTGTATGACTAGATGTATGAATGTGTGTGAAGCAAAAGAAGTATGTAAGGATCGTAGCAGGTGGCGTTCTGTAGTTTCTGCCTACCCCCATGGGAAAAAGGCGTAATTTTATGTATGTATGTATGTTTAAAGATAATAAATATATGGCAAGTTTAAATTTTTGTTAATATTAGGCAACATGTTCCATAATATGTAATACATTTTTACTTATATTGCTAGCAAGATACATGATTCATTTGTTAAATTAAGGGCGAAAATACACATGTGTGCAAGTAGCTTCTGTGCATTCATCGCTCAGGAGTCACAGTCGATATTACACGCTGACATGCAAGCTAAGCTTGCACAATTCTATGCAAGTTACATTAACCTTTCAAGTGCATTTTCACCCCGACTCTTATTAACTACATACCAACTAATCATAATATTATCTTGCAATTTTAGATGGCTGAGAAAGTACTTGGCTTAATTCAACCATCACAGGATACTTTCTCAAGTGATTTGGCTAAAAATCGTCTAATGTTTATGCAACCTTATGTGAAATATTTAGAACACTTTTCCGGAAGAAAAATCACCAGTTTCGATGATTTAGTGGAGTTCTTCGAACCAGAGGTGAGACGATGAAATTTATAAGTTGGAGATCCGATTAAGGAGCTACTTTTACCCATCTGGATGAAACCATTTTATATCAAATTTAATAATTATGTTAAAAATATATCGCGAGTGGCCCCACTCGCGATATCTGTCAAATTCTTGTCAAGACTAATTAAAATTCAAATATGAATAAAACATCAGTGTACGTTTAACTTAATATTTTAGAACTGGGATAAAAATTGACTATCGTCTATGTCATAAAATAAAGAACAAGAGAAGGCTTTTCAGAAAACATTAGCCTATTTGCTGTTTGTTACTTGGGGAATCTCAAATCTTCGAATACATTTTTGAATTTTAAATTTATTATAGGTTTGACGGGCTTTTTACAGTTAAGCGATTCGCAATATATTTTTAGCATATTAAATTTGATATAAAATGCTATAATCCATTAAAAAAATGGGTGGAGGTCGCTCCTTTACTTTGACCATATTGAAAAGAACCGAGAGTATAAGGGTAGTAAAATCTATACTTTAAAATGTACATAGTTGCTTGTCATGATTGTCTCCGTGGCCACCTGTAACTGTTTCCAATGATTACCGTTACGAGCCAATCTTCTCCAGTTAGGGCCCAATTTTTGCTTTAGTTCATTCTTCCATCTTCTTATTTATTTTCCTTTGCTAAGTTTACTGTCCCTTGAATTATACGTTCGCTTTTATTATATAATTATGCATGTGATGTCTCCTTCATATTTATATCTCAACAGATATTGGAGAAGCTATCCGACCTATACGAGTCTGTAGAAGACATCGATCTTCTTGCAGCAATGTGGGTAGAGAAGTCAATAAGAGGTGGTCGAGTCCCATACATGTTTTATGCAATCGTTGTAGAACAGTTAATACGGACAATGCAGTCTGATAGACATTGGTATGAGAACCCGAACAGACCTCACGCTTTTACGAGTGGTGAGTATTTTTAGAAATATACGGCATAATATAAATCTCTTTTTTGCTAGAATACCGTGCTATCTCGAGAATGGAATTTTGCAGAAATTCAATTTGAAAGAGAACATTCATAGGGCCGCTGATTCTCACTTAATACTACCAGGTTTTTGTAGATATTAAAATTGAACGCTGTTTATTTATAGTTCATGTATTATAGGCAACTGGCCCCATAAATAATAACTTAACCTAAATACATAAATATACTCATCGTGTTAGTTAGGATTACCAGATTGACGGAGATGGAGGCCAGAGAAAATGAGTTCTGTAAAGTATGAAATGAAAGAAAAGGGAGGGTATTAACGGAAAAAATCAGAATCGAAGAAGAAACGTGTTGCAACAAACGATGAATGATGATGAGAATATTTTTCCACTACTCCGATCCAACATCCGATTACTACAGTCTACGGTGTAACCATTGGTTATTGTCTCTAACTCTTAGTTCTCTACAAATAACTATTGTCACGTGTGTAATGATTGCATTTCGATTGTAGTAGTTTTGCTCAATACAATAATTATGATACCTTATTAACTAATCGACAAAAAAATTGAAAATTTTAAATCTCTTTTGTTTCACAGAACAGCTGCTAGAAATAAGGCACGTATCAATAGCTAGATTTCTTTGTGACGTTGGGGATTCAGTCACTCATATACAACCGAAAGCTTTCCAGAGAATTGGACCTGGGTAAGTGAATAAATCTATTTCTTTTTTATTATCTTCACTACGCTCTGAATTAGAAATAAGTGTCTTTATCAGATGCGAACAGACTCTGCTGAACTACTTGATCTGATCTGATCTGATGAACTTGTCTAGATGTCGAGCTGTCTAGAGCCTCAAGTTTCGTTCGATGTCAGCGTTGGCGATGCTCGAAATGGCAAAATTTAAAGGAGTGATCACGTGACATCTCGACAACTTTATAATATTTTTCGCATCGCTATCGTTCGATATCGATATCGATATCGTTTCTTTTGGTCAGTAGAATGTAACTTGTCTAGAGCCTCTCGAAGTTTAACATTAGTAAGAAAATAGACATTACAATATTTGTTTTAATATTTACAGGAATGAAATGCAGAGTTGTGAAGAAATACTAGACATCCATATAATGGCTTGGAAAGACGACAGTTGCTGCAAGCTTTAATAATCACCTATTTTATCAGTATTAAAAGATCGTACTTTTTAATTTAAGATAAATTAAAAGTAGTATTAAGTGTCTATTACTGTATTTTCAATTAATTTCATTGCTATTCAAAGGAGCTCGTTGTTAAATACTATCTTTTTTTTGCGCACAATAAATACTAATAATGAGAATAAGGTTGGTTTTTCTACACCGTTGAACACGGTATCACGTTACTGGTGAAGAGTAGACTCTTCACCAGTAACATGATAATTATATTTTAACCTTGACTTTACTTTCAACAAATTACTTTATCGCCATCATTTTAGGTATATATTGGACTACTTATTAATAACCTAAACAGATGTGTGACGGGGACGACATTGACGTCAGCGTACATGTCGTCAATATCTGCGTAATTTAACAAAGTAAACAGAATGACACTTATACGAGTATTGTCGCCAGTTATCAAGTCACTATACCAGTCCCCCTAGCAAACTTACGAACTTTTCGTATCGAATCTCTTTCGGCAATCGTTAACGCCTTCCATTTGTATGGTCTGACCACGTGATTTAACGTTCAGATGTGTCATTCTTTCTTTTTTTATAGTATTGATAGGCTAGCGCTTGACAAATATCTCACCTGATGGTAAGCAATGATGTGGTCGACGGTGTAACACACTTGCTTTTACTTTATTCTCATACATTGATTCGTTTTGTACTAGCGTTATCGATTGTAGATTGTCAACAAGGCTACAGGTGCTTAGGCTATGAGGCCCTAGACAAGTGACATTCTATCATCAAAAGCGTGGCGATAGCGATTGTCAAAAAGGCGAAATTGTATGGGATTGACAAGCGCTACAGAAAAGTCTCGTGATCCATCCTAATATTTTAGCATTTCGACCATCGCCATCGCTAATGAAGTTACACTTTGTCTAGAGTCTCAGAAGGTTTACCATAATAATATTCACACCGATCCCCGATCTGCTTCTGAGGATTTTGTAAAGGAAATAGAACTTTCCAAACAATGATTGATTGTACAAGCTAAAATTAGATAATTGCATACCATATTTAATAGTAGCATGTTAAGGGGCCTTCATAGATTTAAGATCATACTCTTTAAACCTACATTCTGCTAAATGAAAAAAAAAATGAATTTGACTTTGAACCATATACTTAAAAGTTTAGTTTAGTTTTGACGGGCTGTTTCCGCAACTCCACGACCAAGCGCGTATTTTGCGTACGGAAAAAAAAAATATCTTGAATCATCAAGGACCATACGCATAGCATTCCAGATTATGATCAAAACAAATCTAATGCTATTTGGTAGACATTGCCGCTAGATGACTCCAAATAACTACAAAGAAATGGACGACTGTATTGCAAACGGAGAGCAATCCGTGGTGGCTCAGTGGCAAAACATTTAGCGCTTATGGGAGCAATAAATACACTTCAGTATTCCAACTTAGGGTGTTGCTACAAGCTCAATCCTATTTGCACAAATTCTTGTTTGTACAAGCAGGGAGCAGTGATGGCCCAGTGGAAAAGGCCGCGGCTTACAAGTTGTAGGTCGTGGGTTCGAAACCAGACAAGCACTAAAGTGCTTTTTGTAATTTTTTTCATCACCACTGCTCTCAAAACGGTGAAGGAAAACATCGTGAGGAAACCGGCATGTCCTAGAAACAAAAATTCAATGGCATTCACCAACCCGCACTGGGCCCGTTTTTTCTATTGGTAGATTACGGCCCATTCTCTCTCATTAAAAATGCTGATGATGATGATGACTGCAAACGGTATGAATGAGAAAAGCTTAAGAAAAGAAAGAGATAGGTCATACAAAATATTGGTGAGAGAGAAGTGTAAGACCGATAAAGTAGATAGCTGAAAGATGCTAATGCTGATGTCGGTGCCTCTAAAGAACACCTGTCTTCACGGATGAAATGGATAGCTAAATTTACCAATTTAAAAGCAATAATATATCTTGAAAAATACAGTTTTCCTTGTAATGCACGTGCCAAAGAAATGTTTCGACGCTAAAAAGTAATTATTTGGTATTTGGTACGTACAGTATTATCTTTGAACAACTGTGTAAATAAGTTAATAACACATATATAGGTAAGCAGCTTCCGCGTAGTTTATCCATTGGAAAATAGCAAAACCGGTCAAGTGCGATAGATT
This sequence comes from Orthosia gothica, assembly GCA_949775005.1. Classification (NCBI taxonomy): domain Eukaryota; kingdom Metazoa; phylum Arthropoda; class Insecta; order Lepidoptera; family Noctuidae; genus Orthosia; species Orthosia gothica. The sequence continues at coordinate 2,885,736 of OX459042.1, forward strand.
CATTCAAAACTGATTCCGCACGGACCGAAACTGGATGAGGTTGGTAGAAGAGCGCAGCAATTTAAAAAATAATAGATACCTATTGCTCAGCAGTGGGCAAACTAGTGCTGTAGATGATGATTTGGGCACAGAATATAGCGGAGGTCGCCTATTTAGATCAAGTGAAAACTGTTTTGGTCGAAGGCGAGTCGCTAAAGTGCTTGCAATCGCTGTACGTAAAAGGTGTCCACGACTGCGTGTTTTTTTTTCTAGTGAATGGTGCTAACGTTCTGTTCTGTTTGGGCTAACCTAAACACATGATTTTTCATCAAATCTAAATATTTGTTTGATGGCCTTCTCCGTCCCTGTTTAGGGTAGGGTCTCTAAGGTACTTTCCATAACCTAACTCTTTTTTGCATTAGTGGTTCAATTTTCGTTCCACCACCTTGTCGGATTCCCACAGATTGACCAGGCACCAGTCGATTAGTGTTTAGCACCATTGTTTGTTTGGCATGCTTCAGAGCTATGCAAGAATTTTTATAATATAATTTATAAAATCAACAATAATTTCAGAAGAATGAGAATGGTTTTTTCAGTAATATTTTGGCACGTTACCCTAACAGTGCAGTTTTCAGCTGTTTAATATTGTTTGTTTTATTTCTTCTTAAGTAAACGGTAAATGCCTTTACTTGTTTAGTTCGGAAGGCTAAATTAACCCTGTATTAATTATATCAGCAACCATTTTGGATGTAATTCAGATACTGAATGTTTTATTACACACCTGAATTTAGAAAAGTTGCATTTTCGTCATTTAAACTTATTTATGAATTGCAAAATAAATCATATACATACATACTTATGTGCAAATATATGTATGTATATATCTATCACCCTCTTCGCTCAAAACTGTTGTGTTGTTTGTTGTGTGTAACTTACCTTCTTCTGGATTGTTTATTTTGTACTTGTTATGCTAAAACCTATGTTAAGTCGAAGTATTAAGGTAATGTTAGTTTTAATATGCATGCTTGTTTCTGTTTTTATCTACGCTTACTGGCATATAACATTATTATAAACCTTTTAGGTTTTCTCTATAAGTGAATTTGTTAATTCTTTTATAAATATCTTTAACCGTAAATATTAAACTTATTCTTGCTTTTTTAGTGCTGGATAAAAAAATCTTTCCTTCAAGCAACACCTCCGTAATCAGAGCTCATGAAAAGTAATTTAAAAATTACTTAGCTTCATGAGTTAATTGATGAGTTATTTTTTTTAATAAACTTTTTATCTTACCATGCATTGTCATCCAAACAAAGCGCATTTCATCTTAATCGATTGAGCATAACTACTTTCAAATTCAGTTGCAAGATTTGACCCAAACATACATAAATACATTGCAAGTTAATAAAAAGTTTGTAAAAAAACATTTTGTAATTGGGTCATATATACCCACCAGTCGCAACAATTGGGTTAAAAATGACGTTTAATGACTTGCATCTTAAATTATAAATATGTCTGTAGTTGTTACCAGCTGACAATGTTATAAAAGTCGTGTAGCGTGGAGCAGTCGATTTTGCTGGCCGCAAGTCTAAGAGAACCAAACACCAGATGTTGGTGAAAAGAATTTTCTTATTGTACTTCTGTGCAGAGCTGAGTGGGGCGACGATATACAACATCTACAATGGTCGAGCTGTCACGGAAGAACAGCTATCCAATTACCAAGATCGAGGCCTTGTGGAGTAAGTTTTAGACGATATTTTTATTAAGTATGGTGTGACTGATATTCATGCCTACTCCCATTGGAAAATGTCGTGATTATGTATGTTAATACATTTTTTTTTTGTATATACCCCTAAGACGACTTATATTCTAATTCCACAGAACATGCACAGTAGATATTCCTGCTTGCGACCCAAAAGAGGGAAGACGCATAGATGGATCCTGTAACAATCATAAGAATCCTGCGATAGGGGTTTCAATGACTCCACCATCGAGGGTAATTCCGGCAGTCTTCGAAAATGGTAACTACTAGACTACAGCCGATTTTTGTTTTGCACTTTAAGTAAATCTTCATATAGTTACGTAATTGTAAACCTACGGTCTAAAAAATAAGTCATAGTTTGTTGCTCATAATTCATGAAAGTTGTTCATTTTATCAAGCAACACAACTTGGTTTTCCCAACTATGTTGGGGCCGTGTCCAGATTGCCAGCTTTAGCTGAGTACCAGTAGGATAGGTAGACCCCCTTTGCCGCACTTAGACAAGCGCTATCAAAACGTACGGGATTGTCAAGCGCTATGAAAACGTACGGGATTGTCAAGCGCCATCAAAACTTATGGGATTGTCAAACGCTATCAAAACGTACGGGATTGTCAAGCGCTATCAAAACTTATGGGATTGTCAAGCGCTATCAAAACGTACGGGATTGTCAAACGCTATCAAAACTTATGGGATTGTCAAGCACTATCATAACGTATGGGATTGTCAAGCGCTATCAAAATGTCTCGTGATCAATCCTTAACATTTTGACATTTCTAAAATCACCATCGCTGACATCGAATAATACTTGTCTATAGACGCCTGTCTAGTAATGAAACGTTATTTGTTTACATGTTAATTTGTTTTATAGGATCTGTTGATTACATTGGCGTAATAATTTTTAGCATTGCATATATATTTTGAGCAGTGGTGGCCGGAAATACTTTCCCGGGAATTGGTTTGTTGAACCAATTTTTTTTTTGTAAAAAATGAAAAGGTCATATATAAGTTTCCGTACAAAACTATTTATAGTTTTTTTTTTTCACTGGAATTACAAAGTAAAATCCAATTGAAATAGTTATTTATGCTACAAGTGCGGAAGGTAGGTGATTTCCGATGAGTGGCATTTTATTCACGAGCGAGCGAAGCGAGTGAGTGGATAAATCGACACGAGTCGTAAATCATCTTACGTACGTGTAACATACAACATTTTACTATGCATTGTGCGAGGAAATAAATAAATTAATAAAATGAAATTAATAAAATGGCGGGCTTATTCAAGCGCGTTCAGCATATCCACAGATTAACTAAAAGTTCCTCGGGCATATCTACTGCGCATGTGCAAATAGTTGTCACATCGTAACGCAATAAGGCACGAGCAAAATATACGTTCTGCCAAACATATTTAATGAATATTTAAAATTAATTTATTGATCAAAATCTAAATCTAGAGTAAGTAAAAACGCCTAAAATGAATTATTAGTTTTATTTTACCTTTTATATGAATGATAATCTGTACATAATTAATTTGTAAAACTTTTCTCAAATAATAAAAACTCTATGCGTCGGGCTGACGTTGGAGTAAAAAAATAAAAAAAATACAGGAAAGTAAAAAGCACTAGTGAAAAAAGTGACACTTTCCGCACAGTTTGGCTGCTTGGAAAACCGCTCTTTTCGAGGACATGCATTGTAAATATATTTTTGAATCCAGTACCGAAAACACCCCGATAGTTTGCCGAACAAACCTGAGCCCGTGTGACGTCACAACGTTCATTTCTACTCATTGTAGCACATAGCTGATACATTGTTTTGACTTTTAACCGATTCAATCTTGTTATTATCGTCAATATATTCATGAATATCGAATATATTGATCATAAATATCGAACCTTAAAAGTTATTGTGCTTGCTTCTTACCATTATGTACGAATACAACAAAAAGATCCCAATTATATGTGATTCGCGCAATAGCCTAGTACATAGCAATCTACTTTTAAGCAATGTTCTATGTCTAACTAGATTCCAATTATGTGTTAATTCTGTTTTTATCTTGTTCTAATTTAGTATTAGATTCGTAATAAATTCTTACTTTGATCATTAAATTTGATAATAGTCAATTTTTAAGGGAACTTTCGAGCAAAGTTGACATTGTTGTATAATTACGTAACTTGAAAACATGATTTTTTGTTTATGGTGATATATTCATTATTTTATACTTAAATGACAGATATAGGCGTAAAACTAACATTTCTGTTTGAATTGTGAGAATCAATCGACGTATTTAAGAGATATTTACGGAAGAATTAGTGTAACGAAAATATACTAAGTTAATATTTTTACGTTATGACAATTATGTTTCCTAATGTACCTGGTAAACAACAATAACTAACACCGGTCCACTCTCACGTATTATTTATTACGACTACTTTATTTATGCTCAAAACTTCCAATTCATCCATCAGGTGGGTATATTATCGACATTAGCCTTTATAAATCCTTTATCACACATGACTAAATACAATTTGTTGTTAATTAATATTTTTGCACTAATTTTCGGCTATTTTTAGTCAATCTACGTGTAGTTGACACTATAGTATCATGATTTCCTTGAACGTTATGACGTCACCAACATGTCGCCCAATTGTGGCCCGTTTGTAGCGTGGTTCTTTTCAAAATTTTATCAATTTTTAATTGCTTATAATAAATTGAAAAAAAAATATTTAAGAGTTTTTTGAAACGACAATATAATTTAAGTTATGTAAAGTTTCGAAATAAATTAAAAAAATCGTATTTTTTTTTAAATTCAACAACCCAATTCTCAGCATAAAATTTTTAGCCATTATTTGGTATAGCATAATGTTTTCGCTAAACAAGCTAATAAAATAACTTTTTTTAGCATAATAATACTTTGGCATAACGCGAAGGTTAGCATAACTGTCATTTGATCTAATTGGTTTTGGTACAATCTGGAGTTGCATAAATATTGATCTATTAATCTTGACTGAAAACTAAAACACATAGGTGTTATGTACCTACTTACGCTATCTATACTATATCCATGTCTATACTAATATTATAAAGACGTAAAGTTTGTGAGTTTGTGAAGTTGTAGACGGTAATCTCTGGATCTACTGAACCGATTTTGAAAATTCTTTCATCAGTAGAAAGCTACATTATTCCTGAGTGTCATAAGCTTTAAAACATTTAAAAAAATAGAGATCTGGCAGGGTAGGCAGGGTAGCCAGTTGAAGTGAGCGAAGCCCCGGGGGTCAGCTAGTACTGTTTAATATTACCTATAAAGAGGTAAATTAGGTGAGTTTCTGAGGTTGTAGGGGATAATCTCTAGGTGTACTAAACCGATTTAGATGAAATATGGCGTGAAGATGTCCTGGGAAGGACATAGGATATTTGTATTCCCTTGGGATGATAAAACACTTTTTACGCGGGCGATGCCGCGATCAGAAGCTAGTGCTTTATAAAATTATGCTTCATTATTATTATTTCAACAGTATTTATACTTCATGACAAAACATTTATGCCTAATTATATTATGCGTAATGGTCATCATGCTGAATTTTGTTATGCCAATGTTAGAAATGACATTATATTTTATGCTCATCATTATTAAACCGAGTTGGCCCGGTGGTTACGGCCCCAACCTACGTGTTTTAGGTCCTGGGTTCGACCTAGGCAGATGCTTCACTTTGTGTAAATTATTTCATCACCACTGTTCTACGGTATGTACTAGAACCAAAAAAATCGAAGACTTCCACCAACCCCGGCTTGGTGGATGGATTAAGACGCATTCCCTCTCACAGATAAGAGACCTGTGTCTCGCAGTGGAAACATTAAGAGGCTTATGATGTTTTTTTTTACGTTTTGTACTAAAAACAATTATCTCTTTTGCATAGATTAACACTTTTGTCTATTACAGATTATAGTATAAGAAAAGCAGTATCAGGCAAAAGTTTGCCTAAGACAAGAGATGTCGCCAAAATGTTCCTCACTGGTGCAAAGTCCACTGATTGTAGATTCACTCAGCTGATGACAATTTTTGGAATGTTCATGTATTGGGATGTTGGAGCTATGGATCGTACAAGTAAGTGAAATCTGAAATGTTTTACATGGTTTACAAATTTTTCACCAAAACACAATTGACAAAGGACAATGGCAGTACATGGTTTTAGCTGAGATTAAATTCCTACATATTTAAGTGAAAAATATCTGGTTTAACTCAGGGTCATCTTCTGAATTTGTTTATGCAATAATGTTTTGTTCGAGAAGGCCGAGAATAATAGATATTCAGTCATGAACTTTTGTAGGTTAGGACTGTAGTTTATAATAACAAATACAATAATGAAATACTTACTACAGTTACTACTTGTCATTTGGCAGAATAAGTATAAAATGTCAAAGTCAAATGTGTTTATTTCAAATAGGCCACTTTTGAAAGTTAAAATTTACAAGTAATAAAATTTATTCTACCGTGCATTCGGAAATTTAGCTTGCTATGGAGAAGAACGCACAAGAAACTCCATACTTACTCTTTTAAAAAAAGTGTTATATAATAATTACATAAGTACACACATTATTAAATTCATATACGTGAGGACGATGTACCCAGTACTACTATACTACATATAGGTATAAGATAATTACAAGCACTAACAGGTAAATTCCTTTACTTGATAAATAGGAACATGGTTCTCACGTACTTACAAATATTGCAAACATAGGTACATTACCTAATTCAACAACAACAGAACAGTGTGCGAGTAATTTTTTTTAAACAAAAAGAGAAGAAAAAATAAAATAAAATAAAGCGTTACTATAATTATGAATATAATACAAATTAACCTTTTTGATTTTGTCCACATCAAAGATAGGCCTATGGAGCAGGACCAGCATGTTGCCAAGCATTCTTATCTTGAATATAATCATCTAATTTGTAATATGCTTGTTTACAAAGTGTGCTTTTAACTATTGTTTTAAATTTTCTTTCATTTAAGTTTATTATCTCACAAGGTATTTTGTTATAGAATTTAACACAGTACCCCATGAACACTAAACTACTGAAAGTTAACGAAAAAATCAAATAACGGTGAAGGTAAACATCGTGGGGAAACCGGCATGTCCTAGAATCAAAAATTCGAATACCAACCCGTACTTGGAATGCGTAGTGGATTACGGCCCATACCCTCTCACAGAGAAAGGAATAGAATAGAATAACATTTTATAGAAGAGGCTTATGTCCCAGCAGTACGAACATTAAAAAGGCTGATGATGATACTATTTATGTCACAAACAACTTATTCTGGAAAATATTTTATTTTATAAACACTCGCTTTATAAACATTTATTTGACAAATGCTTTTCTTTACAAATGTTTCGGATGATATCACGTTTATACCAATGTTATTTTATAATACATTTTCTAAACCCGGTAATTGAATGGGGAACTGACAGGGCACCGTTTTACCTACACTCGTTTATTTCTGACTGGAATTCTACTATATTATTTTAATAATATTAAAAAAGCGAAAGTTTGTGAATGTTTTTATTGAATGAAATTTGACACAGACATAAACACATATGATACTTTTTATGGCATATGTTCCATCGGCATAATTTTGACTTGCACGCGGGCGAAGCTGCTGGCTGGGTGTATGTTTGTTACTCTATCACGCCAGAACGACTGAATGGATCTGGACGAAATTTGGCACAGATATTTCTTAGAAAAATACGCGCTTAGTCGTGGAGTTGCATAAACAGCACGTTTTAACTAAACTAAACTAACTACCGAAAATTTGTTCACATTAGACAATAATTCACGAAACACTCGCGGGCAAAGCCACGGGCAAAAGATAAATAAACCGAATGTCGATCACGTAAGTCAATCTCAACAGAGATTTGCTTAATACGCAGGAGATTTATAAAACACAATTAGTGTGTGCTCTTTCTGTTTCATTACACTCAAGTACTATATGATGACATTCAAATCGAGCCAGAGATCAGACGCAAGCTCAACGGCTCAACGTGTTTGCCGAGATACAGAAGTCACAGCACACAACACTGAGATACCAAGTGTAAAAAATAAGAAAAATAATGTTTTTCTTGTATTTACAGATGGGGATCCGAACACAAAAAGCCTTGTAAATTACCGAGATCTTGGATGCACTGCTGAACCTGTTCCCACCCCGGTAAGTTCATCTATATATAAAAGATCTTTCTTCTTTATTCATTAGACATAAAAAACTGAGATTTGCAAAATTCATGTAAATAACTAAAAAACAAAAACGTAACAATTACGCCTGTATTTCCCGAAGGGATGTGCAGAGGTGCATCGATAGCACACCCATATCATACTATAACACCACATAAATAAAAAAAATATAAGTTCTAAATAAAAACACTACAAGCAATGTGAAAAATAACTTCAATTTCGGCAGTCGATGTTTCTGGTCTAATTTCTTCGTTTTTTTTTTTGACAATGACTTTGAATGACTGAAATTGAAGTAATTTTTCCCTTTGTACTGTTTTTATTTGGATGATGGTTGTATTTTTATCCGACTGCCGAAGGAGGGCTTATCAGTTTATGTATGTATGTATGTAAGTATGTATGTATGTATGTTTGTTCCTATATGGCGTTCCAGAGTCCAAACGCGTTAACCGAATTTGATGATTCATGCGTCAATCGATGCGTCTTAACCCTGCGAGTGTCATAGGCATTAAAATTGGACAATAGAAAAATGGCGGATTTTGGGTGCCATATTGTGGGGGCCCAAATTTTTTTTTCTTCCAAACCCATCTTGTGGGTTATCAAAATTAAGGATATAGGAGGTGTTTGCAAAAATATATAATACTTATATGTTTAAATGTATTTAATTCGAAAAAAAACTAACTAAAAAGTTATAAATAAAAAACTTAATTCAAAATATCAAAAAAAAACCGGCCAAGTGCGAGTTGGACTCGCGCACGAAGGGTTCCGTACCATTATCGTAAAAAACGGCGACAAAATCACGTTTGTTGTATGGGAGCCCCACTGTAATATTTATTTTATTCTGTTTTTAGTATTTGTTGTTATAGCGGCAACTGAAATACATCATCTGTGAAAATTTCAACTGTCTAGCTATCACGGTTCATGAGATACAGCCTGGTGACAGACAGACAGACAGACAGACAGACAGACAGACAGACAGACAGACAGACGGACCGCAGAGTCTCAGTAATAGGGTTCCGTTTTTACCCTTTGGGTACGGAACCCTAAAAAACGGACTGCACAGCATGATTTTTTCCTTGTTTACGACTTTTAGTTCGCTTTTGAAGCAGTCGGGTTTTTTGATTTTTTTTAATAAAGTTTCTTCATTTGTCCTTGCACCTTGGGCAAGTTCTTTAGTGATGCATAGTTAAGGGTCAAAAGTGCAGTCTTACTCTACCAAAACAGTAGCGACAATTTTGTTTAAGGCAGAAGAATTTCAACTTTTGACGTAGTAGGTATAATCTACACTTTAATTTCTATACAACATGATATTAAATCACTTGGGGATAATTTAACATCTTCTAAAAAAAACTAGTCATTTGAGTTTTGGGCGAGTAAGACTGCACTTTTGACCTTTAACTGTACAATAAACAGATAGGCGATTGCAGCAGTCCCGAGAGTGTTACCGTCATTTATTGAAGAATTTTGTTGTATATCTCCAAAGTTCTTCACCAGGTCTTTACCAAATACATAAGGGACCAGGGCCCGCAGTCTCGACATAGCTAACGATCGTAACGCTAGCTAACATTCGTTAACTCTTACCACAAAATAGTAAGTATACAGAAGGGCCACTCCCGCCGTTTGGAAAATTGACAGCTAAACTTGACAGATTCACTAGGGTTGCTACTATATTGATTCCGATTAAAAAAAAAATGGTAGGTTGCCCAAGTTACAAACATAAATACATAGATTCGTCTAAACATACATCATATCATGCTTACATGCCTTAGAGGGTAGACAGGGCATCAAATATCCATTTAATATCACGAACACTACAACCCTAGTGAATCTGTCAAGTTTAGCTGTCAATTTTCCAAACGGCGGGAGTGGCCCTTCTGTATACTTACTATTTTGTGGTAAGAGTTAACGAATGTTAGCTAGCGTAACGATCGTTAGCTATGTCGAGACTGCAGGCCCAGCTCGGGAAAGTATTTTATTTCAAAATCGGTCTACAATTGACAAAAAAACGGGGAAAATACATAAAAAAATACATACAGTCGAACAGAGAACCTCCTCCTTTTGGGAACTTGGTTAAAAACAGATATGAAGTCTATACTGTTTTAACTCAAAAAAAAAAACCAGCGCCATTGGATTGCGCTCTCAGCATTATGCTGAGAGATGGCCGTTTTGCGCGGTTTTGACGCATGCTTTCTCTAATTGTCTATAACTTTATCTTTTTTTAAAAAAACTTTTAATATTTATTTCTTCTTTATATGTTACCATTTTTACAGGTTGTGAATGCAACAAATACTTTTGACCTGTATCAAATTTACAACCCAGGCAAAAAAGGCGATAAACAAATAAGAACCTTCAGCGGTGGACGATTATTAGTAACCGGAGATGATGACGAAAACGAGTCTTTGATAAACGAAGCTTGCGACTTCAAACGCTATGAACACTGTAACTATTTCATTGAATACTGCTGCGTCATCATCATTATCTTTCTATGCTTGTCCCATGGTTCCTGGGGTCGGCATTATTTAATTCTTGACTATCATACTAACATACATCATCATCATTGAAAATCGAAAAGTTTAAGTTTAATCTAATTTTCGTCTAATCACAATTAATGTTTTCGTTATTGTTATCATACTAACATTCATCATTATCATTTCAGCCAACAGATTGCTAAATGTAGGCCTCCCCAAGTTTTGCGTTCATTGCCTTTGTTTTCAAATATTTCTGATAGAATAATATTTGGGTCCATCTCTCTTTGGTTATCTGACTTTGTTAGTCACATGTGTTTTTCCCCTCAATAAGTGATATTACTTTTCCTTTATGTGGTCTTTTATATTAAGCTGTTTGTTTATTTCAGATCCTACAATACCATTAAACCTCATTAAGAGACTTTTCTTGAACAACCACAATCATTTTGCCGCTGAGTTAGAGGCTGTGAATCCATGCTGGGATGACGAAAAACTGTTTCAAGAATCGAGGAAATTAAACATAGCCTTTTACCAACAAACTATTATTTGTGAATGGTTAGCGCAATTAGAAGGTAAATCAGAATACAATCAACCTACCTGTAGCAACCTGACGATGACCTGGTGAGGGTGATGGGAGTTCGCTGGATGCGAGACTCTCGGGACCAGTCAATGTAGTGACGCTTGGGGGAAGCCTATGTCCAGCAGTAGACGTCTTTCGGGTGAAATGATGATTATGACCTGCAGAAAAATATCCAAGGGTGCCTAGAAACAATCATATAAGACCAGTTTCATAGACTACTTTTTGTTTCAGGAACTAATAACTTGATCAGGGCTGGAATCCAGAATAATCACACTGGACACAGAGATATTTACGACGTTTCTAAAAGTCCAACTGTTTCTTTAGAATTTCTGTATACTTCTGACTGGTTCTTTTCTGCTCTAGATAGTACGGCAGAGTAAGTAAAAACAAATTTTTGAATAAGTATAGAAGAGAAGCTTTTTTCGCGAGTTCTGTTTTGGTCCAGTTGTAAAAGTTTTCAATATTCATCTAAGTACTTTCACCCCTTGAAAGATGGTCAATGAACTTTAGTATACTAATACTTTAGTGTAATTTAGTACTCTGGACACTTTCCTACTTATTCAGTTATGTGTTATTAAAAAAAATACCTTTTATATAGAATGTACGATAGCAGTGGTAATTATATCAAAAAGATAAACATTTTGGAAGTTTCGTCAGACAACGAATTCTTAAGAAAGGGGCAAAACAGGCAGCACTTGACCCAAGGACTGTTTAGACAACCAGCCCGGAAGATCAACCATTACTTTGACAGAGATGTACGTATTTTACAAGCTTTTATTTCGTTCACCTATCCCAGTATGTAATCAAAACTTGTGAGTAAAATTTGACACACTTCCCGTAGTTTGATTGAGCTGAAATTGTGCGCAAACATTTGTGTCTCGTGACATTGCATTTTTTATATGTAAACTAGTGTTGCTTGAACATCTGTAATTATGATAATTTTGTGCAAGTACAGACTAAGCTACATAATGTTCCTACTGCTGAGACACAAGCCTCCTTCCTGTGACAGGGAATGGGCCGTTATCCAACATGCGGGCCCGGTGCGGGTTGGTGCATGTCACATGTATTTGAATTTTTTATTCTAAGAAATGCTGTTTTCCTATAGATGTTTTCCTTCACCGTTTTGAGAGCAGTGGTGATAAAACAATTTACACAAATTAAAAAGCCTGCTTGGGTTTGAACTCACGATGCTGTCAAGTAGACAGATTTTCGAGCATAATTTTATGAACCTAATTGGTTCATAAAATTATGCTCATGTAAGCATTTAAGTATTAGGGTGCAGGCGTGTTAAGCTGGCAATAATGTGTGGTTGCCAAATTACGAGTAAAATAAAATATATGCATAGAGTTTTCTTAACTGAAAAGCTTCGTGTAGATAGACTTTTTTTTGCCATATGGGAAATATATTATTTTAATTTGTAAATTATATACTTTCAGATGGCGTATTTGATGGCAGATGGAATAAATGACAATGAAGATTTTATTAGCAGTGAATTGGCGTTAGGCCGCAAACTTGGCTTAGCCCCATACGTTGATTATATATCTCACTGCTTTGGTCAAAACATTACTTCCTACAACGATTTGGTTGACTACGGCTACGTTGGTAGAAAAGTAAGATATCCACTATTGAACATTTCAAATTTTTATATAAATTTAAGGACGGATGCAGTACATACTCCATAAAGGCATAAAACAAGCCATTACGCTTTGCTGTCTGCCCAATCCACAGGTGTTGACATCAAGTCCATTGGATTGCCAACCGACGGTAAAGCTTTTATTGTACGAGTATATTTGAAGTATGTTATTACATAAATGGCTGGGTACCTTAATAAACAAAATTTTAATTTATTTTATCTGGGATATAATAACTATGCAGAAGTTCTAAGGGAATGAAGGTGCTGACTTATGCCATTACATTAAATATAGTATTAACTTTTCTTTCATTATTTCGTAGAAAAGAACAAACCACCGTGGAATCACATAAAATTGTATTTGCTATATCTTTTCAGAACGTAATGAAACTTTTAACGGTATATGAAAATGTTGCTGACTTGGATGTCTTAAGCGGTATTAAGGTTGAATCGTATGTTGAAAGTGGCTATATACCTCAAACGTTAGCTTGTTTGATGAACGAAAACATAAGAAACACAATCCAAACAGATAGGGATTGGTACGAGAGACCAAATTTTTATTCTAGCGGTAAGTGAATACTAAACCAGTACTTGCAATTTCCTACCAGAGTTTGTGTGTCCTGCAGGTCGATTCAGTAGAAATCTCACCGTGATTACTTAGGTCAGGTAATGTCATTCCATCGGTTAATGCTAGGGATTGAAAATTCACTTCGTGTTTACTTCACCAAATATGTCACTACGCTGAGATTTTCACAAACTAGTTCTACTGTAAGCTATAATTGGGGCTAAACACGAAAACCGTAAATTAAAAAAAAAAAACGATTGTTAAGACGGTACCCTGACCAAAATCGGCATGAGATATGAGCATTCCTATTGGTATAGCGGCACTGGTGGCTCATGAATTACAGTAGTGAATACGCCCAGATTTTAGAAAAAAATCTTTATAAAATCGAATTTTAGTCTTTTGAAAAAAAAATTACAACAAAAATATTCGTTAATTAATTGTCTATCGATTAGTGTTAGTACAAAAAATAACTAATGAACACTTTCTAACTTTCTAAATTTTTTATTTCTCATTTTTATGTTTTTTTTTGGAAGGAGATTAGTAAAATATATCATTAAAAAAAAACGAAATCTACCATTTCAGAATCAATATTATGTAGAAATTTAATGTATTTTTAATAATTGATATTTCTTTTTACATAACGAGTAGATAGCTCCTAAAACAGCACGAAAAAGGGCTTGCGTGGCGTTTTGCTCGGGGTACTGCCTTAACCTTATTCGACATCCCATTCATCGAGATAGTTCGTGATCAGTTTTTCATCAGCAAAGTTATTTTATTACTTAATCCAGTTTATCTTTTCTTTAGAGCAATATTCTGTCCTTTACATGTTTATGCTATGATGAACATATTTAATTACTTTGTTAATGTAGCAGTTTATACGGTATCCTAGGTGCGCGAGGCCGATTTGCACTTGGCTGGTTTTTTTTAATTCATTGATTGGATCATGTCTCATCTGTTGGTAAGCAATGATGTTATCGAAGGTAAAACACGCTTGCATAGAACTTAGAAGTAACCTATTCACTCTTGACATAAAGACCCCAGGTTGTAGCTTTAAGGAAACACAGAATGCAGATAGCTGAGATAAAGCTCAGAAGTCTATTTTATGTTTAAGGCTTGCTTTTCCCGGTGAAGTAGGTATTTAAAGGGCCACTGTACCCCGAAGCGAAGCCTAGCAATAACAAAATTAATTAGTTTTATGTTTTAGGCTCATATTCTGTGTTATGTATCGTTTTGAAAAACCTTTTAATTTCTTATCAAACTACTTTTATGTTTTTGAAACATAAACGGACGGACTAAATAGACAGATTCTTCCAAAAAATATATGTCCAATGGGGCTTGCCAAAAATTGTTTTAGTTTTTTTAAAGTAAAATCAAAGTAAAAAGAGAGTTAAAAATTTCAGTCAGCGCCAGCCTGACTCAAATTTCCATAATTTTCGCTCTTTTTTTGGGTCACTTATTACATATTGTGACCCCAAAAAAAGAGCCAAAATCTAGTCCCAGATGCTGAAAAATTTACGTCGCGGGTGTCATTTGCATGGTTTTTGGGTTCGCTAATTGTGATTATGGTGGCAAAATTGAAATCCAAGATGGCGCCGACCAAAATTTCTGTAATTTTCATCATAGGTTTTTTTTTACAATAGTAAAAAAAAAACCTATGATGAAAATTAATAAATAAGAATAAAATTCTTAATTATTAATTACGATCTAGCTTAAAAGACTAATAAGTTATTTAACTCTAACTTAATATGTTACATGATAGATTATGTTTAAACTAAGAATGTGTCCATTTGCACTTTTATACAAGTCCGTAGCGCTTTCTTAGAGTCTAATATAATTTATAAAAATACTATGTTCATGTGTTATATGTATAGCACACCATTGACACTATTATTTATTCACTTTTTACACTACACTAATTCAAAAGGTTTAGTTCTTTTTAGCCTACGCACTAAGTCTGTGTTGTCTAGAAGCTGGATAGTCTCAACATTCACATGTCGATGAAGTCTGTGTTCGTGGGCTTCATAATGTGGGCTTTGTTACGTTGGCTGATGGCGCTGAGTGTGGTAGCTGTGCTTGTGGAATCTATGGTTGTCTATACACATCAGTATACACTCTGTATACACATATGGAGTGTTTGCCAGCAGAGCCATGGTTATGGTTTTGATTTTGACTTTAGTTTTTTTCTTTTGTTTAACTTTTTTTGCTTAACCAAACAAAGATTAGTCATAAGTCCACGAGAACCTACTGCCAACAAATTGCTTTGCTGTTTGGCAGGTGATGTTTGTTAATAAAAGTGTAACTTATTGGATTAAATAAAAATAAAAAAAATCGGTCGACAGATTATCGACAGTTGAGCGCAAGCAAAAGTGACATAGATCTTGCCTTGTCAAGGCCTTGCGGGCAACTGAAGAGGCGTTCGGCGGCCGCTGTATTGTATTTTATTTTTTAATTAATACAACTAAACTATTTTATTTATAAATTCTACTCTGAGAGTCCGTATGGACGGAATTCCGTGTCGGATGTAAAGAATTTCACTATCCCTTGCGTGTCGTAAGAGACACACCAGAGAATGGGCAGCAGCATTCTTTGTACACTTTAACAACAAACTGCGATCCAACCCACTTGCCAAGCGTTGTGGTTACGGGAAACCCCCCAAACAAAAACTAATAGCCCAACGAAAACACGACCCCGAGTACTCGGCAGCCCAACTACGGTAGCAGTCGAATAGTAGTGGGCAATGGGTGCGAAGGATCCCCAGAGTGGAGTCGGATACCCAAATAAACACCGACGACTGGACCTGGCAACATCTAATACGCGAACACTTAGCACCGACGAGAAGATAGCCAAACTCGAGTAAGAATTGAGCAGGTTACGATGGTGTATAATAGGGCTATCTAAAGTCCAAAATGAGGGTGAGGATTCGATAATCCTCAAATCCGGTGCCAGATCTATATCTGAGAGGGTGACCAGCAGCCCAAGGGTTTATCGTCCACAAGTCCCTTGTGCACAACGTGGTGAAGATTGAGACTGTATCGACCAGGGTGGCGTATCTTATACTCAGAATATCCCCAAGATATTCGCTGAAGGTCATACAGGTCTACGCCCTGACCTCTGCACACCACGACGACTAGGTACAGACCATCTATGAGGATATATCTAGAGCCATGCATGGTTACAAAACTTACTTCAAAGATGTCATGAAGACTTCAACGCGAAACTGGGCAAACGAAACGGATGAGCTGCAAGTGGGGCAATTTAGAGTTGAACATTGGAACCACCAGGGTCACCAACTGGACAGTTTTATGGAGAAGGAGGGCCTCTATATGATGAACTCCTTCTTCAGAAAGCGTGAGCACAAGAAGTGGACCTCGCAGAGCCCCGATGGTGTAAATAAAAACGAGATCGATTTCATCATGTCAACCAAGACGCAAATGTTTAATGATGTCTCTGTGATCAATTCGGTGAAAACCGGGAGCGATCAACGCATGTTAAGAGGCACATTGAACATTAATATCAAGCTTGAAAGTTCTCGACTGATGAATTCGTAGACTTGATTGACAGATCCAAAAAAAAAACGAGAGATTTCAGCTCGTACTCCAGAATCGTTTCGAGTGCCTAGGGAGCTACGCGGACGAATACAACGATCCAAGATTCAAGGTTTGCAAGAGATCTGACTATTAAGCAGAGCCTGCTGACGAAAATAAAGACCGATGATGGCAGTAACGTATCCGCTAAACCAGACCTTCAGAGAGAGATCGAAATTCTAAGGGGAGTTGTACACGTCAACCAGTAAACTCGTCGCGAATCTAGCAAATGATCCTAGATATAGATAGACCCGTCACTATACCGAAGACATTCCGGACTTTAGTTTGTACAAGATTAGGATGGCTCTTAAACAGCTTAAGAACAACAAGGCACCAGGTGATAACGGAATTGCGGCCGAACTCCTGCAGGTGGGTGGTAATTCAGTACGTAAGGCCCTTCAGAAGCTGCTTGAGTCTATCATATTCGAAGAGAAAACGCCATAAGCATGGTGGTATGGTGTGGTGGAACTCTTCTTATTTATTTATTATAAAGTACACCAACAACATTACAAACAAAACAGTTTGTAGTAAACAAAGAAAAAATAAAGGCTGGTATGTATGCCTATTACAAGTATACGCAGCTTACACCATATGGTCAGGAACACTAAATATTAAAAAAAAACAAAAAATTAATATCAAATATTAATCTAAACTTAAAAAACATCTTAGAAATAATAACATGCAAAATGAAAAACAGACAGAATAAAAAAAGAAAAAGAAGGATAAATGTGTTCGTAATTAGCCTAAGTTGAAGTATTTCCGCACTCCCTTACCTCTGAGACTGCTCTTCTAAACTTATTCAGTGAAAAACCGTGTAAATCGGTATCTGGTCTTGTAAAAAAACTATTATAGCTTTTACACATGCGGAGAAGTGGAACTTTGAGGCCTAGGTTGATTTTGTGGAATGGAATATGTAGTAATTTTGTGATGGGATGTCTGGGTAGTTTTGAATGGACTGAATATTGGATACATTTTACTAAATCACTGCACTTAATAAACCCGTTTGTTACTTTGTAAAGGAAAATTAGATTACGCATACGGCAACGGTCACGCAGTGTCTTTGTTTTGAAAAAGTGTAGGCGCTGTACATACGGACAGCGATGATTAATTCCCCTAGATATAAATGCAAGATGTTTTGTGAAAGCTCTTTGAATTTTTTCAAGTCTTTGCGAATGAACAGCGTAGAGTGGGTTCCAGGCGACACTGGAGTATTCCAACTTCCACTAGGGTGTTAAATAAAACTATTTTGGTCTATGGTTGTTGGAAGCCTCTTGTGTTGCGTTTAACAAAACCCAGCATCTGCGCAGAATTCTTTACGACGCCGTTGATGTGTGGCTTGAAGGTGAGCCTGTCATACACCAGAACCCCTAGATCCCGGATTTCGCCAACCTTTGCCAACGATGTGTCGCATAGTGTGTAGGTAGTTGGGAATGATGACTTTTTTCTAGAGATGCGGATGTGAAAGCATTTTTGTGGGTTTAAGGTCATATTGTTGGTTTTGCACCAATTTTCGACGTTTGTTAAATCGCTTTGAATATGTCTGATGTCTTCAGGCCCAGGGATTTTTTTGTAAATCTTTAAGTCATCTGCAAACAACATTGTTTGATATGATTTGTTATGTCATCAACACATAGTAGAAAAAAAATTGGGCCAAGGTGGGAACCTTGTGGCACACCGGAGCGTGCATGAAATTCGTAAGAAACATAGCCATTGACAGCAACGAACTGTGAACGATTTACAAGATAGGATGCGAACCATCTCAACAAAGATCCGTGGACACCACTTACCTCAAGTTTTGATACCATGACTGGATGACTCACCTTATCGAACGCGCTGCTGAAATCTGTATATATTGCGTCGACTTCGTGTCCGCAATCGAGTGCTTCAGATATGTTAGATAAATATCTGACTAAATTAGTCTCTGTGGAACGTCCAATTCTGAATCCATGTTGGCTATTGGAAAGCTTAGTGTCCAAGTAGTTGGTAATGATGGGAAAAACGAGACACTCAAAAAGCTTTGAATAACATGATAGGATGGAAATAGGCCTGTAGTTTATAATATTGCTGGAGTCGCCTTTTTGTGTACCGGCACGATCCGAGCCTTCTTCCATTCTTCTGGAAATACTCCCGACTCTAAAGATCGATTAAATATTAGGCACAGTGACTCTGCAAGTGCTCTCCCACATGATTTAACAAAAACTGGTGGAATAAAATCGGGACCAGCACTCTTGGATGTATCAAATTTCTTTATCTCTATATCTCTTCTTCAAGACGGGTGACAATGCCGTACTGAAGAACTATAGGCCTATCTCACTTTTCAAGAGTCATAATGAATCGTCTTTCGGTTTGATGATTTCCAGCCTCTCGGACAAGCTGGATTCCGTAAGGGCTTTAGCACCGTAGACCACATTTACTGCGGCAGGTTATACAGAAGACCAAAGGTACAACTTGCTTCTCTGCTTAGCGTTTGTGGAATACGAGAAAGCCTTTGATTCGAACGAGACTTGGGCTATACTGCAGTCTCTCCAACGCCACAAGTCTGCTAAATCGACTACCAGTACATCGAAATTTTGAATAGTTCAATAGTGGTCAAGCGCAAGCCTACAGACGAAAAAAAAAAAAAAAAAATTTGACTTCAAGATCAGACCTCGGAACCTATCCTTCTGCAGCGAGGTGTGAGACAGGGAGACGTCATATCTCCGAAACTGTTCACCGTTGCACTGGAGGATGTGTACAGGTTCTAGACTGGACTAAGCATCAACATCAATGGCGAGTACATCACTCACCTTCGGTTTGCCTATGATATATAGTGGTCATAGCTGAGACAACGGAGAACCTCAGTACAATGCCCGATAACCTCAGTAAATATTCCGAAAGAGTGGATCTTGAAATTAACATGGTCAAAATCAAGGTGATGTTGAATGCCCATATTTCACATTCATATCAAAGTTGGGGACTCTACACTCTAAGTTGTGGACGACTATGTCTACCTGGGAAAAACGATCCAGTTGGGTAGGGCCAACCTCGAGAAAGAGATCAATAATCGAATCCGACTCGGCAGCGTTGGGAAAGTTGCGCGGTATCGTCTCGTCCAACTTACCACCCAAAGGGCAATGAAGAGGGCTATCCTCGGAGTTTCCTTGCGCGATCGAATCAGAAATGTAGAGTTCCGCAAGAGAACCAGGGAGCGAAATAGCCCGAAGAATTGCCAAACTTAAGTGGCCGTGGGCAGGGCACATTGCACAGAACGGTTGGCCGATGGGGCAGGTAAGTTCTTTAGTGGCGACCGCGAACTGGTTGATGTTGTGTTGGACGGCCTTCCACTAAGTGGACCGATGACCTGGTGAAGGTAGCGGAGATAGTCTGGATGTGAGACGCACGCGACCAGTCAATGTGGCGACGCTTGGGGGCGGCCTATGCCCGGCAGTGGACGACTTGCGGCTAATGTGATGATGATGATGACTCTGAGAATTATGTTCAATATACTGTTAACTTTTTTTTAGATATGTATTTTTGGAAGTAGATCTTTTATAATCTTCTAGAACAAAAGAACAAATAAAAAAATAATTGTTTTAGCCTCCAATTTTTTTTTTTTGATTGAGTGAAGTTTTCGATAACATTTTTTGAATCTCAGAAATGAAAAGCACATATAGTAAACAAAAGTATTTTTTTCTACCGCACTATCACTATATGTTTATTTATTATTGAATCAAAGTGATGTAAAAGTAGGCACACCATCCCTTAAACAAGTCGTTGGTTTAGAAGGTTGCTGCCAAAGGTTGTCAGGTAGATATCCCTGTCAATGATAAAACCGCCATTGTTTCCATAATTATTATTTTTGCAAAATAGATATGTTAAATGATTAACACTAGAGCAATAAAATAAAAAAAAATATTAACAAGAATAAAAAATAAAAAAAATATTAAAATATTAAATATTATTTTATTAATATTAAAAATATTAATATTCTATAAGCAATTATTGATTTTCAGATCAACTTCAGGAGTTAAGGAAGTCATCGGCTGCGCTATTGCTATGCAATGCTGTCGAGGGAGTCACAGAGATCCAAAACCATGCCTTTCTGAACATCGGTGCTGAGTAAGATATCTTTTATCATTACTATTTTACAATAAGGGAAAAAAATGTTGCATATAAATTAGACTTGAAGTCTTCTAAATGCTCCTTTCTCATCTCATTCAGCTGAAAATGTTGCATTTGAATGGCAACTATTACAGTGATGCAATGGAGTGCGTCACTTAGGTGTCTAGCACGATTCTAAGCTTTTATTTAACGCACACGTTGAGCATAATTTTAGTGGCCAAAGTCTCGAAGCTATTCGGCTTTATTGACTTGCAGAAGAAATCTAAAATTCGTAAGATTTTGTATTGCTCATTTATGTGGAGTTACCTTGAATATTCGTCTGAAATACATAAATCTGAATACATAAATCGCATTGAAAATAACATCCAAAAATATTTTTTTCGTTTTCTGTGTTTTCGCCTCCGTATTCAATACCGTTCTGATAATTACTAAGATTTTTTCAAAAAATATCAAATGAGATCGAATGTCATGATCTCTTGCATAAACTGCATTCAATATTCTCCAGATATCAGTAAGATTTAATCCACCTATCTCCAGTCCCTCCTCTTCATCTAACTACAGGCGTAATTCATACTTAGTGCGAGCGAATAAAGATCTCAATTTATTGTTCAAGGAATTTTCGTTTGATTTGTGACTTTTACAAAAGTAGATAGTTTGCATTATTGTTCGTTAGCGTTGGTATTTTTTTTCATATTTCAGATTGTTGTGCCGCCAGCGACCCTTGGATTTTTTTAAATTATTATATTTCTAGCCACCTGAGAACCTGTCATTGTCATAATTTAACGTAATCACCTTGTTTAAATAATTTTAAGTAAAATGGTTCTTTCTTTTTATTGTAAAACATTGACAAAACCCAGTAGCTTTAATAGTATACTTACAGTATACAGTCTTATTTGTAACTGAATCAATTCAATAACTATTCAAAACAAAATAAAGAGTAAAACGATGTTTACTTTACAGCAATCCAATAGTGAAATGTGCGGAACTGAATAACATCGATTTTATGGCATGGGCTGACAATGCATGCAGAGTGACAAATACTGAAGAGCCAACCACAGAGAACCCGACAACTGAAGTCGTGACCACTGAAGTAGTGACCACTGAAGTATTGACAACTGAAGAGGCAACTAGAAAAACTGAAAACCCAACACCTGATAAAGTGACCAGTGGAGAGTTATCCAATGAGGTGTTAACCACTGAAGCAGTGACTAATAAAGCGCCGACCACTAAAGTAGTGCCCACTGAAAAATTGTCCACAAAGGATACCACCACTGAAGGTGCAACTACTGAAGTTGTGACCTCTTTTGAGACAACAACTGATGGATTGACCAGTAAAGAGTCGTCCTCTGAAGAGGCCGACACTGGAGAATCGAGCTCTCAAGAAAAGTCCAATGAAGAGTCAGACACTGAAGAATCGAGCTCTGAAGAAATGACCACAGAAGAAGTGACCACTAAAATAGTGAACAATGAAGAGCCAACCACTGAAGTAGTGAACACTGTAGAAGTGACCACTGAAGAGCCTATTACTAAAGAAATGACAACGGATAAGTCGACCACTAAAGAAGTGATCACTGAAGAGCCAACTACCCAAGAAACGAACACTGAACATATGACCACCGAAGAAGTGACCAGTGAAGAGTCCTCCTCTGAAGAGGGCGACACTGGAGAATCAAGCTCTCAACAAAAGTCCACTGAAGAGTCAGACACTGAAAAATCGAGCTCAGAAGAAATGACCACAGAAGAAGTGACCGCTAAAATAGTGACAAATGAAGAGCCAACCACTGAAGAAGTGGCCACTGTAGAAGTGACCACTGAAGAGCCTATTACTAAAGAAATGACCACAGATAAGTCGACCACTAAAGAAGTTATCACTGATGAGCCAACCACCCAAGAAACGAACACTGAACATATCACCACTGAAGAAGTGGCCACTGAAAAATCAACCACTGAAGTAGTGACTACTAAAATAGTGACCAATGAAGAGCCAACCACTGAAGTAGTGACCACTGTAGAAGTGACCACTGAAGAGCCAACTACTCAAGAAACGAACACTGAACATATGACCACTGAAGAAGTTATCATAAAGGACACGACCACTGAAGGTGCAACTACTGAAGTTGTGACTTCTGTTGAGACAACAACTGATGGATTGACCAAAGAAGAGTCCTCCTCTGAAGAGGGCGACACTGGAGAATCAAGCTCTCAAGAAAAGTCCACTGAAGAGTCAGACACTGAAGACTCGAGCTCAGAAGAAATGACCACAGAAGAAGTGACCACTAAAATAGTGACCAATGAAGAGCCAACCACTGCAGAATGGACCACTCAAGTAACGAACAATGAATATATGAAAAGTGAAGAGCCTACCACTGAAAAAGTGACCACTACAGTAGTAACCACAGACAAGGCAACAACTGAAGTAGTGACCACTGAAAAGCCTACCACTGTGGAAGTGACTACTGAAAAGCCGATTACCAAAGAAATTACCACGGATAATTCGACCACTAAAGAAGTGATCATAAAGTACACGACCACTGAAGGTGTAACTACTGAACTTGTGACCTCTGTTGAGACAACAACTGATGGATTGACCAGTGAAGAGTCCTCCTCAGAAGAGGGCGACACTAAAGAATCAAGCTCTCAAGAAAAGTCCACTGAAGAGTCAGACACTCAAGAATCGAGCTCTGAAGAAATGACTACAGAAGAAGTGACCACTAAAAAAGTGACCAATGAAGAGCCAATTACTGAAGAAGTGACCACTGTAGAAGTGACCACTGAAGAGCCTGTTACTAAAGAAATGACCACAGATAAGTCGACCACTAAAGAAGTGATCACTGAAGAGCCAACCACCCAAGAAACGAACACTGAACATATCACCACTGAAGAAGTGGCCACTGAAAAGTCAACCACTGAAGAAGTGACTACTAAAATAGTGACCAATGAAGAGCCAACCACTGAAGTAGTGACCACTGTAGAAGTGACCACTGAAGAGCCTCTTACTAAAGAAATTACCACGGATAAGTCGATCACTAAAGAAGTGATCACTGAAGAGCCAACTACTCAAGAAACTAACACTGAACATATGACCACTGAAGAAGTTATCATAAAGGACACGACCACTGAAGGTGCAACTACTGAAGTTGTGACTTCTGTTGAGACAACAACTGATGGATTGACCAAAGAAGAGTCCTCCTCTGAAGAGGGCGACACTGGAGAATCAAGCTCTCAAGAAAAGTCCACTGAAAAGTCAGACACTGAAGAGTCGAGCTCAGAAGAAATGACCACAGAAGAAGTGACCACTAAAATAGTGACCAATGAAGAGCCAACCACTGCAGAATGGACCACTCAAGTAACGAACAATGAATATATGAAAAGTGAAGAGCCTACCACTGAAAAAGTGACCACTACAGTAGTAACCACAGACAAGGCAACAACTGAAGTAGTGACCACTGAAAAGCCTACCACTGTGGAAGTGACTACTGAAGAGCCGATTACCAAAGAAATTACCACGGATAAGTCGACCACTAAAGAAGTGATCATAAAGGACACGACCACTGAAGGTGTAACTACTGAACTTGTGACCTCTGTTGAGACAACAACTGATGGATTGACCAGTGGAGAGTCCTCCTCTGAAGAGGGTGACACTGGAGAATCAAGCTCTCAAGAAAAGTCCACTGAAGAGTCAGACACTGAAGAATCGAGCTCTGAAGAAATGACTACAGAAGAAGTGACGAATGAAGAGCTAACCACTGAAGAAGTGACCACTGTAGAAGTTACCACTGAAGAGCTTATTACTAAAGAAATGACCACAGATAAGTCAAACACTATAGAAGTGATCACTGAGGAGCCAACCACCCAAGAAACGAACACTGAACATATCACCACTGAAGAAGTGGCCACTGAAAAGTCAACCACTGAAGAAGTGACTACTAAAATAGTGACCAATGAAGAGCCAACCACTGAAGTAGTGACCACTGTAGAAGTGACCACTGAAGAGCCTATATCCAAAGAAATTACCACGGATAAGTCGACCACTAAAGAAGTGATCACTGAAGAGCCAACTACTCAAGAAACGAACACTGAACATATGACCACTGAAGAAGTTATCATAAAGGACACGACCACTGAAGGTGCAACTACTGAAGTTGTGACTTCTGTTGAGACAACAACTGATGGATTGACCAAAGAAGAGTCCTCCTCTGAAGAGGGCGACACTGGAGAATCAAGCTCTCAAGAAAAGTCCACTGAAGAGTCAGACACTGAAGACTCGAGCTCAGAAGAAATGACCACAGAAGAAGTGACCACTAAAATAGTGACCAATGAAGAGCCAACCACTGCAGAATGGACCACTCAAGTAACGAACAATGAATATATGAAAAGTGAAGAGCCTACCACTGAAAAAGTGACCACTACAGTAGTAACCACAGACAAGGCAACAACTGAAGTAGTGACCACTGAAAAGCCTACCACTATGGAAGTGACTACTGAAAAGCCGATTACCAAAGAAATTACCACGGATAATTCGACCACTAAAGAAGTGATCATAAAGTACACGACCACTGAAGGTGTAACTACTGAACTTGTGACCTCTGTTGAGACAACAACTGATGGATTGACCAGTGAAGAGTCCTCCTCAGAAGAGGGCGACACTGGAGAATCAAGCTCTCAAGAAAAGTCCACTGAAGAGTCAGACACTCAAGAATCGAGCTCTGAAGAAATGACTACAGAAGAAGTGACCACTAAAAAAGTGACCAATGAAGAGCCAATTACTGAAGAAGTGACCACTGTAGAAGTGACCACTGAAGAGCCTGTTACTATAGAAATGACCACAGATAAGTCGACCACTAAAGAAGTGATCACTGAAGAGCCAACCACCCAAGAAACGAACACTGAACATATCACCACTGAAGAAGTGGCCACTGAAAAGTCAACCACTGAAGAAGTGACTACTAAAATAGTGACCAATGAAGAGCCAACCACTGAAGTAGTGACCACTGTAGAAGTGACCACTGAAGAGCCTATTACCAAAGAAATTACCACGGATAAGTCGACCACTAAAGAAGTGATCACTGAAGAGCCAACTACTCAAGAAACGAACACTGAACATATGACCACTGAAGAAGTTATCATAAAGGACACGACCACTGAAGGTGCAACTACTGAAGTTGTGACTTCTGTTGAGACAACAACTGATGGATTGACCAAAGAAGAGTCCTTCTCTGAAGAGGGCGACACTGGAGAATCAAGCTCTCAAAAAAAGTCCACTGAAGAGTCAGACACTGAAGACTCGAGCTCAGAAGAAATGACCACAGAAGAAGTGACCACTAAAATAGTGACCAATGAAGAGCCAACCACTGCAGAATGGACCACTCAAGTAACGAACAATGAATATATGAAAAGTGAAGAGCTTACCGATGAAAAAGTGACCACTACAGTAGTAACCACAGACAAGGCAACAACTGAAGTAGTGACCACTGAAAAGCCTACCACTGTGGAAGTGACTACTGAAGAGCCGATTACCAAAGAAATTACCACGGATAAGTCGACCACTAAAGAAGTGATCATAAAGGACACGACCACTGAAGGTGTAACTACTGAACTTGTGACCTCTGTTGAGACAACAACTGATGGATTGACCAGTGAAGAGTCCTCCTCTGAAGAGGGCGACACTGGAGAATCAAGCTCTCAAGAAAAGTCCACTGAAGAGTCAGACACTGAAGAATCGAGCTCTGAAGAAATGACTACAGAAGAAGTGACGAATGAAGAGCTAACCACTGAAGAAGTGACCACTGAAGAGCTTATTACTAAAGAAATGACCACAGATAAGTCAAACACTATAGAAGTGATCACTGAGGAGCCAACCACCCAAGAAACGAACACTGAACATATCACCACTGAAGAAGTGGCCACTGAAAAGTCAACCACTGAAGAAGTGACTACTAAAATAGTGACCAATGAAGAGCCAACCACTGAAGTAGTGACCACTGTAGAAGTGACCACTGAAGAGCCTATAACCAAAGAAATTACCACGGATAAGTCGACCACTAAAGAAGTGATCACTGAAGAGCCAACTACTCAAGAAACGAACACTGAACATATGACCACTGAAGAAGTTATCATAAAGGACACGACCACTGAAGGTGCAACTACTGAAGTTGTGACCTCTGTTGAGACAACAACTGATGGATTGACCAGTGAAGAGTCCTCCTCTGAAGGAGCTGACACTGGAGAATCGAGCTCTCAAGAAAAGTCCACTGAAAAGACAGACACTGAAGAATCGAGCTCTGAAGAAATGACCACAGAAGAAGTGACCAATAAAGAGCCAACCACTGAAGAGCTAACCACTGAAGAATGGACCACTCAAGTAACGAACACTGAATATATGAAAAGTGAAGAGCCTACCACTGAAAAAGTGACCACTAAAATAGTGACCAATGAAGAGCCAACCACTGCAGAATGGACCACTCAAGTAACGAACAATGAATATATGAAAAGTGAAGAGCCTACCACTGAAAAAGTGACCACTACAGTAGTAACCACAGACAAGACAACAACTGAAGTAGTGACCACTGAAAAGCCTACCACTGTGGAAGTGACTACTGAAGAGCCGATTACCAAAGAAATTACCACGGATAAGTCGACCACTAAAGAAGTGATCATAAAGTACACGACCACTGTAGGTGTAACTACTGAACTTGTGACCTCTGTTGAGACAACAACTGATGGATTGACCAGTGAAGAGTCCTCCTCAGAAGAGGGCGACACTGGAGAATCAAGCTCTCAAGAAAAGTCCACTGAAGAGTCAGACACTCAAGAATCGAGCTCTGAAGAAATGACTATAGAAGAAATGACCACTAAAAAAGTGACCAATGAAGAGCCAACCACTGAAGAAGTGACCACTGTAGAAGTGACCACTGAAGAGCCTGTTACTAAAGAAATGACCACAGATAAGTCGACCACTAAAGAAGTGATCACTGAAGAGCCAACCACCCAAGAAACGAACACTGAACATATCACCACTGAAGAAGTGGCCACTGAAAAGTCAACCACTGAAGAAGTGACTACTAAAATAGTGACCACTGAAGAGCAAACCACTGAAGTAGTGACCACTGTAGAAGTGACCACTGAAGAGCCTATTACCAATGAAATTACCACGGATAAGTCGACCACTAAAGAAGTGATCACTGAAGAGCCAACTACTCAAGAAACGAACACTGAACATATGACCACTGAAGAAGTTATCATAAAGGACACGACCACTGAAGGTGCAACTACTGAAGTTGTGACTTCTGTTGAGACAACAACTGATGGATTGACCAAAGAAGAGTCCTCCTCTGAAGAGGGCGACACTGGAGAATCAAGCTCTCAAGAAAAGTCCACTGAAGAGTCAGACACTGAAGAATCGAGCTCAGAAGAAATGGCCACAGAAGAAGTGACCACTAAAATAGTGACCAATGAAGAGCCAACCACTGCAGAATGGACCACTCAAGTAACGAACAATGAATATATGAAAAGTGAAGAGCCTACCACTGAAAAAGTGACCACTACAGTAGTAACCACAGACAAGGCAACAACTGAAGTAGTGAACAATGAAAAGCCTACCACTGTGGAAGTGACTACTGAAGAGCCGATTACCAAAGAAATTACCACGGATAAGTCGACCACTAAAGAAGTGATCATAAAGGACACGACCACTGAAGGTGTAACTACTGAACTTGTGACCTCTGTTGAGACAACAACTGATGGATTGACCAGTGAAGAGTCCTCCTCTGAAGAGGGCGACACTGAAGAATCAAACTCTCAAGAAAAGTCCACTGAAGAGTCAGACACTGAAGAATCGAGCTCTGAAGAAATGACTACAGAAGAAGTGACCACTAAAAAAGTAACCAATGAAGAGCCAACCACTGAAGAAGTGACCACTGTAGAAGTGACCACTGAAGAGCCTATTACTAAAGAAATGACCACAGACAAGTCGACCACTAAAGAAGTGATCACTGAAGAGCCAACCACCCAAGAAACGAACACTGAACATATCACCACTGAAGAAGTGGCCACTGAAAAGTCAACCACTGAAGAAGTGACTACTAAAATAGTGACCAATGAAGAGCCAACCACTGAAGTAGTGACCACTGTAGAAGTGACCACTGAAGAGCCTATTACCAAAGAAATTACCACGGATAAGTCGACCACTAAAGAAGTGATCATTGAAGAGCCAACTACTCAAGAAACGAACACTGAACATATGACCACAGAAGAAGTTATCATAAAGGACACGACCACTGAAGGTGCAACTACTGAAGTTGTGACCTCTGTTGAGACAACAACTGATGGATTGACGAGTGAAGAGTCCTCCTCTGAAGAAGCTGACACTGGAGAATCGAGCTCTCAAGAAAAGTCCACTGAAAAGTCAGACACTGAAGAAACGAGCTCTGAAGAAATGACCACAGAAGAAGTGACCAATAAAGAGCCAACCACTGATGAGCCAACCACTGAAGAATGGACCACTCAAGTAACGAACACTGAATATATGAAAAGTGAAGAGCCTACCACTGAAAAAGTGACCACTACAGTAGTAACCACAGAAAAGCCAACAACTGAAGTAGTGACCACTGAAAAGCCTACCACTGTGGCAGTGACCACTGAAGAGCTTATTACTATAGAAATGACCACGAATAAGTCGACCACTAAAGAAGTGATCACTGAAGAGCCAACTACTCAAGAAACGAACACTGAACATATGACCACTGAAGAAGTTATCATAAAGGACACGACCACTGAAGGTGCAACTACTGAAGTTGTGACTTCTGTTGAGACAACAACTGATGGATTGACCAAAGAAGAGTCCTTCTCTGAAGAGGGCGACACTGGAGAATCAAGCTCTCAAAAAAAGTCCACTGAAGAGTCAGACACTGAAGACTCGAGCTCAGAAGAAATGACCACAGAAGAAGTGACCACTAAAATAGTGACCAATGAAGAGCCAACCACTGCAGAATGGACCACTCAAGTAACGAACAATGAATATATGAAAAGTGAAGAGCTTACCGATGAAAAAGTGACCACTACAGTAGTAACCACAGACAAGGCAACAACTGAAGTAGTGACCACTGAAAAGCCTACCACTGTGGAAGTGACTACTGAAGAGCCGATTACCAAAGAAATTACCACGGATAAGTCGACCACTAAAGAAGTGATCATAAAGGACACGACCACTGAAGGTGTAACTACTGAACTTGTGACCTCTGTTGAGACAACAACTGATGGATTGACCAGTGAAGAGTCCTCCTCTGAAGAGGGCGACACTGGAGAATCAAGCTCTCAAGAAAAGTCCACTGAAGAGTCAGACACTGAAGAATCGAGCTCTGAAGAAATGACTACAGAAGAAGTGACGAATGAAGAGCTAACCACTGAAGAAGTGACCACTGAAGAGCTTATTACTAAAGAAATGACCACAGATAAGTCAAACACTATAGAAGTGATCACTGAGGAGCCAACCACCCAAGAAACGAACACTGAACATATCACCACTGAAGAAGTGGCCACTGAAAAGTCAACCACTGAAGAAGTGACTACTAAAATAGTGACCAATGAAGAGCCAACCACTGAAGTAGTGACCACTGTAGAAGTGACCACTGAAGAGCCTATAACCAAAGAAATTACCACGGATAAGTCGACCACTAAAGAAGTGATCACTGAAGAGCCAACTACTCAAGAAACGAACACTGAACATATGACCACTGAAGAAGTTATCATAAAGGACACGACCACTGAAGGTGCAACTACTGAAGTTGTGACCTCTGTTGAGACAACAACTGATGGATTGACCAGTGAAGAGTCCTCCTCTGAAGGAGCTGACACTGGAGAATCGAGCTCTCAAGAAAAGTCCACTGAAAAGACAGACACTGAAGAATCGAGCTCTGAAGAAATGACCACAGAAGAAGTGACCAATAAAGAGCCAACCACTGAAGAGCTAACCACTGAAGAATGGACCACTCAAGTAACGAACACTGAATATATGAAAAGTGAAGAGCCTACCACTGAAAAAGTGACCACTAAAATAGTGACCAATGAAGAGCCAACCACTGCAGAATGGACCACTCAAGTAACGAACAATGAATATATGAAAAGTGAAGAGCCTACCACTGAAAAAGTGACCACTACAGTAGTAACCACAGACAAGACAACAACTGAAGTAGTGACCACTGAAAAGCCTACCACTGTGGAAGTGACTACTGAAGAGCCGATTACCAAAGAAATTACCACGGATAAGTCGACCACTAAAGAAGTGATCATAAAGTACACGACCACTGTAGGTGTAACTACTGAACTTGTGACCTCTGTTGAGACAACAACTGATGGATTGACCAGTGAAGAGTCCTCCTCAGAAGAGGGCGACACTGGAGAATCAAGCTCTCAAGAAAAGTCCACTGAAGAGTCAGACACTCAAGAATCGAGCTCTGAAGAAATGACTATAGAAGAAATGACCACTAAAAAAGTGACCAATGAAGAGCCAACCACTGAAGAAGTGACCACTGTAGAAGTGACCACTGAAGAGCCTGTTACTAAAGAAATGACCACAGATAAGTCGACCACTAAAGAAGTGATCACTGAAGAGCCAACCACCCAAGAAACGAACACTGAACATATCACCACTGAAGAAGTGGCCACTGAAAAGTCAACCACTGAAGAAGTGACTACTAAAATAGTGACCACTGAAGAGCAAACCACTGAAGTAGTGACCACTGTAGAAGTGACCACTGAAGAGCCTATTACCAATGAAATTACCACGGATAAGTCGACCACTAAAGAAGTGATCACTGAAGAGCCAACTACTCAAGAAACGAACACTGAACATATGACCACTGAAGAAGTTATCATAAAGGACACGACCACTGAAGGTGCAACTACTGAAGTTGTGACTTCTGTTGAGACAACAACTGATGGATTGACCAAAGAAGAGTCCTCCTCTGAAGAGGGCGACACTGGAGAATCAAGCTCTCAAGAAAAGTCCACTGAAGAGTCAGACACTGAAGAATCGAGCTCAGAAGAAATGGCCACAGAAGAAGTGACCACTAAAATAGTGACCAATGAAGAGCCAACCACTGCAGAATGGACCACTCAAGTAACGAACAATGAATATATGAAAAGTGAAGAGCCTACCACTGAAAAAGTGACCACTACAGTAGTAACCACAGACAAGGCAACAACTGAAGTAGTGAACAATGAAAAGCCTACCACTGTGGAAGTGACTACTGAAGAGCCGATTACCAAAGAAATTACCACGGATAAGTCGACCACTAAAGAAGTGATCATAAAGGACACGACCACTGAAGGTGTAACTACTGAACTTGTGACCTCTGTTGAGACAACAACTGATGGATTGACCAGTGAAGAGTCCTCCTCTGAAGAGGGCGACACTGAAGAATCAAACTCTCAAGAAAAGTCCACTGAAGAGTCAGACACTGAAGAATCGAGCTCTGAAGAAATGACTACAGAAGAAGTGACCACTAAAAAAGTAACCAATGAAGAGCCAACCACTGAAGAAGTGACCACTGTAGAAGTGACCACTGAAGAGCCTATTACTAAAGAAATGACCACAGACAAGTCGACCACTAAAGAAGTGATCACTGAAGAGCCAACCACCCAAGAAACGAACACTGAACATATCACCACTGAAGAAGTGGCCACTGAAAAGTCAACCACTGAAGAAGTGACTACTAAAATAGTGACCAATGAAGAGCCAACCACTGAAGTAGTGACCACTGTAGAAGTGACCACTGAAGAGCCTATTACCAAAGAAATTACCACGGATAAGTCGACCACTAAAGAAGTGATCATTGAAGAGCCAACTACTCAAGAAACGAACACTGAACATATGACCACAGAAGAAGTTATCATAAAGGACACGACCACTGAAGGTGCAACTACTGAAGTTGTGACCTCTGTTGAGACAACAACTGATGGATTGACGAGTGAAGAGTCCTCCTCTGAAGAAGCTGACACTGGAGAATCGAGCTCTCAAGAAAAGTCCACTGAAAAGTCAGACACTGAAGAAACGAGCTCTGAAGAAATGACCACAGAAGAAGTGACCAATAAAGAGCCAACCACTGATGAGCCAACCACTGAAGAATGGACCACTCAAGTAACGAACACTGAATATATGAAAAGTGAAGAGCCTACCACTGAAAAAGTGACCACTACAGTAGTAACCACAGAAAAGCCAACAACTGAAGTAGTGACCACTGAAAAGCCTACCACTGTGGCAGTGACCACTGAAGAGCTTATTACTATAGAAATGACCACGAATAAGTCGACCACTAAAGAAGTGATCACTGAAGAGCCAACTACCCAAGAAACGAACTCTGAACACATGACCACTGAAGAAGTGACCACTGAAATAGTGACCAATAAAGAGCCTACCACTGAAGTGGCAACTACTGAAGCGGTTACTAATGAAGAGCCGACCACTAAAGTAATAACCACTGAAGAGCCTACTACAAAAGAAGTGATAATAATGACAACTGAAGAGGCGAAAACTACAGTGGTGAGCACTGAAGAGCCAACCGCTGATGTGGTAACCACTCAAAAGCCGACCACTGAAGAGCCAACCACTGAAGAATGGACCACTCAAGTAACGAACAATGAATATATGAAAAGTGAAGAGCCTACCACTGAAAAAGTGACCACTACAGTAGTAACCACAGACAATGCAACAACTGAATTAGTGACCACTGAAAAGCTTACCACTGTGGAAGTGACTACTGAAGAGCTGATAACCAAAGAAATTACTACGGATAAGTCGACCACTGAAGAAGTGATCATAAAGGACACGACCACTGAAGGTGTAACTACTGAAGTTGTAACCTCTGTTGAGACAACAACTGATGGATTGACCAGTGAAGAGTCCTCCTCTGAAGAGGGCGACACTGGAGAATCAAGCTCTCAAGAAAAGTCCTCTGAAGAATCAGACACTGAAGAATCGAGCTCTGAAGAAATTACCACAGAAGAAGTGGCCACTAAAATAGTGACCAATGAAGAGCCAACCACTGAAGTAGTGACCACTGTAGAAGTGACCACTGAAAAGTCGACCACTGAAGAAGTGACCACTAAAATAGTGACCAATAAAGAGCCTACCACTGAAGTGGCAACTACTGAAGCAGTGAATATTGAAGAGCCGACCACTAAAGTAGAGACCACTGAAGAGCGGACCACTAAAAAAGTGACAACTATAGTAATGACAACTAAAGAGCAGAGCACTATAGTGGTGAGCACTGAAGAGCCAACTACTGGTGTAGTTACCACTGAAAAGCCGACCGCTGAAGAATGGACCACTCAAGTAACGAACAATGAATATATGAAAAGTGAAGAGCCTACCACTGAAAAAGTGACCACTACAGTAGTTACCACAGAAAAGCCAACAAATGAAGTAGTGACCACTGAAGAGCCGATTACCAAAGAAATTACCACGGATAAGTCGACCACTAAAGAAGTGATCATAAAGGACACGACCACTGAAGGTGCAATTACTGAAGTTGTGACCTCTGTTGAGACAACCAATGATGGATTGACCAGTGAAGAGTCCTCCTCTGAAGAGGCCGACACTGGAGAATCGACCTCTCAAGAAAAGTCCACTGAAGAGTCAGACACTGATGAATCGAGCTCAGAAGAAATGACCACAGAAGAAGTGACCACTAAAATAGTGACCAATGAAGAGCCAACCACTGAAGTAGTGACCACTGTAGAAGTGACCACTAAAATAGTGACCAATGAAGAGCCAACCACTGAATTAGTGACCACTGTAGATGTGATCACTGAAGAGCCAACTACCCAAGAAACGAACACTGAACATATGACCACTGAAGAAGTGGCCACTGAAAATTCGACCACTGAAGAAGTGACTACTAAAATAGTGACCAATAAAGAGCCTACCACTGAAGTGGCAACTACTGAAGCGGTGACTAATGAAGAACCGACCACTAAAGTAGTGACCACTGAAGAGCGGACCACTAAAGAAGTGACAACTGCAGTAATGACAACTAAAGAGCCGAGCACTACAGTGGTTAGCACTGAAGGGCCAACCACTGATGTAGTTACCACTGAAAAGCCGACTACTGAAGAGACAATCACTAATGAATGGACCACTCAAGTAACGAACAATGAATATATGAAAAGTGAAGAGCCTACCACTGAAAAAGTGACCACTAAAATAGTAACCACTGAAAAGTCAACAACTAAAGTAGTGACCACTGAAAAGCCTACCACTGTGGAAGTGACTACTGAAGAGCCGATTACCAAAGAAATTACCACGGATAAGTCGACCACTAAAGAAGTGATCATAAAGGACACGACCACTGAAGGTGCAACTACTGAAGTTGTGACCTCTGTTGAGACAACCACTGATGGATTGACCAGTGAAGAGTCCTCCTCTGAAGAGGCCGACACTGGAGAATCGACCTCTCAAGAAAAGTCCACTGAAGAGTCAGACTCTGATGAATCTAGCTCAGAAGAAATGACCACAGAAGAAGTGACCACTAAAATAGTGACCAATGAAGAGCCAACCACTGAAGTAGTGACCACTGTAGGAGTGACCACTAAAATAGTGACCAATGAAGAGCCAACCACTGAATTAGTGACCACTGTAGATGTGATCACTGAAGAGCCAACTACCCAAGAAACGAACACTGAACATATGACCACTGAAGAAGTGGCCACTGAAAAGTCGACCACTGAAGAAGTGACCACTAAAATAGTGACCAATAAAGAGCCTACCACTGAAGTGGCAACTACTGAAGCGGTGACTAATGAAGAGCCGACCACTAAAGTAGTGACCACTGAAGAGCGGACCACTAAAGAAGTGACAACTGCAGTAATGACAACTAAAGAGCCGAGCACTACAGTGGTTAGCACTGAAGGGTCAACCACTGATGTAGTTACCACTGAAAAGCCGACTACTGAAGAGACAACCACTAATGAATGGACCACTCAAGTAACGAACAATGAATATATGAAAAGTGAAGAGCCTACCACTGAAAACGTGACCACTACAGTAGTAACCACTGAAAAGTCAACAACTGAAGTAGTGACCACTGAAAAGCCTACCACTGTGGAAGTGACTACTGAAGAGCCGATTACCAAAGAAATTACCACGGATAAGTCGACCACTAAAGAAGTGATCATAAAGGACACGACCACTGAAGGTGCAACTACTGAAGTTGTGACCTCTGTTGAGACAACCACTGATGGATTGACCAGTGAAGAGACCTCCTCTGAAGAGGCCGACACTGGAGAATCGACCTCTCAAGAAAAGTCCACTGAAGAGTCAGACACTGATGAATCGAGCTCAGAAGAAATGACCACAGAAGAAGTGACCACTAAAATAGTGACCAATGAAGAGCCAACCACTGAAATAGTGACCACTGTAGAAGTGACCTCTAAAATAATGACCAATGAAGAGCCAACCACTGAATTAGTGACCACTGTAGATGTGATCACTGAAGAGCCAACTACCCAAGAAACGAACACTGAACATATGACCACTGAAGAAGTGGCCACTGAAAAGTCGACCACTGAAGAAGTGACCACTAAAATAGTGACCAATAAAGAGCCTACCACTGAAGTGGCAACTACTGAAGCGGTGATTAATGAAGAGCCGACCACTAAAGTAGTGACCACTGAAGAGCGGACCACTAAAGAAGTGACAACTGCAGTAATGACAACTGAAGTGCCGAGCACTACAGTGGTGAGCACTGAAGAGCCAACCACTGATGTAGTTACCACTGAAAAGCCGACCACTGAAGAGCCAACCACTGAAGTATGGACCACTCAAGAAAGTAACACTGAAGATATGAAAACTGAAGAGCCAACCACTGAAAAAGTGACTACTAAAGTAGCAACCACAGAAAAGCCAACAACTGAAGTAGTGACCACTGAAAAACGTACCACTGTAGAAGTGACCACTGAAGAGCTGATTACCAAAGAAATTACCACGGATAAGTCGACCACTGAAGAAGTGATCACAAAGGACACGACCACTGAAGGTGCAACTACTGAAGTTGTGACCTCTGTTGAGACATTTACCGATGGATTGACCAGTGAAGAGTCCTCCACTGAAGAGGCCGACACTGACGAATCGAGCTCTCAAGAAAGGTCTACTGAAGAGTCAGACACTGAAGAGCCGATTACTAAAGAAATGACCCCGGATAAGTCGACCACTAAAGAAGTGATCACTGAAGAGCCAACTACTCAAGAAACGAATACTGAACATATGTCCACTGAAGAGCCGACCACTAAAATTGTAACCACAGAGAAGCCACCAACTGAAGTAGTGACCACTGAAAAACTATCTACCGAAGAAGTCGCCACTAAAGACCCGACCACTGAAGACGTGTTATGTGAGGAAGACACTTTACCGTTTTGTGAGGAAGAACCTATACCGTTATGTGAGGAGGACCCTATACC
Organism: Orthosia gothica; assembly: GCA_949775005.1. Classification (NCBI taxonomy): domain Eukaryota; kingdom Metazoa; phylum Arthropoda; class Insecta; order Lepidoptera; family Noctuidae; genus Orthosia; species Orthosia gothica. The sequence continues at coordinate 2,923,067 of OX459042.1, forward strand.
GTTGTGTGAGGAAGACACTTTACCGTTTTGTGAGGAAGACCCTATACCGTTCTGTGAATTGCGCATATTATTTGATAACAATTCGAATGATCGACAATAGATATATTTTATCATGAAGACAGTGATCGCGAGCCTATAGAATTAAAAAAAAACAGTTATACTGCTGCTGCGAAATTACAAGATGACTTGAATGAATAATTCAAATAAAATAAAATGAATAACCAATAGATTCTACCTTCAGGCGCTCCACATAAATTGCTTGTTGTATTATAAGTATTGCCTGTTATTCAACCTTGTTCGTAAATATTCAAGACATGTATTGAGATGAAGAAGCATTTGGCGACATTAGTTGGCAATATTTTTAGTGTGATTTAATATACCGGAAAATGTTGCCCAGTTTTGCTATATTTAAAAATGTGAATGTTTTGAACTTTTAGGAAGAGACAACTTCATTGTTTATTTTGTCTTGTTTTTTTGCAGTCTCGTTGATTGAAATTAAATATCTTGCATTTTAAAATATAATTAATTATTGGTACCCAATTCCAAATAGATTTAAGTTTTATGTGTCGTTATTGCCTTGTTGGTATTGTGCTCGCACGATAGTGTTGAATTCTGGTTTTGATTGCAAGGTTGATTAAAAAATTAAAAAATAAGGAGATTAAAGTGTTATTGCGTTTTTCCTTCATGATGTATACAGCTTTCACAGTTCTTTGACTAGGGTACTGGACAGAGCTATGACCATACGGCACTCCCAATTAAACGTGATAGGATGGAAGATTGAATTGAATTGATTGGATTGATTCGATTGATTGATTGATTTGATTTTGAAGATTGTGATTGGATTTTATTGATTTAGGCTAAAAACAAAAAAAAAATTGAGTCTGTTTAGGAGGTGGTCAATCGTCGTGATGAGGATGTTAGTTTTTATTGAAACTCGATGATGAAGAACGGTTATATTTATTTTTGATAATTTACAATGGATTTATGTTAGTAGTTCTCGGTCACCGTGAGTATAATGTAATGACCAGTAGAAGGAAGTCAGGTAGTTGCGCGCGCCGCCCTCTTCCCGCGCCGGCTTCCACGTTCCTGCTGCCCGTGAAACTGCTGCCCTCGGTGTCCGCTTGTTGGCGCTAGGTACTCGTAAACAGGCCCCCAGCCTTGAAAGCACCTGGTTCTAATGAAGTTTATGACGTGTGGTTGTCTTTATCAGGAAGCGGAAGTGGGCATATCTTCGAGAATGAGCGCTTGATTGTACTCGTCGCTATTTTGATGTTTGCAACGCGAGCTATGCTATCCTTACCCGGGCTCGTCTACTGAACCCGGCCTAGGCGCCACTTAAGACGAAGTTGATTATTTTACTTAACGAGCACGGTGTTAGGAACAACGATGTCCTGGTTGGTCTGTCATTTTATTCTTTTCTGGAGTTCTGAAACAGAAGCTCACAATTCTCAAAAGTAAAACGTGTACATTTATATTTTTGGTGATCAAAATTGGATTTTTTTGAGGTTTGATTTACATTTCTTTTATTAATTTAATTTATCTAACATTCTTAACATTTAATATAATTCTTAGAATAATAAATACACTCGTTTATCGGGCTTTATGATAAGTATCAGAATGGTGCAGTGGTATAACAGATTGACTCGTGAGTTATAGGGTCCAGGTTCGATTCTTCGATCGGCTTAACAATTTTATAATAAAATTCTGTTGCGAGTTTTTAGAAATTTTTATGCAAGTGTAATGTTTGTGGAGCATGTTTGGAAGTTTAAAAATATCATTAGGTAGGATGCGATGGATATTACCTAGCGGTCGCTAGCATGGGCGCCGTCAGTTTTTTTTATTTCTGGTTAGAATATCGTTGTCACAGAGATGGCGCTCACGCGGCGCACGGAAAAATCGTAGTATAACCTCCTGTCCATAGATGTCACTTTTTATACCTTTCTAAAGGGTAAGGTTACCACAATAGATCCCAATGGGTCGAAGTGTCCGAGTTGCTTCTCGGCCCCTCCATAAGGTAAGATAAGATAAGGGGTGAGGTTTCTCTGTACAATGTGCTGCTAGTTTGGTAGTCCCATTGTGTATCCTATTTAATTGATCTATTTCTGAGAGAACAGTTTTCAAAATCTGGAAATCTGTTCAAAAGAAAGGAAACAAACTTGATGTGACGAACTATCACCTTCATCGTATCGACCATCGTCTGCTGTTGGAGGTTGCTCAAAGCCGGTATACGCGGCAAACTTCATAGACGGTTTTCGTCATTATTGAGAGTCGGAGTTAGACTGTGGTTCTCCAAGGTTGCACTTCGGGTCGGACATCAGTCCCCTCGGGTGTGCCTCAGCGTACAGTTATGGGGACCTTGCTTTTCACTCTGTTTATTGCTGATGTTGTAGACTGCTTCAAGCACTCTTACGTATTGCTATATGTTGATGTTATGAAGCTTCACAAGACTATACGTGATTTTTCTGATGATCACCAGTTACAAGCTGATCTGCATAGATTTGATGAATATTGCAAACATAATTTGCTCTAATTGAATGTCTCTAAATGTTTTCAAATGACCTTCACGTGCCAAAAATAACTTGTAAATTCAATCTATAGTCTCAACCGACAAACCTTGGACAAAGTTAACAGCATAAGGAATTTAGGTATTATACAAGATAGCAAATTAATGTTTGACCAACACATTGCCGGTATTGTAGGCAAGGCCTCTAGGGCACTGGGATTTGAAATCAGAGCCTGTTTCCGTTCTCTGAAGCCTATCAAAGTTATATACTGTTCGTTCGTGTGCTTGGAACCTGCATCGCAAGTCTAGAACACTCAATATGGGATTCATAAGTCACGCATTGAGGCATCCAGAAAAAGTTTCTGGGATATCTCGATTATAGGGTAAACCAAGTATCTATAGATTGCAGTCACCGTTTTAAAAGGTACCATTTTCTGCCATTTCTGCCTCTCAAAAGCGTTCGACTGCGTCGACCACAACAAACTGATCTGTAAATTACACCACTACGGAATTCGAGGACAAGCTGCTGATCTTGTGCTTTCATATTTATCAATCAGACAGCAAAAAGTTAATGTTAATGGGGTGACGTCCTCCAGGTTTCTAGTCAAGATGGGCGTGACCCAAGGTTCAATTCTCGGCCCTTTCCTTTTTCTTGTTTACATTAATGATCTCCCTTTTATTTATTTATTTAATACTTTATGCACACAAACGTACAGAGGCGGACTTAATGCCTAAGGCATTTTCTACCAGTCAATAATAAATAAATAAATAAATAAATAAATGATCTCCCTTTTATGATGGCCAAATTATCGGCTATAATTATATTTGCTGATGATACTTCACTAATTTTTAAAATAGATAGGAAAGATACGGATGTCTTACATCCATTACATGTACTTATTCCATGTCAACGAAAGTCTTATTATTCTTACAAAATGGTTCGCAACTAAAAATCTTTTACTGAATTCGACAAAATACTAAATGTCTTAAGTTATCTTTACCAAATGTACCACAACGTGACATAAATTTAAATCTTGACGGTAAAAATCTTGAAGTTTTATCGGAAACTGTATTCTTAGAGATTACTATCGATTCAAAATTGCAGTGGGTCGCGCACATTAGAACTCTTTCGGGTAGGTTAAGTTCAGCTGCATATGCAGTAAGGAAAATAAAGCAGTTTACCGATGTAGCAACGGCTGGGTTAGTATACTATGCTTATTTAAGTAAATAGATACTTCACTTCTATTGGGAAGAATCTGGCAAATAAAATTTTGAGTAAGCTCAGGCAGGAGGAAAACACTCTGGCTACGAAAGCACGGAAATCGAAAGGCTTCCTTCATTCGATGGCTCTGTCTCCTACGGACGAGGGCGAAGTAATGCAGGTCATATCTGGCCTTAAAAATGGCAGTGCCCCTGGTTTAGATAATGGATACACACGGGGTGAGTGGCACACTCTGCCCTGTTAATTTAAATGCAATGTTTCATTCTACTTTTATACAATGTTAATTATTCTTATTCTTATCTAGGTAATGTTAATAATTTTAATGTATTAAATGCTAATCATTTAATTTTATGCAATGTCAAATTTTAATTTATTTAATGTTTATCTTTTTTTTTTATCTATGTTTTAATTTTAAGGTTATCAATTTCCAGTTTTAATCTTAGTTTGTATACCTAATAATCTTTGCATGCTATAACTGTAATATTATTTTTTTTTTTATATTTTCTGTCTATCATGGTCCTTTTGTATAACATTCCCTGTTTTTGAAGAGGTCTGGCTCTTGTGATACAGGGCTTCCTAGTACAAGAGCCAGGGCTGCACTGATATTTGTGACATAAAGTGTGTGTTAAAAAATAAATAAATATATTTCCACAGTATTATGTCTTATGGCATTCTGCTGTGGGGATCAGCAGCAGATGTTTGCATCTTACTCAACAACAACTCAATTTGCATCTTACAAAAGAGGGCAATTCGCGCGACCTATCAAATGGGTCCTCGCGAATCCCGTAGAGAATAATTTTAAGAAATCGATATACTGACTCTACCATTATACTCTACGTTTACTACGATGTACACTTTATATTTTGGAATTTATTTTGTATGTCCGCTAAAATCGAGGGCTTTTCAAAACTAGAAGTGACTTACATAATTGAAATACACGCAGTAAGCACGAAATTATAATACCCAAATTCAGAATTAAAAAAACTAGCAAGTCTTTTCATATAAACAGTATACGCTTTTATAACTAGTTCACAAATAAAAAGTGGCCGCCCATCCAAAACAAACCTTGGTAAGTGCTGTTTACCTGGCGGGGGCACCTATGCCAAAACAATCAAACCAAAAATAAAAAGGGGTTTCCCATCCAAAAACCGTCCTTGGTAAGGTTTGCTTAACTTGGCGGCTTCACCAACACAGCCACCCAAGATAAAACACTATTTCTAATTACTGATAATGTTATTAATAATAATTTATTTCAAAATTCAGACAATTTACAGTCCATTTCTTGTTAGTAACAAAAAACTTATACAACTAGTGTTAGTAAAAGGTACATTACAAATCAAATAAACATTTAAAAAATATTGCCATTTGATTAAAACCACAATTAATCAAAAATATGTAAATTAATAATTAAAATGTCAAAAATAAAAAGATTTTAGATGTCAAGAAGAATGAAGTGAATGAATACTGCTAAGGTAACCAACCATGCGAAATAAATTGAAGCTGATTATTCAATGTAACAAGCGATTATGTAATTTTTCAATGATGCAGTTTCAAGAAACTCAAACGGTTGAAAACTGACGGTTAAATAATTTGTGACAAATTGTCACCGGACGAGAAACTGGGCCACAAACGATCGTTACTACATTCTCAATGGTGAAAATTCTACTGAAACAAAACCATCCAAGGATTGGATATTTCAGCTTAGCGATTATGATGGGTTTTTATAAAACCTGAAAAAAAAAGGGTGTTATTTAATACTTTAACTGTAATTCCCCTTTTTTCAATCAAAATATTCGAAATTACTACCAAAAATACTGAATTGCACACTAAATTTGCTCATCAAATAAATGAATTATACTATACTGCTAGATCTTTAAAGCTTAACTGTTTTAATGAAAAACTATCTGTTAACTAAAAGTAAATCTAATAATTCTTCGAGTGCAACAAAATATTTAAGTTTTAAGGGAGGGGGGGAAACGAAACAAAGTCGACGGAGCCCCGCTGCGCAGGGCTCCTATTTCTGTCTGCAGGGTCTAAAGTAACCTAACATGAAGGAGATGACGGGAGCTGAGTTCGCTCGCTTTGCTCGCTCACTTCAGCTCCCGTCATCTCCTTCGAACCTAACCTATCCGTGTCGGGGTGCCCTAAGCTCCCGAGCTCGCTTCGCTCGCTCTTGGACTAATTCACATTTATTTTATATTTAATTGAATAATTTGTGTGCAAATCAGTATTTTTGTTTTACGGTGAGTAATATTGTTTTGCAGTAGGTTATTAGTGGAGATATTTTGTTTGCTTAAATTTCTAAATAGAGGTGCAGTTAAAAATTCCCCAAAAAAAAATACTTCTTAGTTTATATTGTTTTTATGCCTCCCTTTACATTCAACCGGCATGTAGACTTTACTAGGTGTATAGTTAACTTAACACAAACTCTTTTGTCTTTCAAACTTAGTACTTAAGTTATTATAATGTAAGTTGTTTTTTCTGAGAAATATGACAGCCTGTTACTGTTACACTGCAGCGAAAAGAGTTCTTCTCATAATATATAAAAATAATAATAATATGACGTGCAGTGCATGCGTTGTAGGACAAAGCAAGCACTATACAATGACAACAGACTGAATAAAATGCAGCTGCTTGTTACATCAACAATCCTTGTATTAGTTCTGCTATTATTTATTAAAATACGAATAAATAATGTGCATCGATATTTAAGCCTGTTGCAACAGAAATTGTCAACAGAAACGCTGCATTAGCGTCTAAGAAACGTTATATTAGTTGCAAAATGATTGTGAATAAAAAAATAGTATTATTATTTACTCTCCATCTAAGTAACGCATTACGGCTTGACTATTATACTGGTAATATAGCATCGAAGCAGCTTATAGAATACTACAATTCCAGAGGTATTTTAGAGTAAGTGTTTTTTTTTATATATTTGCTTATACCTATCCTGCCAGGCATTCTTTTCCTGTGTCATTTAAAATTTAATTGCATTTCTTTGAACAGGATGTCCTGGGTTAACTTTTTATGGTAATAAGGTTTTCCTTTTAGAATTCCTCACTACCATTATCAAAACTGTATAGCCTCTGAGATAGCAGTTGGTGGCCCAGTGGTAACGGACACGGCTTACAAGTTGTAGATCGTGGGTTCGAACCCAGGCTTTACTTTGTGTAAATTGTTTCATCACCACTGATCTCAAAACGGTGAAGGAAAATATCGTGAGGAAACCGGCATATACTAGAACCAAAAATTGAAAAAAAAAAAAGTGATATCCACTAACCCGCACTGGGCCCTCGGTGGATTACGGCCCATTCAGTCACACAAAGAGGAGGCCTGTGTCCCAGCAGTGGGAGCATTAATAGGCTGATGGTGATGTAGCCTCCGAGGATATGAAACATAATAACTGGTGAAATGGGGGTATATATTGTATACAGCAATGTTATCGGTTTTATGTTAATATTCGATGTTGAATCTTTTTGTAGCGTGGTATGTGTATTTTTCCTTTAATCAGAATATTTGTTCAACAGTGTTTGTACAACTGAAATTGAACCATGTTGTGCTACTGAAGGGAGGCGGGTGGATGGTTCATGCAACTGCCTCGACAGCCCGTCTAAAGGCACCTTCTTCGTACCACTACAGAGAATTCTACCAACTGATTATTATAATGGTAATAACATTTTCTTCATTAACTCTAGCTATGTCGATGATAATTTTAATTATTAGACAAGCGAACAAAACACATATTGTTACAATACTACACTACTTATGATAAGCTTGTTTTATTTAATTTAAGTTGTTAACGTAACAAACAGTTTCTTCGTTTCAATAGAGTCTATAAAAACCCATTATTATTTTTAAAGTAAGTAATCTGTGACATACTTTACAAAGTGTTTACTGTAGTGAATCAACATTTTATATGTTTAGAAATTATAATATTGCTATTTTATAACAAGAACATCACCACATTTACTGTCATACCAACTTATAAAATTTAAGTGAAAATAGCACTAAATACTTTGATATTTTACCTACTTTCTAGATTATTAAAAGTATTTTAATTTTTTTGGTTATTATCGTAAACAAAAATTGGTCATTCATTGTATGAAACACTAGAAATGATGATAAATACAGTTTAATTTAACACTGACACGTAAGTATGTTTGACTGCGGGCGATTTGCTGTATTAATAAAGTGCGAAGTGGAGCACCACCACATTCTATATTTTTTTACAAGTGGCACGTAATATTCCCAAATATTGGTGACTATTAAATCGGCCACCAACTTTTAAAAGTACACCAGGTCGCATGGAAAACTTCCAGCTCCAATAACCCAGAGTTATTCTACCGCTGGTACTACACAACAGTAAAAAATCTGACTGTATTTCTATGAAAAAAATAAATGAAACATGTGTCACTTTACGTTTAAGTATTTATAAAGCATGTGTATACTTACGTCACGGCATGAGGAATATACTTATTGAATAAATTCTAAATTAAAAGCAAAACAATATCCTCGACACAGGGTTTGAACCCGTATCTTGTTCGTTTCAGCCTTATAAACGGACCACGAGACCAGACCTAAAAATAATATTTATTTAAATAAGCTTTTAGCAGCAAATACACTAATTATATTACAGTACTCTGATAAACTTTATGTTTACAGCATAAAAATTAAAATCGTATAACAAGTAGTTATAAATATCCTGACGCGACTAACGTTTTAAAGATCAAATTTGCGTATCTGTGTTAATATTGTATTTGTTCATCGAGTAGCGCTAGTCTGATAAATCATACAAATTGAATAACCCTTAATGTTACGGTTAGAGGGTTCAAATTGGTTGGCTTTTAGGTGGCTCAAGTAACAGCTATTACCCATTTTACATTCCCAAACTGAAAATACTACACAAAAGCATAGCATAAAGTCTTGCCGTTCATATTTTATTACAGGTTCTTATTCTAGAAAAGCTAAATGCGGTAAGGACTTAGAATGGCCCAGAGTCATTAGAAGAGTTTTGCTTGCTGAAAGTAAAAAAAGTGGTTGTCGCTTCAATCAAATGATGACCAGTTACGGTATCTTTATGTTTGCTGATATTGGATCTTTACATGATATTAGTAAGTACCCAGTACTAGCTTTTTGCCACGGCCTCACTACTGTAGCCAATCCATCCCACAGAAGGCGTTAATTTTTAACCGACTTACAAAAAAGGAGGAGGTTCTATGTTCGACATCTTGTGTTTTTTTTTTTTTTTTTTTATGTATGTTCACTGATATCTCCGCCAATTGTGGACCGATTTTGAAAATTCTTTTTTTGATTGAAAGAACATGTTCCGAAATTGGTCCCATTTTAATTTGTTAAAGATCTGATGAAGAACTTCGGAGATATACAACAGAACTCTTCAATAACTAACGGCAAATCATTCGGGATTGCTTCAATCGCATGTCTATTTATTGTTTATACCATTTCATAACATAACATCACGCCAGTATACTGAAAGGGGTACGCAGAACTCTAATTTCACCGATTATGTTCAATTTTCATGTTTTTCGGGTAATCTGTTCTGGCGTAATAGGTACTTATTAAACAACTTTCCTATTAGGTAGGTAAAACTAAAAAGGGAAAAATAAAAAACTTTTTTGCAAAAAAATACTACCGACTTCCAAATGAAAAACTACAAAGTGAAAAATAACTTTATTTTTGGAAGTCAGTGTCCATATCGCAAATAATTGGTATCTACGACACCGACTTCCAAAAATAAAGTTATTTTTCACTTTGTAGTTTTTCATTTGGAAGTCGGTAGTATTTTTTTGCAAAAAAGTTTTTTTTCCTTTATTGAATTTAGCCTACAGCAATCACGAGCAGTGATGGCGCAGTGATAACGGCCCCGACTTACTTAGTCGTGGTTTCAAACCACGACAGGCGCTTTATTTTGTGTAAATTATTTCATCACCACTACTACTATACTTAAAACGGTGAAGTAAAACATCGTATAGCAAATCGGCCTGTCCTAGAACCAAAAATTCGAAGGCATGTGACATCTACCCACCAGCACTGGGCACGCGGGGTGGATTAAGTACAGTTCTCTTTCTCGCGGAGAGAAGGCCTGTGTCCCAGCAGTGAAATTAGCAGACATTACAAGGCTGATGATGATGATGACGTTATTGCAAACAGCCTAGTCTTACTTTCTTATCATTATCATAATACAATTACGACTTCCAGATATGTCTTGATAGAAACAAACGAATAATCTTGATACTGTTAGTTTATTTAAGATTATGCTTGATTTCTATTAGGTTAATAAATCGAGTTGAGGCCTTCAAAGCTTAATGGGTGAAATTATGAATTTATTCTTAATTTATGTATCGAAAACATGAGTAGGTATGATCTTACTAATATTATTAATGCGAAAGTCTGGATATATGTTTGTTACTCAATCACGCCAGAACGGCTGAACGGATCTAGATGAAATTTGGCCTACAGATAGATTATAGTCACGAATAGCACATAGGTTACTTTTATCCCGGTATAATGTTCTCTTGGGATAATAAAACGCTTTTCACGCGAGTGAAGCCGCTGGCAGAAGCTAGTATTTTTCTATCTTAATCTAACAACTAAATAATGTAGTTACGATATTAATTTTAGAAATAGTATTTATACTACACCTGCTTGGAAAGTACCTTGATACTTTATCAAATTTACGGTAGAAAGTACGTCATTGCATATCGAACAAATATGCGGTGAGAAAACGCATCTGAGCGGGAGAGAAAAGTGTATGAAAATCCATTTCTTACGTGGTTTTCTTTATTAATTTTGGGTAAGACTATGCGCTGGTAACCTAAATATCAAAAGCCAAAAAGTTTTTACAGTGAGTTTTTATCTCCAAGTTCCCAAAATGACACTGGCCACTAGCTGTGTGTTGGATGGTGTCAAACAATTTGAAAAAAGAACATGTGAAAATTGCAGACGCCATTGGCGCCATTTTCAATTTGTGTGTTGTTTGAGGATTCAGTTTTCGTAGAATGTACTATTCCTCGTAGGTGTAGTATAAAGCACTATGTATCACTCGAGAGAAAGTGCGATTCCCGATCTCGGGTGATTTAAAGCCCTCGCCTACGGCTCGGGCTTCAAACGACACCCTCGACGGTAATCGGTCACTTTCTCCTCTCGGTGAACAATGTACTATTAATAAGCTTCATGGCTGTAAGAGAAGAGGCCTTTGCCCTGCAGTGGAACAGTAACAGGATGGTGGTGGTGGTAGGTGGATGGTGGTGTGATGGTGGTGGATGTTGGTGGTGGTTATTATTTACTAGCTTCTGCCAGCGGCTTCGCCCGCGTGAAAGTCGAAAATTAACCCGAGGTAACATATTCCCGGAATAAAATGCATCTCATGTGCTATTCTATCAGATATTGTCTATCATATATTTATATCTGAATATATAATATCGATATATTCAGATATAGTCTATCTATCGCCTTTATAATATTAGTGTGATCAAGCGATCAGCTAAACTTTTTGAAAACCAATGTGTAAAAAAATGTTTGACTAATAATAACTAATTCCATGTAAAATATATATTTGCTCGTTTGTTTTCAGTTAACTTTATGACTGAAACTGATTGCTGCACTGAGAAGGGCATGAAGGATTATGAGTGCACAACAAACTTAGTTGCCAAAAATGACTCCTTGAATAGTCTGCCAAATATCAAGTGTTTGAACCTGACCAGGCCACTTACCCACCAATTCTATGGGTGTACCAACGATTCGATACCGTCACCAGTAAGTCTTTTGATGTTTACAATAAAAATAACTAATTTTTAAAGTCTTCCTAATAAGTTAGAGACTAAGTTCTTACGTTGCAATATTTTGAGATATATTTATCGATTCAATGTCAATGACGGCTGTGAAGTGCACTTTTCGCTGTGCAGTACCTTAACCTTCACCCCCGCTGTCATTTGTATTTACTACCAGCGCAACGACTACCTTCGTGTTCCGAACCGCCATTAAGTTTGAATCTACCTGTATTTTTGTATTAAAAGAGACGGCAAAAATATTATTCATAAAGATGCCATTTTACAAGTTACGAAACTCAAACAAATTACCCACTAGTACCTTCTTTTGATTACAATGCCTCTTTCTTTTTTAGGTCAAATTTGCGACGGCAACTTTCGACCTGTCTCAAATATATAATTATTTCAATAAAGGGGAGAAAGCGATACGGGCATACCATGGTGGTCAGATAATAATGGAGAAAGAAAATGGGAAATATTGGCCTCAGAAAGGACCAGGCCTATGCCCCCTTAATGAACCTGATGAAACTAGATGTTTTGCAAACCGTACGTTTTTTAAGGAGTTTATATCAATAGGGACTAGACTTGGACAAAGTGAAACTGTTTCAAATGTGTGGGATTGACACCCGCAATCCTAATATCTATTTTGGGCTTTTGAGCCTTGTTGTCAGAGTGTTACTTTGTTTAGAGCTTAAGTTTTATTTTACAGACAATTAGTGGCAAAGTGGTCATATAAAAATATCGCGCACTGGGCGCGCGTGGTGGATTATGTTCTATTCTCTCTCTCACAGAGAGGAGGCCTGTGTCCCAGCAGTGGGAACTATAAAAAACTGTTGGTCTTGATGATGGTTATATAAAACTTGATAATGTTTTCCTTTTGTAATATTCTAAATATTTTACATAGCATAACGACACGCCTGTTCTCCTCAAAGCGTTGGGTAGAGGTGTATTATAGTAGATATCTTACTTATTATATTAATATTATTATTATAACTACTATGATTATATTATTATTATTGATTTAATTAATCTTTAAACAGTGTATGATGATCTCTCACATACTCCATCATTATTTTTTGGGGTTTACCTCTTATACGCAAAACTTACCTCACGATGTTAATTTCCTCTTAGTTTTAGTTGCAACTCAGTACAAGTTGTTGTTGTTGTTAAGCATTCACTTGCCTAGTTAGTATCCTATCTTACATTTAAATTTCAAAACAATTATCCCCAAATGGTACTAAATAATATGGTTTGCTGGGAGGAATGTGACAAAAAGGTGTTTTTGAAAAGAAACTTCAATCAATAATTATTTTCAGATCCAAACATCTTGGTGATACAGACCTTGTTTGTCGTCTGGTTCGTGAGGCTACACAATTACTTCGCAACCCAGCTGGCTCTTGTCAACCCATGCTGGGATGATGACAAGCTGTTCTATGTAGCTCGAGATATGAATATAGCTTATGCTATGCAAATGTATTTGTACGAATGGCTTCTATCGTTGGAAGGTACGTATTTGAAGGACTTAAGGCTACCGTAGACCGGCACGAAGTGACAATGGGACATCAACAGCTACCCTTGATTGTCATATTACTAACATACTCATAAGTAATAAACTTACGTTTCTATAAAAATGATTGTCGCATCGTCTTGCCTGTCTATAGTACCTAGTCTTTATTTTAATAATTTCAAAACTTTTAAGGAGAAATTTTAATCTGTTTACTTATTTGCAGGTCATAAACACTTGGTAAAGTCTGGAGTTATATCGAAACACCCTGGATTCCGAGATCATATATATGATCCAACTAAGTGTCCGGTTATTACTTTGGAATACACTTACATCCTTCGTTATTTTCATACTGCTCAAGAATCTACTGCAAAGTATGATGGTTCAATCTATTCTCCCTTTTAAATGCTTATTTCCCAGCCTTCTTTGGTCGTCTTAAATCTGGCTAAAGCATTGAATATAGTGGAGTCAGCTTTTGTTTGCTTACTTAGTTTATTACAGATGTCTATATTCACCATAATCAGCATTTGATGTCTATATTATGAAATAGGATATAATTATTACAGGTAGGACCTGTAACATCGTACCATTGATCACGAAGTTAGAATTGGTAAAATTAACACCCGGACTTTGAATTGACAATTTGAATTCGAGAACTATTCAAACGATAACATTGTACATTTGCAACATGTAAATTTAAAATCTTTTTTCATAAAGAGATTCTGAATCAAAAACATTGTATTTCAGATTGTATGATGAGCATGGTTTCTACCAATCCAACTTCCCCCTGTTCAACCTAACAACCAGAACTGGCTTTCTGGTCAAAGGCAAGCGAATGGAACAGTTTACCCAAGGAAATTTCAGGCAACCGTGCAGTAAAGTGTATGACCGTACTATAGACCATGATGTAAGATCATTTATAGCTTATTTCTAATTTTGAATTGATGTTTTGATTGAACATTATAATTTTCAACTTTATCTCGTCTTGATCATCATTGAAAATAAATTATTCATCAAAAATCAAGCGAAACAGATTTTATCAAAAGAAAAAAAAACAAGTAGAAGACCAAAATACTCAGACCTAATCATTTGATCAGTCTAATTTTTGAGTCCTTAAGGTTGAACTTATCGACAGCACGAACTATTTTGTGCGTGGGGTTAAAGAGGGGGGGGGAAAGAAATTGATGCTGTGATGAGCAGTAAGAAGCTAGTTCGCGTACGAATTAGCTTTTTGCTAATTTGTATCGAAATGGGTGATGATTTAGGACGAAAACGAGTGCGCGAAATTTTATAAACAGACCTGTGGGAGTCTAGATATCATGAAAAAACTACTAAATATATATTTATAGAACAAAATTATTTGCATTATTGAATTACTAATCTATCCCTGTATGGAGGCCGTTTTGCAATTTTTTTTCTTCTTATGGTATTTATTTCTACCCAAACATGCGTAAATTTAGTGTTGAAATATGGAACTTTCGACGCTCATAACTTTCTTTTTTTTTTTTACTTTTTTGTTTCCATACAGGGCTAAATAATGATGAGACAAATTGATATAATTATTTCAAAAGAAAGAATCTATTCATCTTTTCCTGATCCTTCCCCTGCCGAAAATCAAAAATCAGAAATCAAAATTAAAATTCAAATCAGAAAATCAAAATTATGACGAACGGATGGACGAAGTCCATCCGTTCGTCATAATTTTGATTTTCTTACCTTGAATATCACGGGACAATCATCCTGCATATCTTTCCAGAAACCCATTTCTCGCACAGCTTTCTGGGCCAGCCTCAGCGACCCCGTCTGGCACCCATTGCGTGGAGACATTCGTGTTAATACTACTGTCATCTTTTAGATTGCTGATAACGGTCTACCAAAACTGCAACTAGCTGTGGACGTAGCTGCCAGCGACTTAAACAAAGGACGTCTATTTGGCTTAAGACCTTACATTGACTACGTGTTTTACTGCACTGGTCACAAAATAACTTGCTGGGAGGATTTACGCGAACATATAGATGAATGCGTAAGATGTTTTTGTTAACTGTCTTTATTAAATTACTTAGATTTGTTTCCGTGGTTTCGCTCCCATGTCTCGTCCGACAGGACAATAGTGTAGCTATCGTGACCCGCCTCACAGGACCCGATAGTGTAGCTATCGTGACCGGCCCACAGGACCCGATAGTGTAGCTATTATGACCCGCTCCACTGGACCCGATAGTGTAGCTATCATGACCCACCCGACATGACCCGATAGTGTAGCTATCGTGACCCACCCCACAGGACCCGATAGTGTAGCTATCGTGACCCACCCCAATGGACCCAATTATGTAGCTATCGTGACCAGTCCCACTGGACTCGATAGTGTAGCTATCGTGACCAGTCCCACTGGACTCGATAGTGTAGCTAATGTGACCCGCCCCTCAGGAACCGATAGTGTAGCTATCGTGACCCGCCCCTCAGGACCCGATAGTGTAGCTATCGTGACACGCCCCACTGGACCCGATAGTGTAGCTATCATGACCCACCCGACATGACCCGATAGTGTAGCAACCGTGACCCGCCCCACAGGACCCGATAGTGTAGCTATTGTGATCCGCCCCACTGGATAAGCTTAGATGATAATACAAGCTAAAATTAAATATTTGCACTCAACACCATATTTAACGTTAGAATGTAAAGGGAGCGTCACAAATTTAAGATCATACTTTGTAAACCTACATTCTGACAAATAAATTAATTTGAATTTGATATAAATTTCCAGGGTATCCAACGACTAAAGAAAGTGTATCGTCATTGGGGGGATATTGATCTCCTGGCTGGGTGCTGGGTTGAGAAGTTCGTAAAAGGAGGTTGGATTCCTCGCACTGTAGCTTGCATTATTAACGCTAGTCTTTTGAAAGCTATCGTAGGAGACCGGCATTGGTACGAATATAAACACAGGCCAAATGCGTTTACGTATAGTACGTATTTATTTTTAACTTGGTTTCGATATTTTTACCCAACTTCTGAAATAAGTAAATCTTACAATAAAGCTAAAGTTTAAAAGGTTTTCATGTTAATGTAGAGTTAAACAAATACTTAAATTTTATTCTTAATGCAGAGGTTGGGGTTATATTATATATTCGGAATGAGGACAAGCCTTAGTTATAATATAATTGTATATGTCTATATTGTATATTAAAAGAAAAATCGGACCGATCAGTGTGGCGAAGCTTGGGGGAGGACTATGACCACCAGTGGACATCTTTCAACTGAAATGATGATGATGAGGATGATGATATTGTATATGTGAAGAAACCGGCAGGTACTAGAAACAAAAATTCAAAGACGTGTGACATTCACCAACCCGCGCCCCCCCGCGTGGTGAATAACAGCCCATTTCCTGTCACAGAGAGGAGGCCTGTGTCCCAGCAGTGGGATCATTGAAAGGCTGATGATGATATTTTATAATTTATAGTCTTGTCTTGTTAGTTGTGTAATTATAATGTTATATGTATTTTATTGATAGGGTTAAATTAACGCTACTAATTTCAATTAATATTTTGATGATTTTTTTTAGGCCAACTGCTAGAAATGAGAAAAGCAAGTTTAGCGTGGATGATATGCAAAGTTGGAGACGATGTCACTAGAATACAGAGACACGCTTTTCGCACCATCAGTTCCAAGTAAGTACAACGACTTTTACATTGTTTACTAGTTTAAACTGTTTCATTTCAAACATACATTTATAAACTCATATTTTTTTATGAAGTGGGCTCGCGGGTCCACTAGCGGACGGGTCCAGCTGATCAAATACTCCAGGTATAAACTACAGAGCGCCGACTGCTATCTTTACTTCTTTACCTTACTTTGGGTTATGGAAAAAGCTAGGCAGTTTGATACATGTATTTTCTTGCAAAATATTATAAAAGTGTGCTACATATAGCTCAAATCAAATTAACGATTGGTAAAATTAAAAGACAAAGCATATCGTTACATAAAAAGTGAATTTTCTTCCAGAAATCCATTAGTAAAGTGCTGTGAAATTGAAGGCATTGATTTCGAGGCCTGGAGGGATCCTGAATGTTCCTCCGACAAATGCGGATGCGGCATTAAGAATTTCAACAATATTTGAGGACAGCTCCTTTACAAGGGGTTATAATAATGGTTGTATGACTCAGAGACTTTACTGATAGTGTGACGCAATTTAAATTATGTCGATAGGCGATATCGTGCATGTATTTACTAAGAAAATACAAATCGGTCCAATTGCATTCCATTGCGACTAGCAATTTCGTATAGTAAAAATCGCCTATAAGAAAGGTTGCTAAGTTTATTAACTGTTCCTTTCTAAGTTTAAACAATAATAAGGAAAAGAGTTCTAAATACCTGAACACTAGCTACTATATTGTATTATCTCTGCACTGACTGTCCTTCATCTATCTCCGTCCATTCAGTCTATCCAAAGATTGTCTGTATGAGCTTGCCCATCATAGTGAGTGATGACAGCAGTGTCCATTGTTAACTTTGTTTTCATAAATGTTTGTCATGTGCTCATTAGAAAAACTAGCTGTGATATATTTATTTATTATTTAAATTGATTAAAAATTCATTAAAATGTGAATTTATTGTGTGAGTCATAAAAAAATGTAAGAAAATTTTTACCAAGACTTACTGTTTTCACATTTGTCTTATTTACCATTGAGAATATAAGTACGTTTTACAAAATTGATCATTGTAAATAATATAAATAGGTATGTTGTTTTTTTTCATATATGTATAATTATTATTTTCGCTTTCATAAAGATTTCAATTAAGTTAAACCAAAATGTTGGAACAGGTGAACAGGTGTATAAAATACGGGTACTAGGGCAAGGTAGGTGCACAATTTGTTATTGACGCACCTGCTTATTTACCGTAAATGTAAATACACACACATAAATATAAAATATACATTAACATAAGCAACATTATTGTACTTTGAAATTAAAAGTTATTCAATAAGTTATAGTTATTATAAATCAAGACAGACAAAATTTTTTTCAGACTGTCTTAGACCTATGTAATTTCAATTGATAAAAACCACTACAGAGCGAAAAATATCTTTCTTCTTCTATTTTTTTTCGTTTTTGACACCAACAGTTTACCTTTTTGTTAAAAGGCTTTTTTTATTTTTCTCTTTTTAGTTTTGGTGTCTTAGATTATTTCGAAGGCTCGATCAATTCGGTGAAAACCGTGAGCGATCACCTTATGGTAAGAGGCACATTGAACATTAATGTTAAGCTTGAAAGGTCTCGACTGATGAAGTCCACGCTCCGTCCAGCACAGATCCAGGTCCAAAACCCCGAGAGCTTTCAGCTCGAACTCCAGAATCGTTTCGAGTGCCTAGGGAGCTCCGTGGACGAATACAGTGATGGGTTCGTGGAAGATGTCCATACGGTCAGGTCTAGGTTTATCAAGACCCACCGTACAGATAGGAACAAAAAGCTCTCTGATCCTACTCTCATGCTCATGAAGGAGAGGCATGAGTTGATCTTGCAGTCTTCAGACGATGCGTTAAAATACCGGCAGCTAAATAGACGGATCTCAAAGTCCTTGGAAAGCGACAAAGTATTAAAGACGCGATTGAGCGGAACAAGGGCTCCAAGGCATTTGCAAGAGATCTGTCTATTGGGCTGAGCCAGCTCACGAAACTGAAGACCAATGACGTCAGGATCGTGTCCGCCAAATCGGAGCTTCTGAGGGCGATCGAGAAATTCTACGGGCAGTTGTACACGTCAACCAGTAAACCCATCGCGAATCTAGCGAATGACTCAAGAGCTAGATTGACGCGACACTATACCGAAGACGTTCCGGACGTCAGCCTGTATGAGATTAGGATGCCTCTAAAACAACTTAAGAACCACAAGGCACCGGGTGATGACGGAATTACGGCCGAACTCCTGAAAACCAGTACATAAGGCCCTTCAGAAGCTGTTTGATTCCGTCATACTCGAGGGGAAAACGCCACAGCCATGGTGCAGGGGTGTGGTGGTACTCTTCTTCAAAAAGGGTGACAATGCTCTACTGAAGAACTATAGGCCCACCACACTCCTTCGCCATGTCTACAAGCTATTTTCAAGAGTCATCACGAATCGTCTCGCGCGCAGGTTTGACGATTTCCAGCCTCCCGAACAAGCCGGATTCCGTAAAGGCTTCAGCACCGTAGAACACATACATACGCTGCCGCAGGTTATACAGAATACCGAAGAGTACAACCTGACTCTCTGTTTAGCGTTTGTGGACTACGAGAAAGCCTCAGATTCGCTCGAGACTTGGGCTTTACTGCAGTCTCTCCAACGGTTCCAAATTGACTACCGGTACATCGAAGTGTTGAAGTGTTGAAGTGTATACAAAAACGTCACCATGTCAGTTCGACTTCAGGATCAGACCTTGGAACCCGTCCTTCTGCAGCGAGGTGTGAGACAGGGAGAAGTCATATCTCCGAAGCTGTTTACCGCTGCGCTGGAGGATGTCTTCAAGGTTCTGGACTGGAAAGGACTAGGCATCAACGTCAATGGCGAGTTCATGACTCACCTTCGGTTTGCCGACGATATAGTGGTTATGGCTAAGACCATGGAGAACCTGAGTACAATGCTCAATGATCTCAGTAGAGCTTCCGAAAGAGTGGGTCTTAGGATGAACTTGGACAACTTACAAACATACTTACGTATAAACATTAGAAGATGAAGCCATATAGTTGTGGTCTGTTAATTATTTCTCAGAGCTGAAAAGACAAAAGTATGTCCTTACAAAGTTATTTATTTCCAAATGTGACCATTAAGATTAAGAAGCTTCGTTTTGTTGAATATATTTTGTTGAGGCTCACTTATTAGTCAGCAATACTTAATTAAAAAGTGTTTTCGTCAAATTATGTTTATTTTTATCTACTCTCATACCGTAATATTCGAATTATAAACTTCAAAACGAGTTTATATTGGCATACTTTATAAATAACATACCAAAATATAAAAATATAATCTTATTATAACACTTTTTCTCTAACAAAATAATGCCATAAAACATTTTTTTCTATTACGATCCAGGACAAATCCAAGAAGTTAATCACTAAGGAGTTTCCATCAATTATTTTTTGTCATGCCATTTTTAGGGTTCCGTAGCCAAATGGCAAAAAACGGAACCCTTATAGATTCGTCATGTCTGTCAGTCTATCTTTTTTTTTTTATTATCGATAGGCTCGCGTTTGACCACTACCTCGCCTGATGGTAAGCGATCATGTGGCCTACGGTGAAGCACGCTTGCCTAGAAGAAACCTATTCACTCTTGACTTAAAGACCCCAAGGTTGTAGCTATCAGGGAGCAAAGACTACGGAAGGGAATTCTACTCCTTAGCTGTGCGCTCAATTAAAGTATTAGCAAAACGCTTTGTGCGTACGGGTGGGATGTCCACCATGTACCGATGGCGCATGGCCGTACGTCTTGTAGTCTGATGATGGAAAGGGCTAGGCGAAATTTAATTGTGCAGTTCCGTCGCACACTCCCCGAAATGTAACCGATAAAAAACCGACAGGCTAGCAACTCGGCGTCGATGTTCGAGGCTCTGGAGCTGTGACGCGACCAGTGCATCATTGCCAATAAGCCTCTTGGCCCGTCTGTCAATCGACTCAAGTGCATCAAGCTGGTATTTGGCAGATCCATCCCAGAGGTGAAAGCAGTACTCCATGCACGATCGAACTTGCAAGTTGAGCAGCTGTTCAGGTGTGAAGTACCGTCTCACCTTTGCAAGAATCCCCAACTTTTTTGCAGCCAACTGAGCTTTCGCCTCTATGAATGGACCAAAATTGAGGGTTGATGTCAACATAACACCAATAAGTTCGAGATGGTCCGTTAACGGCACGGTTACACCACGACATGATAGAGCCGGGTGAAATTGGCACTTCTTAGAGGAAAAAAAACACGCCTGGGTCTTAGTAGCATTGAAACTGACCAGATCGGCATCACCCCATTAAATGATAAATAATTTTATTTCTGTAAGTTGGTTTGTACAAACGCTTTTACATGTCTAACATATTTTTTTTTTAAACTAGATGAGTTCGGCGTTTCCTATCTGACTACTCTGAGAAGAAAGGCCGAAATAAACTCAGAGGTCACAGTCTCTTTTAAAGTCCTGACAAAATCTTGGTTCGATCATGTGAAGACCATGTAGACTGATGTCTGAAATGGTCTTTCAGGGAAAGAACCAGCCAGATTGAGTGGACCTGTCCAGTCAGTGCACGCCTGTGTCAATAACCAAGCAGCTCAACTCAGAATTTAAGGAGCTCAACGATTCGACGAACAATACCAAAGAAAGGACATGCGGGTAGGCCGCATAAACTACTAAAACTGCCAGACCATGATTAAAAACTAAGATAAATTAAAAACAAAATAATGATCCACATTGTCTTCACATTCACAATAATTAAAATAAAATTATATAATACTTTAAAAAGTAAATATTCTTGTCATTGCAAGAAAACAATTTTTTTTTTTTTTTATAAAAAATAACAAAAAACATGGTGCAAAATATTAAAAAAGAAACTAAATTAATTGGAGCAGCTCACTCCCAAGCCGTTTTATCCTCAACGTAATGTTTAATGCTATAAAACGCTTTTTGGCACAACTAACGTTTAATGAATGATTAAAATTTATTAAGACTGAGATTTTGTACGTGGCTTGGAAGCATATTATAAAAGCGTACACATTGACATCTAAACGAGCCACCTATTTTCTTGAGCCTTGTTGTAGGTACTACAAATTTGTGTTTGTTCCTAGTATTTATATTACGGATATCACTGTATTTTTTAAACAATTTTATATTTTTATGGGCATATAAAAGATTTTCATAAATATACTGAGAAGGCACAGTCATTACATTAATCTCCTTAATTTTCTCTGTGAGAGACTGTCTCGGGCTTAATTTATAAATTGATCGAACAGCTCTTTTAGATATAAGATAGAAGATAGTCTGGATGTCGGCGGCATTTCCCCACAACAGAATACCGTACGACATCACACTATGAAAAACAACAACAACAAACAACAACACATACAACAGCATATGCTGCGGAGCTTAGCTTCTTTGACAATTTATCTATATGTGGGCCCCACTGAAGCTTAGCATCCAAAGTTAAACCTAAGAATACTTTGCTATTTTCAGGATTCAATTCTTCGCCCTTTATCAGCACATCAGTTTTCACCTGCCTAACGTGAGGTAGGGTAAACTTAATGCATTTGCTTTTTTTTTCATTAAGATTAAAATTGTTAACATTGAACCAGTGAACTACTTTTAAGATCGCGCTATTTACATCGTCAGTAACCGTTTAAATTAAAACAAAAGTGAAGTATCTTCCGCAAACAACACTATATCATGGCTATCCTTTATGAGGTAAGGCAAATCATTAATATAAATAAGAAACAAGAAAGGACCAAGAATTGAGCCCTGCCGGACTCCCATTGTTACTATAGATCCGGTAGATCTTTTTCCAATAACGTCAACGCTCTGAATCCTATTACTCAAGTATGAAGTAGAAGATCCAGAGCGCTGTTTCGGATCCCATAGTGGCGGAGTTTCGTTCATTCGGAGACCGCCTTGAAGGACAGATTCAAGCGTTCGACCATGGCCTCCCGGAGAGACCGAATCTGAGGCCCAGTAGTCCATGCGTCGGACACGTATCTCTCAGCAACAGTGCTGTCGTCTGCGTACCCAAAGGTGCCGGGTTTTAGCAGATCATTAATGTGCAGCAAGAATAATGTTGCCGAGAGCACTGACCCCTGAGGGACTCCGGCGTTGATATCTAACTGACCGGACGAGCAGCCATCGATAACCACTTGGATTGATCGATCCCTCAGGAAGTCCGCAATCCAATTACACAGACCACTAGGCAGTCCGAAGGTGGGAAGCTTACTAATGAGGCTTTCGTGCCAGACCCTGTCGAAAGCCTTCTAGATGTCGAGGGAGACGGCTAGCGCTTGCCCGTGTTTCTCGATGGCCTCACTCCAGAGGTGAATGGCATACGCTAGAAGATCCCCAGTGGACCGATTTCGGCGGAAGCCTTATTGGCGGTGACTGAGAATGTCGTTCGCTTCTAGGTATGCCAGGAGCTTTCCGTTAAGCACACATTCCATACTTTTACAGAGGATGGACGTTACAGAGATGGGTCTGTAGTTGGCCGTACGTTGGCTTGCTTCCAAGCCTTTCGGTACTTTTCCAGTCTCTATCGAAAGGCGATACAGGCAAGTCAAGATCGGAGACAATTCAGGCGCACAGGTTTTAAGCACAATTGCTGGTATCCCGTCGGGGCCACTCGCTTTGTTCACATCAAATCCATCAGGAGAAGGAGGAGGCTGCGCGCCATCAGAATTCAGATGCGAAGATTCCACAAAAAGGCTGGCAAATAAGTTTGCCTTCTCCTCAGCGAAGTGGGCCAAGGAACCATCAGGTTTCAGCAGTGGTGGTAGTGACGGGCGACAGAAGTTTGATATTATTATTATTATTTTATTTATTTCAGATGTGATATCCATATTTTGTTAGAACATACAAATACTTATAAACTATGTTAGTCACTTAAAATTATATACACATACAATACATACACAACATGTCAAAATCTAATTTAAATTAAATTCAAAATAAATGTCAATAATTATATATGTCTATAACAAGATTAATTTAAAGTTAATTTAAGTTTAGTAAAATTTATAAAATAAAAGTCTGTGTTCAGAAGAGCTCAAATTGCAAATTTATAAAATATATTACTTCTCGACATGTAATCGAACACAATGCCACAATATTGGGCAGTCTGTTCGGCCCGCTACAACGCTGAGAATGCTGTTGCCACTGCCGCGGACACGACTTAGCAGCGAGGCGGCTCTTTTTCTAAGGATAGCATGAAAGCCATCGACATGTGCGTCTGCAAACATGCCCGATGCGCTACAGTGCCGCGGCAGCCGCATCAGCATCCTAAAAGCATTATTATACTGAACGCGCAGGGCGTTGATTGTCCTCTGCGTATAGTTGACCCATAGACTGCACGTGTAAAAAGATTGGCAAAAAGCCCGAAACAATGTTACTTTTACTGCCTTGGTGCAGCGCGCAAATCTACGAGCCAACATATTGCATCGAACAGCCAACGCCCGGCGCTCCCTCTCAATGTCCTCGTGGTCTGAGAGGTCATCCGAGACCCAATGGCCCAGGTACTTAAATCTTGAAACTCTAGTTAACGGCACGCCATCTATGAAGACGGGTGGTACGTGCGTGACCTTATAGCCAGCAGATTGAAAAACCAAGAGTTCACTTTTCTTCACATTATACCTGAGCCCATGAGTATCGGCATAATCCACACATATAGCGAGCAGTTTTCGAATGGCACTAATGGAGGGACCCAGCAACACCATATCGTCCGCGTAACTGATGTTATTAATGAATTTTCCATCTATCGAACATCCGACATTGGTGCCGCTGAGCCTCTCGATCAGTCCGTTCACGTACAGATTGAAGAGACGAGGCGAGGTTAAACCACCTTGCCTAACTCCACACCTCAATCTGTACGCCCCGGAGGTCACGCCTGCCCATCTTATTACATTAACCTGGTTGTTGTACCAATAATCAAAAATGTTAATCACCTCTTCAGGGAGGCTGGTTTCCGTCCTCATTTTGTGCCAAAGCAAATCATAGGACACCAAATCGAAAGCTTTAGAAAGATCTAAAAAACAGGCATATACAGGAGTTTTCCTGTCAGTGTAGTACCGGACAGTATGCTTGAGGCATAGAACGGTCGTTTCTGTCGACAGCCCCTGCCTAAAGCCAAACTGAGCGTCGTTAAGCTTTATGTGGCTGTTCAAAATACGATCAAGCAGACTGTCCAGCACTTTCGCTACGGTTGTAGCTAGCGAAATAGGCCTATAATTGCTGTTGTCTGACGCATCACCAGTTTTATTTTTGATTATTGGCACAACCACTGTCTTCATACACTCGTCCGGTAGGTACGAGTGTCTTAAGCAAAAAGTATAAAACATAGCAAGAACTCTAGGCAGATGAACTCCCGCGTGCTGCAAATGCTCAATACTAATTCCATCGTGCCCTGGGGACTTACCCCTGGTCATATTGTTAATAATGGCAGCTATATCTCTCGCCGTAAAAGATGGTATTAGTGCTGGCCCAGGCAATATATTCTGCCTGATTTCATTAGTATTGAGCATCCCCTGCCCGCTGGGAGGAGGATCAGTCTGAAAATGTCTTCTAAACATGTTCGCAATGTCACGTGGCTCAGTTACCCCATTAACATTAAAAGGCACAGTAGGTTTACTGTTAAGATTTCTCGTCCCGTTCCAAAAGTTTTTGAAATTTTTACTAGCGTGGTGTGATGCGAGAATATCCATCTTAATTTGCTCGGCGTTATTTTGACACCATTTTAGCTTTGATTTAAACTGACGCCGAGACTGCACCATATTATCATAGATAGGCCCACCAGTAGGTCTACCGTGCAGTAACCAGGTTTGAAAGTTAACCCTGGCAACCCCGTGAACACCGCGAACATGCCTATTCCACCCCAATACAACAAGCTTTCGTTTAATAGAAGAATATGAGCTATTCATGGCCGCTTCACACAGAGTCGAAACAATATCATCATACATACGGTCTATAACCACTCTGTACTCCCTATTGTGACATAACCCATCACAACACCCCGATAACTCTGATGGAAACTCAACCATTCTAAAGTGATCGTTGCACATCTTATTATACAGCTGTTTTTGTTCTTCATCCCTATCGGCCCACAATATGCCGTTAGGAGTACTATTAAGGAATGAAAATTGTGGCTTCATAACAGCAATATTACAGCGAACTTCTAATAGATAGTGGTCGGACCAGGTGCAGTCATAGTTCACCCTCACATCCATCACAGACTGCCACGCAGACTTGGTTACCACACAATGGTCAAGCCAACTTGTGCTGCCATGGGCGTCGCTAACGAATGTAAAGGTGTACGATGAAATTCCTAATTTTTCTATATCTGCACACACCCATTGCTGATCATTACAGAACTTTAAAAGCTCCCTTCCAAACAACGTACAAGGACCAGCATTATAATCTCCTAAAATGTACACATTTGGAAGTTTTATGACTTGTGCTACATTTCGTGTTTTCTACGGTCTAGTTTTGTGGTCGGACTACGGTCGGACTCTAGTGGCTACACCGAGCATCGTACCGGAACACGGCTAGATCGATTGGCGGTACGTCTTTCCCCGTTCACGGTCACGGAACCAAACTAAAAAGATGAAAACAAGAAGAAAATCATGCTGTGCAGTCGGATCATCGAATATGTCGCTTTTATTTTTTCCGCTAGGGGCGTTGGTGTAGAGTATGCTCTTTAAAATGCCAAATTTCATAGATGTTTTGGCTTTTAGGGCTCCCACACATAACTGCGATGCGATGCGACGCGATATCTATACATTTAAGTACGTGCTAGCTCGCAGATATTTGCGATGCGATGCGAATTCGCAGTTTTGTGTGGGCGCCCTTATTGCGAGTTTATTTATTACATTTTTATTATTGTATAAATATTTTCCAAATATGGCAGATTAATAGAGATACGGGCAATGATATTCTAGTAAACAGATATGTTATGAGCGCGCGCATTGAAAAAACTCGAATACGTCCTAATTGGGACGTATAGTTTTTAGGCTATGTCACGCATGCCGAAGAGCGATACGCTTTGTTAAAACAAAAACAAAGTTAAAAAAAATCCATCGTGTGTATTTAGATAGAGTACCAACTATGATACCATAGTACATAAAACAGAAGGGATCTCATACGATATGTAAGTACGAACACCTCAATTTACTTCACACTTCTTTGGGTTGTTTTGTGAGTGTATAACGTATCTGTTTACTAGAATATCATTGGATACGGGTTTTACCAACCACTGCTTTAATAGAATTTTTGGTTTCGAAAAATTGTATCATACTTTTTTCGAAAAAAAAGGACTGCGTGAAACTGCAGCATACTCGATTTTATATTTAATCACCCTTTTACGGCATTAGAAAACGTTTTAATTCAAACTTTGCTTCCGTGCGTGTAATCCAACGATTAACAGCTATATAATTAAGGGACCTTACTCGCCAGTGGCACCAATTGATGAACACAAAAACGGTAGCCCTCATTCCGGTAGCATATGTATGTGATTTTCACAAATTTTGGACTTTTGGCAATAATCGATAATCAAAGACTTAAACTGCCCTAGCTTAACCTCTCTTCTGAGGGTCTACCATTTCTGACAATACCTCTCTTCATACATTTAACTTACTTTTTTTATTTAAATTTTATTTTTCGTAACTAGGAACCTACTTACTGGTTACAACAAGTAAAATTTCAAAATTTAAAAACCCCCGACACATTTATCTTGCGAAAACACCCCGATTCAAACAGTTAAACGCGCATAACTTTTGAACGGCTGAACCGATTTAATTCAAACATAGCTAAGAACACTCTCGACAAAATCGCCTTTCAAACAAAAAAAACTAAATCAAAATCGGTCCATCCGTTGAGGCGCTATGGTGCCACAGACAGACACACAGATACACAGCAACACACGTGAAACTTATAACACCCCTCTTTTTCCGGCGGGGGTTAAAAAAGGCAACGTGTGAATCTTAATATTCAACTATCCCAAAGAAAACCAATAATTTTTTAAGAAATTACTACGATTTAGTTAAGCAGGGACCACAAAGTTATGTCCTGGTAATTTTTCTAGAGTCTGTCATGATCTGAACTATAGCGTGCCCTAACAAAATATTTTTATCGAAATGTGACTATTACGAAGCTTTGTTTTATTGAATACAATTTATTTAGGGTCACCCATGACGCTTGATTTTCACACCATTGGTGCATAAGCTATTGTTTTTCTATTGTCTCTGTACTTATACGCGCAATGGTCGTAATAAGACAAGTAAAATTTCACAATTTAAAAAACCCCCGACGCATTTATCTTGCGAAAACACCCCGATTCAAACAGTAAAATGCCCATAACTTTTGAACGGCTGAAACAATTTTATTCAAACATAGCTAAGAACATTCTCGACAAAATTACCTTTCAAACCAAAAAAACTAAATCAAAATCGGTTCATCCGTTTAGGCGCTATGATGCCACAGACAGACACACAGATACACAGATACACAGCAACACACGTGAAACTTATAACACCCCTTCTTTTTCCGGCGGGGGTTAAAAACAGCAATGATTTATCATAAGGTCTGAGATTAGTACAAATGTTTTATAATTAATTTCACAGTGTTATATAAAAACTAGAAAGAGCTAGTATTGGATAAAACAATAAAGTTATTATTCTACTGACAATTAATTAATTTTCAATAAAAACTACGATGTCAAAAACAAGTACCAAAATAACAAAATATTTCAGAAATGTCAAAAAATAAAAATAGGATAATGTTATTTATCAAATCAATACTAGAATGTCAAAATAAATAATAAATCAATTAAATATTTTTAAATGTCAAGAATAAAAGCCAAGAAATAAAAAACATGAAGTCAAAAAAAAAATAAGTACAAAATTAATACAATATATCCAGAATGTCAATAGTAAAAACATAAAGTGTAATGTCAATTAGGTATATACCCAACAAATGCTGGCATGTCAAAAAAAAAGATATGATGACCTAATGCATATTATCTGAAGGAGGGATTATTAGTACTGTCATCCAAATAGTCCTTTAGTGAGTAATAACATTTATCAATTAAAATTTTCTTAAGTACACTTGTTTTGAATGTCTCAGGCAGTTTGTTAAATATTTTTCTCGCCATAGAGAAATCTTTTTTTCTCTTGTTGAAAACCAGCGTCGGGCACTAGCTGTCCGCCATTTTGCTGAACTGGTCCTATTTGGCGTAGCCGTGGGACACACAATGTTACAAATATATTATTTTCTATTTTTTATGTTATAGTTGTTTATTGATAAAATACTTCTGAATGAGAAAGAAAGAAAGAAAACACATTTATTTGACACAAGCCATAGCACACTACATAAAAATAAAAAAAATAAAAACTTAGACGTTTTTATTTTTTTTATTTTTATGTAGTGTGCTATGGCTTGTGTCAAATAAATGTGTTTTCTTTCTTTTCTTTCTTTCTTTCTCATTCAGAAGTATTTTATCAATTAACATTTATTTTTATCAGAACTAAACAGTGATGCATCCTTGTAATGATATAATTACTATCGGTAACTAACCGATTGATTTAATGATACTGACCTAATGATACTGATACTGCTATTTAACTTTTGTTTGTTTTCTCGTCCTTGTTGAAATAAATGCTTATCAACAATTCTGCATAGAATATAATCAAAGAAGATGGATACAGAATAAGTATTTTATTATTATACGATGTGAAAGAATGCTCAATCTAAACCACAATAAACTAGACCGTCGAAAACACGAAATGTAGCGCAAGACATAAAACTTCCAAATAAATGACGTCACGGCAAAAGTTGTAGTGAAAGGAAGCGCTATTTCGCGTCTCTTAGCAACCGGTTCCATGGTGTAATGGGTTCAAAATGCCAAATTTCATAGATTTTTGGCTTTTAATGCGAGTTTATTTATTACTTTTTTATTATTGTATAAATATTTTCCAAATATGGCAGATTAATAGAGATACGGGCAATGATATTCTAGTAAACAGATATGTTATGAGCGCGCGCATTGAAAAGACTCGAATACGTCCTAATTGGGACGTATAGTTTTTGTCTATGTTACGCATGCCAAAGAGCGATACGCTATTAAAACAAAAACAAAATTAAAAAATAATCCATCGTGTGTATTTAGAAAGAGTACCAATTTTTTGGTACTTTTTTTATGTTTGTTACCTCAGAACTTTCTACTGGGTGGACGTATTTCGAAAGCTGGGGCTTGTCATGTAGTCCCTTTTAAATTTCATCAAGATCTGATGAATAACTTTGGAGATATACATCGGAATTCTTCAATAAATGACTGCAAATCACTCGGAATAGCTGCAATCGCATGTCTGTTTATTGTTTTTACCATTACATAACATAACATCACACTAGTACGCTCTAAAGAGGGTACGCAGGTGTGAACAGTTAACCCTGGTATACTCTCATTCCACCGGTTTTGTTTAAGTTTCATGTTATTGGGATAATCAATTCTGGCTTCACTTTGGACATTATAGGTACTTAACCTATAGAACCATTATGTACCACACTAAAAAGTGAAAAATAAAAATAAACTTTTTACAAAAAATACAACCGACTTCCAAACAAAAATACTCTCTTCTTCTGATTCGTTGTCTTCATTTCTGAAGGTCGTGCCCGTCTTGAAAAGCTTTGACGGAGTCAACGACGAGCTGCTTCCAAGCCACCCTGTTTTCAGCTCTTCTCATGGCAGTGGTCACCGTGAGTCCCGTTATGGCCCTGATCTGATCAGACCAGCGAGTAGGTGAACGTCCGCGTGGTCTTTTTCCATCCACCTTTCCCGATACTACCAGTTTTTCCAGGTTGTCTGGCTGTCTCCGGGCGATGTGACCAAAGTAACCTAAGACTCGTTGGTAGCAGATCGTGGAGAGTCTGGTTTTGATGTTCAACTGGTCGAGAATGGACTTATTCGTGCGCTTGGCTGTCCATGGTATGCGCAACATTTTTCTCCAGCACCACATTTCAAACGCCTATATCTTTTTCCGATCCACCGTGCGAATTGCCCAAGATTCCGAGCCGTAAAGAAATATCGAGAATACCAGAGTTCTCACGAGTCTCTTCTTTGTGTTATTGGAGACATTTCTGTTCTGCCATATCCTCGACATCTTGCTCATAGCAGCCTTGGCCATCTGCGTACGCCTCCTAATCTCCCCGTCGCAGCCTCCCTGATCACTGATCATGGAGCCCAGATATATAAATTCACTCACAAACTCCAGATCCACAAGTTCTCCCGTGCGTGCTACTAATCCAGCTCGGTCGATGATAAACAAAAACACTACAAAGTGAATAATAAATTCAATTTCGGAAGTCGGTCTCAAAAAACGAAGAAACGAAAACAGGAACACCGACTTCCGAAATTGAATTTATTTTTCACTTTGTAGTGTTTTTGTTTGGAAGTCGGTTGTATTTTTTGTAAAAAGTTAATTTTTCAAGCCATCCCTTTTTACTTGTAGTGAAATGTCAGACGAATGAAAAGTGTGTATGTGTGCTGCCGCTGTTGTGCGGAACACTTCTTTTGGTTGTTTTGTGAGTGTATAACGTATCTGTTTACTAGAATATCATTGGATACGGGTTTTACCAACCACTGCTTTAATAGAATTTTTGGTTTCGGAAAATTGTAGCATACTTTTTTCGAAAAAAAATGACTGCTTGAAACTGCAGCATAGTCGATTTTATATTTAATCGCCCCTTTTACGGCATTAGAAAACGTTTTAATTAAAACTTTGCTTTCATGCGTGTAATCCTACGATTAACAGCTATATAATTACGGGACCTTACTCGCCAGTGGCACCAATTAGTGAGCACAAAAACGGAAGCCCTCATTCCGGTAGCATATGTATGTGATTTTCACAAATTTTGGACTTTTGGCAATAATCGATAATCAAAGACTTAAACTGCTCTAGCTTAACCTTTTTTTCTGAGGGTCTACCATTTCTGACAATACCTCTCTTCATACATTTAACTTACTTTTTTTTATTGAAATTTTATTTTTCATAACTAGGAACCTACTTACTGGTTACAACAAGTAAAATTTCAAAATTTAAAATCCCCCGACACATTTATCTTGCAAAAACACCCCGATTCAAACAGTTAAACGCGCATAACTTTTGAACGGCTGAACCGATTTAATTCAAACATAGCTAAGAACACTCTCGACAAAATCGCCTTTCAAACAAAAAAAACTAAATCAAAATCGGTCCATCCGTTGAGGCGCTATGGTGCCACAGACAGACACACAGATACACAGCAACACACGTGAAACTTATAACACCCCTCTTTTTCCGGCGGGGGTTAAAAAAGGCAACGTGTGAATCTTAATATTCAACTATCCCAAAGAAAACCAATAATTTTTTAAGAAATTACTACGATTTAGTTAAGCAGGGACCACAAAGTTATGTCCTGGTAATTTTTCTAGAGTCTGTCATGATCTGAACTATAGCGTGCCCTAACAAAATATTTTTATCGAAATGTGACTATTACGAAGCTTTGTTTTATTGAATACAATTTATTTAGGGTCACCCATGACGCTTGATTTTCACACCATTGGTGCATAAGCTATTGTTTTTCTATTGTCTCTGTACTTATACGCGCAATGGTCGTAATAAGACAAGTAAAATTTCACAATTTAAAAAACCCCCGACGCATTTATCTTGCGAAAACACCCCGATTCAAACAGTAAAATGCCCATAACTTTTGAACGGCTGAAACAATTTTATTCAAACATAGCTAAGAACATTCTCGACAAAATTACCTTTCAAACAAAAAAAACTAAATCAAAATCGGTTCATCCGTTTAGGCGCTATGATGCCACAGACAGACACACAGATACACAGATACACAGCAACACACGTGAAACTTATAACACCCCTTCTTTTTCCGGCGGGGGTTAAAAACAGCAATGATTTATCATAAGGTCTGAGATTAGTACAAATGTTTTATAATTAATTTCACAGTGTTATATAAAAACTAGAAAGAGCTAGTATTGGATAAAACAATAAAGTTATTATTCTACTGACAATTAATTAATTTTCAATAAAAACTACGATGTCAAAAACAAGTACCAAAATAACAAAATATTTCAGAAATGTCAAAAAATAAAAATAGGATAATGTTATTTATCAAATCAATACTAGAATGTCAAAATAAATAATAAATCAATTAAATATTTTTAAATGTCAAGAATAAAAGCCAAGAAATAAAAAACATGAAGTCAAAAAAAAAATAAGTACAAAATTAATACAATATATCCAGAATGTCAATAGTAAAAACATAAAGTGTAATGTCAATTAGGTATATACCCAACAAATGCTGGCATGTCAAAAAAAAAGATATGATGACCTAATGCATATTATCTGAAGGAGGGATTATAGTACTGTCATCCAAATAGTCCTTTAGTGAGTAATAACATTTATCAATTAAAATTTTCTTAAGTACACTTGATTTTAATGTCTCAGGCAGCTTGTTAAATATTTTTCTCGCCATAGAGAAATCTTTTTTTCTCTTGTTGAAAACCAGCGTCGGGCACTAGCTGTCCGCCATTTTGCTGAACTGGTCCTATTTGGCGTAGCCGTGGGACACACAATGTTACAAATATATTATTTTCTATTTTTTATGTTATAGTTGTTTAGTCTAAGTTTTTATTTTTTTTATTTTTATGTAGTGTGCTATGGCTTGTGTCAAATAAATGTGTTTTCTTTCTTTTCTTTCTTTCTTTCTCATTCAGAAGTATTTTATCAATTAACATTTATTTTTATCAGAACTAAACAGTGATGCATCCTTGTAATGATATAATTACTATCGGTAACTAACCGATTGATTTAATGATACTGACCTAATGATACTGATACTGCTATTTAACTTTTGTTTGTTTTCTCGTCCTTGTTGAAATAAATGCTTATCAACAATTCTGCATAGAATATAATCAAAGAATAAGATACAGAATAAGTATTTTATTATTATACGATGTGAAAGAATGCTCAATCTAAACCACAATAAACTAGACCGTCGAAAACACGAAATGTAGCGCAAGACATAAAACTTCCAAATAAATGACGTCACGGCAAAAGTTGTAGTGAAAGGAAGCGCTATTTCGCGTCTCTTAGCAACCGGTTCCATGGTGTAATGGTTAGCACTCTGGACTTTGAATCCAGCGATCCGAGTTCAAATCTCGGTGGAACCTAGTTTTATATTCCTTAATGTGTAGAAAATCAAACTCAGGATATAGGTTTTTAACTGCCTAACGCAATGCGCCTGAATTTTAAAGTGAAAGAATATTATTAATTTTACAAAATTCGACGTTTTTTAATAATATTTACCAAAATTTATTTCACAATTTAACAAGTGAAACTTGGTAACTATGCCAAGGGCATGTTTTACTGGTATATAAAGTAATTCTTACCATAGTCCAGGGCAATTAATACTTAGCTTAGCAATTTGATCTAACGAGGGTGTATGAGCATTTATAATATATGTATGTCGTTTTGGTGACGAATAAATGGTTTTTTTTTCTTTCTTTTCCTTTTTTTAACCCAGGTCATGGTCTAATACGTTAGTAAACTTTCATCTAATGCATTGTTAAATCCGTTGAGCCGTCGTTGAGGCGTGATTGACAAACATATAAGTCGACCCAAAATTAAAGGTGGCTGTGAGGTTCAACTTAATTATATCGTCCCCCACCCCTCACGCCCACTATGCTGTGATTCACTTAGAGTTCCGAGCCGCCATTAGGGTTGAATCTACCTTTACCTACAAACACACGTCTATAATATTATTAAGTACTAGCTCTTTACCCGCGGCTTTGTTCCCTCTGCCCATCCTCTCCTCATACTCTTTCGGCATACTCAAATGGACTCAGACCGAGCTGGACGCCATCGATCGACCGCAAACCGGATGCATCACCCAAGATCATCGGTGATGAGACTGTACATCCCGCGGAAGTGTGGGGATCGAGGCTTTTTAAACGCCAAGACTCTTCACAACTGCGAGATGTGCAGCCTCAGAGAATACTTTTTGAGAGCTGCAGTGGGTATGCACCGGGATGAGGTCACAGTGGACAAGGGACTCACCCCGTTGTCCATGGCTAAAGCGAACTGGTGCAAACCTGCAATACTAACGACTGATGAACGCAAACAGGTATGGCAAGGCAAGGAGCTTCTATCGGGCTGATGGCCACGAGCCTCAACGACCATCTGTCGAGGCTGTCATTAGGCGGTTGGATCAAGGGTCTGATACAGAAGGCAGTACTCCTCGATATGGCTCGCATTTTGAGGAGGTTCCTGTCTCTGCAGTCCTAACCACCGGTAGCTTGGACCCTGTTCCTGATACCGGTTGGCCTCTATCTTTTATATTTTTTAATGTTTTTAGGTTTTCTTTTTTTAAATATTTAAAAATGTACTAAATAAGACAGAATATGAATAAAAGAAATAATAGTATAAATAGTATTATAATATATAATAGTAGTAATAATATTAATATTATATAATAATATAATTATGTTGATTGACCGACTAGAGCGTCTCGCGCCATGATGGTTGATATTGTGGTCCCCCATGACGAGAACCTCGTGAAGGCTGAGAGAGATAAAAAAAGTAAGTATCTTGATCTGGCTCGTGAAGTTATCAACATGTGGTATTCAAATACAGCAGTCATTGTAGTATTGGTCGTCATACCTATCGGTACAATGGTATGACGACCAATAGTATAATAGCCTAGAGCCTCGACGAAAATCTGAGGTGGCTCTCGTTGGGCAGCTGGATCAAGAGCTTGATCCAGAAAGCGGTACTCCTGGACACGTCGCGTATAGTCAGGAGGTTCCTCTCTCAGGAGCCTTGATCAAAGGTAGCTTTGA
This sequence comes from Orthosia gothica, assembly GCA_949775005.1. Classification (NCBI taxonomy): domain Eukaryota; kingdom Metazoa; phylum Arthropoda; class Insecta; order Lepidoptera; family Noctuidae; genus Orthosia; species Orthosia gothica. Next base: position 2,958,666 of record OX459042.1, read on the forward strand.
CCCTGTTCCCGATACCGGCGGCCTACTATTTTTATATTTTTAAATGGTTTTCTAATTTTATTTTTTTATAGAATAATATTTGAAAAAGTAAAAGTGTGTAAAGATTAGTATCTTTAGATTAAATGAAATAATATTAGTCAAATAGTCAAAAAAACATACAAAAAATATTTCCCCTTTTTATAATATTAGTGCAGAAGTATAGGATACGATTATTTGGAAGGAGGATTGACGAAAAAACAAGAAAAAGAAAACAAACTCATGTTCATATTATACGATATATTTTAATAATATGCATTTGAATAATCGTGTCGACAATTTTGAGGTCAATATCACGACTATACTCGTATATTGCTAATAGCAACCGGTTTCAATGGGTCAAATACCTCTTAACATTAGGTAATTTAATTTATTTCGCAGAAATATTTCTCACGTCATATTTTTCTAGAAGTTGGGTCCAGTCCAGTATATAGGTTCATCACAGGTTTGGTCCTTCCACGCTACGTAGTCTATTGAGGGTATATTGATGCAGCTGTCAATTTTGTTGCTAAAATACAAGAAAAATAAATGTCATAAAATATTATAAAAATAGGTTATGAGAAAATCGATAAGGCTAGAAATATGATGACTATTGAGATCATGGCAAACATAGAGGTTGAACAAGTAAAATTAAAAAAAAAAACCACCGACATGATATCTTGCTCAAATACGCAAGTACAAACAGTACAACGCCCACATCTTTTGAACAGCTGAACCGGTTTTTATCAAAAATAGTTTAGAATACTCTCGATAATGTCGTTAAAACAAAAATAAAACTTAATTAAAATCAGTTCAAACGTTTAGGAGCTATGACGCCACAGACAGATACACAAACACACAGGTATACACGTCAAATAAGTCACCGCCAATAACAAAAAAATAAAAGTCTGTGACACCTGTCCAAGTTTCTACCAATGTATTCCAATATTAAATAAGAGGCGTCCTTGAACGTTTCACTTGGCATTCAGTAGTGAGTTCATATCTCAAAAACGCGTGAATCGATTTACATGATTTAAACGGATAAATGGTTCTACGCTCAAATTATCAAAATATATCCATAAACAAAAATCATGTTTTCAAGTTACCTAATTATACTTTTTGGTACAAGTCGAATCAATTACTTTTATTTTTTTTTATCTGATGGAGACTTTAGTAAATAAAAAGAAAGCAAGAAAGAAAAAAAAAATATGTATATATATATTACGTAATTTTTTAATTGACAAAGCTTACTATACGATCCAAGATTTTTTGATCCAATAATTCGTACTTACTACAATCTGTCACCATGCATCTAATTATTTTTTTGTAAGATTTGTTATAAATGTGATATGTGATACCTATGATTATTTTGCATGTTGACTTAATTATTGTATGCCTACTAGGCAGGACATATTGGAACTGTAATTTACCTAAAATCTGTCTGTATAACCTATGCCCACAATAAAAAGATTTGATTTGATTTGAAAGAAAACACATTTATTTGACACAAGCCACTAGAGCACACAACATACTTAAACATAAAAATAAATTAAAAATACATACTTGATTCCAGCTTTCAAGAAAGCACGTGGTTGGATCCTTGTAACAGTATCACCTACATCGCATAAGAGCCTTGCGATTGTATACTTTCTTATTTCAGCTAGCTGAACTGGAAAAATAATAATTTAAGCTTGTTGTTCCAATATTATTTTCAGATATATAATCACTTATTTCATTCTTGTCTCCATGATTATTATTTTTACTTACGAATATTGAATGCATTAGGACGATTTGGCCTCTCATACCAATGCCTATCTGATACCATATTACGTCTGAGCTGGTCAATCACAAGGCAATAGAAAGTTGACGGGACAAAGCCTCCATTTATAGACCTTTCTACCCAAATACCAGCTAAAAGGTCAATGTCTTCTACTTTCTCGTACATATCCCTTAGAATTTCTATTCTCTGAAATGTGAGAAAGGAATATATTAAGTTGATAGTCATTCTAGGAACATATAACATGAAATCACCAAACATTACAAATGAAATCCCTAGGGCGGCCCAGGAGGAAGCATCTTAATTGCGTAAATTTAAAGCATTTATTGCTTCATATGTTTGAAAATCTGTCTAATTGACAGACACGCAATAATAACTGTTGAGTTGTCATAATGAAAGGTAGCGTGCGTACTCCGTGCTGTCAAAACATTTACGCAATTAGGGTGCTACCGAAAGGATTCGTTTGACGTAGCTCAAAAACTGAAGTGCTTGAAAATTACACCTACAATAATTTAGGGAAAGCCTTTGCCCAGCACTGGGACAGTGTAGATTAAATAAAATAAACATATAATGAGTAGTTACCTCAGGATCAATAATTCCATAAAGATCATCAAACGTGAGTACTGGCTTTCCATAACACACCTCTCGGTATTTGACGTAAGGTTGGAACCCAAAGTATCGGTTCTTAGCCATGTCATTGGTCATCAAATCTGACACCTTTTGAAAGGATCCTAAACCTTGTTCCGTGACCTAAAATATAAACACCACATCAGTTAGACTATCTTTAGATGATTTTATATTTCATTTATTAAGTTCTTTATCTTTTCTTACATCAGGATCGGCAATATAGTCAATGTTGGCGCTTCCTTGTCTAAAGCTACCCTGTGTGATGTAGTCAATATTATTATCAACCGCAAAGTAACCAGTTCTCAAAGTAAGGTTTACTATGGGAAACTGTTTTAAGTAATGGCCGTCTTGGTCGTACATTCTGAAAATATAAAAAATTCTTAGACATATTTAAAAAATAAATAAAGGATTTTGGATTTTGAACACATTGGGACAAAAAAGTCCAGTATATGCTGACCTCGCATTGCATACACTTTTCAAACGATAAGAGATCAGCTTATATTGGAAATTTAAACCTAGATATATCGTCGGGCTGAATGTTACTAATGAGTATCAATCATTTGTTTTAAACTTACTTTAAAGAGCCTTCCTGAACAGTATGGAGCCATCTTAACGCGAATGGATATTCCAAAGACAGTTGAGGCTGTACGTTTTCATTATAAATATCCCTGAATCCACCAGTTGGAATTATCACACCATCTTGTACCAAGTTGTCATATCCTGTAAGAGATGTTTCAAATTGTTATCTAGTCGCACGTTTATATTCGTTTCGTTTAGTTGTATGTTGTAAGAGCTATTAAGAGGTTTTTGATCCGTAATAACATGACACATTAATGAATATTCAATATTGCGACATCCATTTACATAAATAAACGACAGTATGAATTTTTATTATTCAATAATAATTCTTATCTCTAAGCCCCACTAGCGCCAAAAAACTTAATTCAGAGTTGGGTTGCTAAAACAAGATATGGGCCCATGTTGCCTACTAACTCGGAGTTAGTGAGATAACCCAGCGCAAGTGGATCTAAATAGTATAAAAGTAGTAGTGGTCAAGCGCGAGCCTATCTATAAAAAAAAATATATAACAAAGTCACTGTTTGCGCCTGTCGACGTTATTTCTGTTTCTCTGCTAATTGCTTCTAAAACAATTTAACGGTACATACGGTTTGCATTAATAGAAAGAGCAATAAACTAGAAAAGTTTATGTATATAATTTTGCCCGTGCATGACCGGGACGGTTCGTTATTCATAAATAAATATTTATATTAAACAAGCTTTTATTTTAAACAAAATTGTCTTAAACAAGCGACGATAATATTTAAAAAATGGTAAACAAATCATCATCTCATCATCATCTTCCTGCCCTTATCCCATGTTACTTGGGGTGGGCGCAACACGTTTTCTTCTTCCATACCACCCTGTCCCCCGTCAGTCCATCACTGACGCCCTTTTCTTTCATATCACTCCTCACACAGTCCATCCATCTTTTCTTTGGCCGTCCCCTCCCTCTCCATCCATTCACATCTATATTCATAACTCTTTTAGTAACATGCGTTTCATCCTTCCTCATCACATGACCATACCAGGACAAACGGTTTCCTTTTAACTTTTCTGTAAAAAATGGTAAACAAATGTGTATGCAAAAATTCAGCTCAATTGGATACTGAAAACTGGGTTAAATTTAACTTGCAAGATTTGATTATAGACACTGAAACGTAAATAAAAGCTTGTAAAATCAAATCTTGCAGTATCAGTATCTTACCCAAAAATATTGGCAATAATTCATAGTAATTGTACTGGAGGAAAAGAGCAATGTTTATGTCTCTTGCAGTGTTGAATAGTTTTTGGTCATCCCAGCATGGGTTGACCTTTGCTAACTCCGTAGCGATGAAGTTATGGTTTCTCCAGAACCAAACGGCCATGAGGTTAATACTGCCTAAGGTGTTGCCTCCATCTTCAGCTGTAAAATAAAAGAAAAATATTTACTATAATGTTATCACCTTTATGTTGGTTAGACTCCATCAGTGTCAATATTAAAATTATAGGTAATTTAATCGATTTTAGCATTTGACTGATTGATATTCGTAATACTATTACCGGTTTTTTATCTGAATCAATAAAACTATAACTTTATTTTTGCTTGCAAACCTGGTAAAAGAAACTTAAGATCTATTTTGCGTCTTAATGAGAACCTGAAGGATTTTTTCGTCGTAAAATGCCGAAAACAAAAAAAAAACTGAAATTTTAAAATACCTACGCATATCATGACACCTCTTTTCATGTGGTCTTTGATTCGCAAAGCATACATTAGCTTGTGTCTTGGTGCTTGGTGGCCAGACCCTTCCTTCATCAACTTCATACTTCAACAATCCGCCTTGAAACGTTCGCCCTTTTTCTTGTAAGTTCTTCAAGAAGTTGCCGTAGACAGCAGATAAGTCTAGTAGTGGAGTTGATGAAATAATCTGGGGGGAAACGAATTTTCCTATTGGCGAAACAATTAATACAGGAAGACAGATAGCGAGGAGTTTAAAGGTAGTAAGGAGACTAAAGCCCACCAATAAGGCCGTGTAGTAATAATACAAGAATTTCACCAAAATATATAAAAATTGGAGTGTCAACTGCTGCTGATGATGATAGGTATCTATGAATAGCATTAAAGTTGTGAGAATGATAAAAAAGTAATTGAAATTTTTACCCTTTCGGGAGTTGTACCCTTTGGCACGCATCCAATACTTTGGAAAGATTCAGGTCTGGTCATGTTCAAACAACGGATTCCTGAGAAACGATGCACCGGGTCATCTTCAGGTATCTTGTTGGGGACACAATAAGAATCGGATTTTCCTTTTGGTGTACAGCAGTATGGCTTCCACAATATGTAGTTTACTGCAAAAAACAATAAATTATTCAATTATAAATAAAAAAACGTTGCAAAATTTTATATACCGTGAAAAAACAAAGTTAGGAGTAATAAACTTAATAACTAACTTGTATCGTGTAGAGACACAACATCGGCAGACAAGAAGACAAATGAATGTATTGCAAGCTGAGTATATCTCTGGCTTGGTACTTTGCCTACTGAAATAAGACGCGTTCGAAGGGATCGTGGAAGAGGCAAATCATTGCCTGATGCTGCTTTCTTAGGCTCAAAATCTGCGAAATAAAAAGCACCCTTACTATAATTTTTTCAACATGATCATCATTTTATTTTAAATCAAAGATAATCCATTGCTACGCTTATTTTAATTATAATTAATTGAATTTGGATGTTTATGGTTACCATGGATGCGTAACGTAATAGCTAGATACAGGTAAGCTTATAATACTTCATACCTATACGCAGTGTAGAAGTGTTATAATAGGTGCATCGTCCTCACGTTTACGAATTAATGTATGTGAACAGGAAGTGTGTAGTTTATTTTCCGTTCTTCTATATACCAATCTACATAATGGAATGTAGAATTTTTTTTTTTATTTTATTTACATTTTGGCATATAAAAGTGCCGCTTAGTGACCAAATTTAAAAAAAAAAACGATTTGGCTTTGACTATAAGAGTAAAATGGATATCATTAAACACCCTAATTATTTGGTCTACATTTATAGATACCTTTATCATAAATTGCTGGTAGTATCCTAATAAAAGGTGTGTGACTCGCTCCTCGTGAGGGGAACTTTAAGTTGTTGCAGGAGCCATCGACCCGTCTTCCTTCAAAAGGATCACATGGCTCTATCTCATTCACGCACCAACTAAATACGACAAAACAACATTAAAAATGATTTCAAATAAGGAAAGAGAATATAATTAAAATATTATTAATATTAATAAGAAAGATAAAGTAGAATTAATTAGAAAGAGTAATTCAATAGTACCTAATATTGCCATAATAGTTTCACATGCAATGCGTTTCATAATTAAGCATCAAAAGTAATATTTAAAGAATGATTACACAGAAATGAAAAATAGAATTAAGTGACAGGAATAAAACAGAAAGGTACTCACAAAGTCGTGTTACTCTTATCACGACGTTTTACTTCACTGATTTCAATAGGAACTCCATAATATGAATCATAGAACAACGAAGCGTTTACATTACACAATACAGCAAGAAGCAATATGGGAGACAACATCCTACCGTATCTACCAATCAAAGTATTATGGAAAAATGACCGAACCCTCACATGTAGAAATGTAGATTTAAGGAAACTGGTTATAGATGAAGTCAATGAGCTAATAAATATGATTGGTAGTAGGTTACTAAGAAAAATTGAAGTATTTTAGTCTTAGTGTGTTAGTATTAGTTTTGTTTTAGTCTGATATTTTGCCATGATTCCTAATTTATAATTAATACTTTTTAACATCAATTATAACATAACTCGAATTTATTTTTGTGAATATGTGTAGGTGTAGGTATTTTTAAATTATATTAGGTGAAATAATATTGCCACTTTAAATTACGAAAAACTAATTTACCCAAGACTATCTTTTGTTAATTGCATAATATTGGAAATCATATAGACACGCTATCGCTAGTAAGAAGTATCTTTGTCTAGAAATTCAGGTGCCAGATAGGTAATGACATGACGCAAATATGTTTGAGCTCATCACAATTATATGGCAGATTTTATATCGGACTGTGACAATCATGCAAACAATAAATAAATAAATATAATTTTATTGCCTCCGCGTGAATTTGTGTATCATTATTAATAGAGGTAAAATATAATGTAGCCAATAAAGCAAAAAAAATCGAGAAGTTTTAATAGTCACACGGAATTTGATTACAAAATACATTTTATAAATAATAATAGAACTGCAGTTTTTTTAAATACTAAAAATAGCAAACGAATTTCGCTATGTTACCTAACCAAATATTATTCGACAACTGGTTTCAACGGGTCAAACACCTTATAATTAGGATTTAAGTGTATATTAGAACTTATGAAAAAAACACTTTTACATCTTAATTTTTGTGAGTTTCCTCATAATATAAATGCACATTTTAAAATTATCTCCATTATCATGGGTGCTCATAGAATATTGCTCAGTGAAACAGCGTGGATTCACAAGTAGTGTCAAACCATTGTTCGTAATGCATTTTGGGTATGTTGTAGCAGCTGGTGATTCTATTTTTTCTGTAATGAAGATATTATTAAAAGTATTAGGTGTATGAATCATTAAACTATAGAAACGAATAAGTAGTAAGTTATAGGAGCGACAGGCATATTAGCAAAAAACATTCATAGATATTTTGATAGATTAGAAGCAGGCATAAATATAAATAATAATACAGAAGCAAACAGCAATGCTTACAGTTACTATATTAAGCAAAGTACTGGGGGGACAGTAATTGCTACTACTTAGCAGGGGATCTGAATCTCCTATTACTTGAGGGTCTCAAGGCGGAAGCTAGAAATAATCACCGGGTGAATGCCCGAGTAGGTGTTTTTTCAAACACAATATTATATAATTATGTACAAGTGCATAACTAAGTTGGCATCAAAATTTCGTCCACATCACTGTCAACGGGAAAATTACCCAGAACGCTGGTAGGATTGCCATGTTGATTGGCATTATATTTTAAATTTCTGTTGAGAATAAAAATGTAGTGAAGTCATCCAATCTGCCTAGCCATTCCCAACTTCATTGGGATCGGCTTCCAGTCTAACCGGATTCAGCTGAGTCCCAGTGTTTTACATAGAGCGACTGCCTATCTGACCTCCACAACCCAGTAACTGTTTAACACGATACCTCTTGGCTAGACTGGTGTCAGATCTAAGGCTTCTGACTACCCGTAACGACTGTCAAAGATCTTCAAATGACAGCTGGGACCAACGGCTTAACGTGCTTTCCGAGGCACGGAGGAAACTCGGTGTGTTGAAATGGTCACCCATCCACGGACCGACCTCGTCAAGCGTTGCTTAACCTTTTTGATCAACCAGTGCGGCTGTTATTATTTAGCCACGAGCTCCCCAAAAATGTATTGAAGTAATAAAAAGAAAGCATTGAGATATAGCAAGTAAAACGTACTTCTGTCCAGCTTTTAAAAAAGCTTGTGGTTGTATGCTAGTAACAGTGTCGCCAACATCGCATAAAAGTCTTGCTATTGTATATTTTCTTATTTCAGCTAGCTGACCTGCGAATTTATTGCTATATTAGTTCAACAGTCACACAGCTTATGAATAATTCATAATTCATTTATTCACATATAAATAGAGTAATTACATACGTTGGTTTGTTATGTTACATCATTGAATCTTATATTCTATTTAGCCTATGTATGGCATGTGAAATTATTTATTCATGCAAAGATATATAAAAATCGTGAGTAATTAACAATAATAATTCAGTCCTATTGTCTCTGAAATTCGGCGTGCATAATGTCAATTAAATATTACTTGGTTAAATACAGTGCGATATAGATTATTAGTCAGTTATATTATAACGTTAAATAGTGTCATTTATATAATATATTATTTAACAGTCAAATAAAAATAGTAGGTTCGATGTCACACTTTTACACACAAACTCATCATTGCATGTACATATATTATTCTTGAAACCATTCATTTATAGAGTAAATCATTTTTTTTAGGAGTATCTCTTTAAGCACTTTTTTAAACTTTGGTAGAGGAAGATCTTGTATGATTGTTTGTAACCTATTATAAATTTTAACACACATAGCTGAACAATTTTTATTAAACACAGCAGTCTTTGGTACAAATTCTAACACCAGTCGCTGACCATGTCTTGAACTACGTGGGTATTTATTATCACGTGCATAAATGTCACAAGCTTTCACAAATAGGTTAGGATTAGATTTTACAAATACACAAATTTCAAAAATATACATGCTTGGTAAGGGTAATATTTTGAGTTTTTTAAAGTACGGTTTACAGGACTCATATGGAGGAATGCCAACAATGGCTCTTATGCAGCGTTTTTGAGATAAAAATGCCCGCTGGGAGTCTGTTGAGTTTCCCCATAATATCAACCCATATCGTAACACGGAAGCTACATAACCATGATATGCTAACAATACCGTATGTTGAGCTGATGTAGTTCTAAGTTTATTTAAAACATATACAAAAGAGTTAACTTTCTTGCAGACTTCATCAACATGTGCTTTCCAATCTAGGTACTTGTCCATGGTGAATCCTAGAAATCTTACATTGGTAGTTTCATTGATTTGTGTACCGTCATATGAGACATGCCTAGGAATGATCTTAGATCCACGGGTTTGAAATTGCATAAAAGTCGTCTTACTAATATTTACGTGTAAATTGTTCCTTACCAACCACCCTATAACCAAGTCTATAGTGTTATTAATTTCAATGTCAAAATCATTATTAATTAAATTGTCATTTGTCAATATGATAGATATGTCATCTGCGAATAATATACATTTATTGGTAATAATGTCAGGTAGGTCATTAATATAGATAATAAAAAGAGGCGGTCCGAGGATACTTCCTTGCGGAACGCCGTAACCATTAACAAGATACTTAGACCTCTCTTGTTTTACCATTGCATTTTGTTCACAAGATATTTCGACACATTGTTCACGATTGTCTAAGTATTGTTCTATCCATCCCAACGCTGGGCCTCTAATACCATAATTCTCCAATTTATCTAGAAGCAGGTCATGAGAAACGAAGTCAAATGCCTTTGACATGTCAAAAAATATCACCATTGTCTGCTTTTTCTTATCAACATTTACTAATATATTGTGCACTAGATCAAATGCGGCAAGTGTAGTTGATTTTCGTTTTTGAAAGCCATATTGTTCCTTTTTTATTATTTGAAACTTATCTATATACGATGATAATCTTCTATGCATGGCCTTTTCAAATATTTTAGAGATGATAGGAATTAGAGTTATGGGTCTATAGTTGCTCATTTCTGTTTTATCTCCTTTTTTATGCAATGGCTTTACTACTGATTTCTTTAATCGGCTAGGAAAACTCCCTTGCTCGAAGGATAAATTTATTAGGTATCCTAACACGGGAACAATACTAACGATGCTTTTTTTCAAAACGTTAGTTGTGATACTATCATAACCAACAGAACTGGTATTATTTAAGGACATAATTATATTTGCAACTTCAATGTCTTCTACTGGTGTGAGAAATATACTATTGTTTGTACGGTTTTTATTTGTGTTTTGCAAGTTACCATTATCGCTGTTTGATGTAGTTGTATTAAGTAGTTATTAAATTTGTTTGCTATTTCATACGGACTAGTTATCGTACCATTGTCAGTTTTTATATTCTCTACAAATTCTTGACGGGTATTACTTCCCGTATCATCGTTTATAACTTTCCAGGCCGCTTTGCAGACATTGTTTGATTTGGTTATAAAATTGTCATTAGTAATTCTTTGTGACTTTAATATACAGCGCCGCAACAAATTCGAATAAGTGTGATACGTAGCTTTATGATCTTTTGTTCGTTTGTGGTAAAATTTAAATCTTAGATGTCTTTTGGTTTTACAGCTAAGTCGTAATCCTTTAGTAATCCACTTTATATCACGATACTTTGTGGTAATCATTTTTTTAATCAGTGGGAAACATAATTCAAAAAACAAACATAACTCATCATGAAAAATATTAAAGGCTAAATTCAGATTAGATTCTTTGTACACAGTATCAAATGTTAAGCTTTCCAAACTTTCCCGAAATTTCCGAATATTATCCTGACTAAAATCTCTCCTCATTATATAATATTTTGACGACTGAAATATTTTGGTTTTTATTGTCAAGTCCAACATCTGTGCTGTGTCGTGATCGGATAGTCCCAGTTTCAATATTTTACCAGATGCTTTCTTATCGTTACTAATTACATGATCTATGCAGGTATTTAGTCTTGTTGGCTCATTAATATGTAATGTCAGATCATAATTTTGTATAATGTCATAAAAACAATTTACAGTTTTGCATTTCTTAAGTGTGTTAATATTAAAATCGCCTGCGAGTACAATCTTGTGTCTGCTGTATTTACTGTTAAACAATAATTTATATAATAGCGTGTCAAAATACTTCAAAAATAACTCAACATTTGATTGAGGTGTACGATAAATACATATTATTACAATCTTTAAAGTTGGCACCTCAATCCCGCAGCATTCGAAGACCATTTCCCGAGCAAATTTTTGTATAATATTTAATTCGTTGTACTTTATCCCGTTCATAACGTATATACAAGTACCACCTCGCTTTTTACCTCTACAATATATGGATGCTAGGTAATAACCATTAATTTTTGCATTTTTTATATCACTTTTTATTAAGAATGTTTCACTAAAACACAGTACATGCGGGATGATTTTTGTTATCTGTAAATTAGTGAGAGTAATTTCAAGAATATCTCTTTTGCATAATAATCCTGCTATATTCTGGTGAAAAATATGGAAAAACGAAGTAATGTTTTTATTAGGAACGAAAAAAAGTATTAGTATTTGGTTCGCTTACTAGTGTGGTTTTAGTATTTTTTACAAAATAATAGGGGGTTGTGCCCTTTTTTGGTTTATTTTCCAATGATGTTCTAGAAGCTTGTAAACTCGTGTGTTTATCCTGCTGAGATTTTAATTGAAAATAATAGGGTATTGTCCCCTTCTTTGGAATATTAATTTGATATTTCTTTTCATAGTTTATGGTGGATACCGGCACCATAGTATGTACATTTTTAGGATTTTTACTATTATATGTCAAATATTTTTGCTTGTAGTCACTATAGTCAATTGCTAAATTAATTTGTTTACATAGTTTATTGAGGTCCACCTTGCCATAATAATCATAATTTGTGGTAATATTATCTCTCTCATACCCATTTCCTATACTTAAGTCTATAAATTCACAGTTTTTGAATTCCTTACAAAGTAATTTTAACATGTTATTCATCATTTTTTCGTTTAAATATTTACTACATAATATACTTGTTACAAAAACATGTCGATCTTCGAGAAGTTTTAAAACAGCTGATGTTTCTGTCATCACCTGTATGGGATTTACGTCGTGTTCTCCTATGGACAATATAACTCGGTCTTCTTCTTTAATTTGAGAATGGCTTTCTTGAATTTCTTTGAGTATGTCTTTGGTTCTAGCCCCAGGCTTTATTAATCCACTTATAAAGTATTTTTTTATTTCTCCACTTAGTCTTGAGTTTATTAGCTGACTTGATAGTCCTCGGCATTGTTCTCCTCCAAATATGTGAATTTTATTTAAATTATCAGCACCCTTCTGATCAGTACTTCCTTAATCTAATGTGTTTGTTTGCTCAACTGAAGTCTCATTAAAATCAGGCACCGGGTTCTCGGCTTTGTTTAAAACTTTGACTTCGACTTCATCAATTTCAAGTTCCGCAAATTTAGAATTGTCGACCAGCATTCGTCTTGATTTTCTTCGTTTAGATTGCATCTGGTTCTTGACATTTTGTGTAGGGGGGGTAGTACATATGTTTTTTAGAGAGTTTATTTGTCGTGTTTGAAGATTAACAAGATTTTTCAGTTGATTCAATTCTAAGTGAAGATTTTCGATTTCGTTATTTGCTATCTGTAACTGCTCAGATAGTAATTGGTTTTCAGTCTTAATTTTTTCTAGTAAATCTATGTCTTGGCCAGTAGATAAATCTAAACTTCTTGTGAGTGGTTCCGTTGTTGATGAATTGAGTGATGAACATATAGATTCTATTGATTTCGCTTTATGTAATCGCTTTGGTCGTATTGTGACATTCATTTTTGATTTATATGGTGTTTGGTCCATTATCGATATTTTGTTCAAATTCAATATTTATTTCTAATAATAATAATTAATTTGAAAAAATTTGTTAAAAAAAAGTCTGTGCAAACAAAATAAAAAAAGTCAAAAAGTGAAATTTGCGCAACTTGTTGATACTGGGACGCGAACTCGATGCTCCGCGATTCCAATCATATAAGTCAAGCTCATCGGCCGTTACGCCATACGGACATTACTAATATAAGGCGAAAAAGTCCATCACATGCGACTTCTATTTGTTTTGAAGCAAAGATGTTCGTTAAAGTGACTCATGCAGAAAATATTTTTGCACAAAATCACAAGTCACTGTTGTTAATTTTTAGTCATTTAATGTTTATTTTAATCACTTTCACATCACTTGTGTTATGATTTTGTTCATGTCTGCACTTAGTTTTATCACGTCTCAAACTTTTTCACTTAGTTTAGTAACATAATGTTCCCATTGGTCTTGTGTTAAAGTTTGCTTTAGTATTTAATAGATAACAATGTCACTTAAACTTCAGAGGTATTAGAACGTTTTTATAAGTAGCAATGTTTTGAAAACAAACAATATCTATTTTTAAACAATAAAATAACACGGACTTAAAGTTGACGTTTCGCACGGTCTACCCGCGTTTTTTTACTGATATATAATAATATATAATAGGTACTAACTGCAATTTTATTTGTCTTTGCGTGTAACTGAAACAAAGTCGTTGTACTTATGTAATTGACTATTGTTTTAATGAGAATAAAGATATTTAACCCGAAATCATTGATTTTCATCATGTCAAATTACAACAAAAAACTACGCATAAACTCCCCTATTTTCAGCAGTGGACGTCTTTCTCCTGAACTAACGCTGATGATAATGTTTTCAAATCAACTATGCTTTTATCAAAATCTTTCTTTATGATCATGTCATGGTTGAATGTCCATGTTACAACCACTCCTATCAAGGTTGGAGACTCTACACTCGAAGTTATGGATGACTATGTCTACCTAAGAGAAACGATCCAGCTGGGTAAGCTTCGAGAAAGAGGTCAACCGTCGAATCCGATGCGGCTCGGCAGCGTTCGGGAAGTTGCGCGGTATCTTCTGGTCCAACTTACCACAGTTTCTCAAGACGATTTTTTTTTATTGGGACGATCCCAACGCACTATTACAAAACCACTTTAACTCCTGAAAGCCAGAATCAACAGTGGCGACTACCAGAAAAGCGCCAAGGCAATGAAGCTCGACGAAGTCCCGGATAATTAATTTAAGGCGCAATATACGCCCCAATATTGACGCAGTACTGGCCGTGCGCCCGTTCGTTGCCAAAATATCAATATTGAACCTCCTTTTGAACAATTTTGTTTGCAAAATATTATTTGATTTACATATGCTATGTTAGTTATAAAGAAAATCCAGCCATCATTTTTTCTGTGTAAAAATATATTTAAACGTCCAAGTCGTTTTGGAGGAGTTTCCTAAAATTGCGAAAAAATTTCATGTAGTTAATTATTTTTTCAAAGCAAAACTATTAGTTACACGAAAAAACCTTGTGTTCAAAATTATGTACATGAATTTAAAAAAACGCACGGAAATTAGTTTTGTTCATCTATAAATGCAGAATTCCTCTCTAACACTAGACCAAGGTAGCACACGGACTGCTTCCTTTTTACGGGAACGTTATTAAATTTTATAGTAGGACACGATTTAAGATTACCCTTCAAAATGAGTTGATAAGTTTTGTGCGGAGCAAAAGTCAAGCGGTTTCGACCGCCCCACTGAGATATTAATCGTAGTCAAGTGTCAGCCAAGTTTTCGAGTCCAGTTCGAGTACTTGATTGAATAAGAAGAAGATCGTCATCCGCGTCACGTAACAGGTTAATGAACAGCCGCTTAGAAGCGGAATCGCGAGGCAATCATCAAAGCTTTAATTAAATAAAGGCGGACCAATAACCGAACCCTGAGGGCAGCCCATGGTGAGAGACTTCGACATGGAATGATGTCCAAGTATGAATTTCGCGGAACCATTTAAAAAGTAGGAGTGAACTAGATTATATATATTTCCATACCAGCCCCGAGTTTTCATTTTAAGTAATAGCATTGGCCGCATGGTGCGTTATCAAAAGCCCCAGAAATATTTATAAAAATCCCGATTATGTATTTATATATTAACTATTTTCCTTACAGAAAGGGCCTGCGTCTACGGTAGATTTTCCTGTAGTGAAACCGAATTGATTGTTATAAAGTTTTGGTCCATCCGGTAGCAAACGTGGAACGATAAGACGCCCCAGGAGTTTTCCCAAAGATGGAAGTAATGCTATGGGGCGGTACGACTTAGGGTCGTCCGGGGGTTTATCGCCACTTTTCGGGATGATTCGTATAAATCCGCGTCGCCATATACGAGGAAATACGCCCTCTGCAATACAACGGTTGTAAACGGTTAAAATTGCAATACCGGGTGTTTCACACGCTTCTATAATCATCCAATTAGATATTTTATCTTTACTTGATGATTTTTTGTGTGGTAACCTCTTGACAACGTTAATAAATTCGTCAGTGGATGGAAGGTCTTACGCTGGTGATTTAGGTAGTACAGCTGCCCACGCTCTGATCTGTTGATGGATGTAGCAGGACCTGGCAAGTTTAAACGTATTTAACGCAATGGAAAGAGGCTCACCGGTAACCTTACGTTTTTTAAGCTTGTTAAGAAGTATACGCGCTTGGCGATAACTTTTAAGCTGTTCAGTTTGGTAGTCACACCACCAATCACATCTACGTATATTGGTCATAGATCCACGACCAATGGCAATGTTAGCACAGTAACTGAAGGTGTCTGACACAATTTCAACACATTTTCTATCACGAGTGAAGTCTTTGGCGTGACACGCAAGAAGCGAGCTAACGAATTCCCAGTTAGCAAGACGAAACTTTATGACCAGTGTGTGTTGCCAGTGATGACTTATGGCTTTGAGACGTGGTCGTTTAGAAAGGAAAGAAAATCAGAAAGCGTACAGTCACCCAAAGGGCAATGGAGGGGTTATGCTCGAAGTATCCTTGCGTGATCGAATTAGAAATGTAGAGTTCCGCAAGAGAACCAAGGTTGCCGACATAGCCCGAAGAATTGCCAAACTTAAGTGGCAGTGGGCAGAGCACATTGCTCGCAGAACGGATGGCCGATGGGGCAGAAAAGTTCTGGATTGGTGACCTAGAACCGGAAGGCGTTGGAAGGCCTCCCACCCGGTGGACCGATGACCGATGATGACGATGTGAAGGTTGCGGCGATCCACTGGATGCGGGGCGCACCGGAGCGGTCAGTGTGGCAACGCTTGGGGGAGGCTTATGTCTAGCAGTGGACGTCTTTTGGCTGATATGATGATAATGATGATGATAATGATCATGTCAACCAATAGATGTTTACGGACGTCCATTTCGTCTTCAACAACAGATTATTTATTATTCATTTGTTTTAACTTACGTTCATTGAAAGCGCTCGGACGCTTCGATCTCTCGTACCAATGCCTGTCTGATACAATGTTACGTCTCAGTTGGTCAATAACAAGGCAATAGAAGGTCGAAGGAACGTAGCCTCCATCTATAGGCTTTTCCACCCAAATACCAGCCATAAGATCGATGTCTTTTACTTTTTCATAGACATCTTTCAAGATTTCTACTCTCTAAAAATAAACAAAAAGATATGAAATGTTCGGAATTAATTTTCTGTAACACAATTGAAAATGATTGCATTTTAATCTACATAACATTTTCTTTTACACGACATCAAAAGACTTAGGTAATAATAAATTTTAAAGTATGTATTAAAAAAACTATTACCTAGTATTTAACAACCAAAAATAACAAACTTTACCTCAGGATCTATGATGCCGTCAAGATCACCAAATGTTCGTATCGCATTGCCAAAACAGATCTCCCTGTATTTGATGTAAGGTTGAAAGCCAAAGTACCGATTCTTAGCCAGATCGTTGGTCATAACATCTGCTGCCTCTTGATGAGGTCCAAGAGCTCTGTCAGTGATCTAAAATTTAAGTAGTATTTTATTGGTTTGGCTATTTGTATGATGTGCTGTTCCGTATGGTGTCGGACGTTAAGAATCTCAACATCCCATATCTGACCGTGGGTGTCGTAAGAGGCGACTAAGGGACACACCAGAGAATGGGCAGCAGCCTTCTCTATGCACTTCATAACAAACTGCGATCGCCAACCCGCCTGCCAAGCGTGGCGATTATGGCACACCCCCCCAAACCGATGAATAGCGCAACCATGAAATGGTACTTAGTGTCCGGCAGCCCGTCTACCCTCAACTACGGTAGCGATGGCGTGGCAAGGGGTGCGAAGAATCCCCGGAGTGGACCCGGCTACACCAATAAAATCCGACGACTGTACCTGGCAACATACAACACGCAAACACTCTGGACCGACGAGAAGATAGTCGAACTCGAGGAAGAGTTGAGCGGGTTACGATGGAGTATCATAGGGTTATCTGCAGCTCGAAGAGAGGAGGAGGACTCAATAATCCTTAACTCCGGTAACCTGCTCTACTGCTGAGAGGTCGACCGACAGTCCCAGGGTGGTGTTGGGTTTATCATCCACAGGTCCCTTGTGGCCAACGTAGTGAGGATCGAGAGTGTGTCGACCAGGGTGGCGTACCTTATACTCAGAACATCTTCAAGGTATTCGCTGAACGTCATACAGGTCTAGGCCCCGACCTCGGCTCACCCCGACGACGAAGTAGAGACTATGTATGAGGACATTGCCAGAGACATGCATAGTCATAAAACTCACTTTACCGTGGTCATGGGGAAATTCAACGCAAAACTGGGTAAACGAGACGATAATGAGCTGCGAGTGGGGCAATTTGGATTTGGAACCACCCGGGACACCTACTGGCCATTTTAATGGAGAAGGAGGGCCTCTGTATGATGAACTCCTTCCTAAGAAATTGTGAGCACAGGTAGTGGACCTGGCAGAGCCCCGATGGTGCAACGAAAAATGAGATAGACTTCATCATGACGACGAAGAAGCAAGTGTTCAATGATGTCTCTGTGATCAACGCGGTTAAAACCGGAAGTGATCACCATACGGTAAGAAGCACATTGAACTTAAATATTAAGCTGGAAAGATCTCGACTAATTGTTTACTCATGATTCAGATTCAAAACCCCGAAAGCTTTCAGCTCAAATTCCAGAATCGTTTAAAGTGCCTAGGTAGCTTCGTGGACGATTAAAACGATGGTTTCGTGGAAACTGACCATACGGTCGGGTCTAAGTTTTCCAAGACCCGTCGTGCAAATAACAATAAACTATCCGATTCAACTCTCAAGCTCATGAAGGAGTGCCTTCATGAGCCACGCCACTGCGTGAAATGATTCTTCAGTCTTCAGACGTGCAATTATTGGCGGCTCAATAGACAGATGTCGAAGTCCTTGAAAAGTGACCTCCGCCGCTTTAATACTGAGCGTATTAAAGACGTGATTGAGCGGAATAAGGGCTTCAAGTTGTTTGCAAGAAATCTGGCTATTGGGCAGAGCCAGCTCACGAAACTGAACACCGACAATGGTAGGATCGTATCTGACAAACCGGAGCTTCTGAGGGAGATCGAGGGGTTCTATGGGCAGCTGTACACGTCAATCAGCACACCTGTTGCAAATCTAGCAAACCACCCTCGACCTAGATTGACCCAACACTATACCGAAGACATCCTGGTTGTCAGTCTCTACGAGATTAGGATAGCTCTGAAACAACTAGGAACAACAAGGCGCCTTTTTTTTTTTTTATAGGCTCGCGTTTGACCACTATCTCGCCTGATGTTAAGTGATGATGAAGGTGAAGCACGCTCGCCTAGAAGTAACCTATTCACTCTTGACTTGAAGACCCCTAGGTTGTAGCTATAAGGAAACAACGCCGAACTCCTGAAGGCGGGTGGAAAAACGGTACTTAAAGCCCTCCAGAAGCTGTTTGATTCCGTCATACTCGAAGGGAAAACGCTACAGGCATTGTGCAGGAGTGTGGTGGTACTCTTCTTTAAGAAGGGAACAATGCCCGATTGAAGAATTATAGGCCAATCTCACTTCTTAGCCATGTCTACAAGTTGTTGTCAATAGTCATCACAAATCGTCTCGCGAGCAGGTTTACGATATCCAATCTCCCGAACAAGCCAGTTTCCGAAAAGGCTTTAGTACCGTTGACCACATAAATACGCTACGGCAGAATATACAGAAAACCGAAGAGTATAACCTACTTCTTTGTTTAGCGTTAGTGAACTACGAGAAAGCCTTCGATTCGATCAAGACTTGACTTGGGCTTTAGTGAAGCCTCTCCAACAGTGCCAAATCGACTACCGATACATCGAAGTGCTTCAACGTCAATGGCGAGTGCAACACTGACCTTCGGTTTGCCGACGGTATAGTGGTCATGGCTGAGACTATGGAGAACCTCAGAACAATGCTCGATGACCTCAGTAGAGCTTCCGAAAGAGTCGGTCTAAAAATTAAATGGACAAAACCAATGTGATGTTGAATGCCCATGTCTGTCATGCCACTCCTATCAAAGTCGGAGACTCTACACTCGAAGTTGTGGATGATTATTTCTACCTGGGACAAACGATCCAGTTAGGTAGGTCCAACTTTGAGATAGAGGTTAACCGTCGAATCCGGCGGGCTTATTACGTAAGGAACAGCAAGTAGCAATAATTGTAAAATTATTGCGCGATCAATTTAGTGACCTGGCTACTGAGGCCTTTAAGTCAAGTCTTTTTTATGACAGTCATTTTTACCAGAAGCTATTTTATCTGTCCGGTGATTTATAAAATGTATCGTTTAATGAATTAGCCAGCTTATGAAAGAGCAACACTTCGTGGAGGCTGTTTATTACAATAGTCAATTTGATTACTATTTAGCTCTTATATTCCGATAAAATAATATTCGCAGATGTAAAGTGTTTGTGTAAAGTAAATATGGCAGTGAAAATTGGATATTTGCATTTTATTTACATAGTATAGTAATTGATTTGAAAAATTGGATGACTAAAATGTCAATGTGTAAAATCCATTAATATTTCTTTCGAATTGTTGATTTTTATAAGAAATTGAATCGATAACGCATTAGGACATCACTAAAGAGACTACATCATCTCGTATTTAAGCTATGAAACGTAAAATTGTCTTTCCAATTTACTTTAGACATTGGCCGAATAGTCGACATCGGTGCTTGCCATATAAAAAAGAACATGATAGAAGATACATATTGCGGACTTTTCACATTCTAATGTGTTCGTAAGTATTTAGTAGTAAATAAGCTTCGCTGAGGTAGCCAACACTACAGTAATAAAAAATCCTCTACTTTACTGAGATCACGTCTGTTTCAATGATTCAACAAATAGTCCAGTTGCGTAGACATTAGAGACACAACTACACCAATTTGTCATTACATTATTCACTAGGAATTTATTATTTTAATATTTACTTTTATATTATTATTCTAATTTGCGGATAATTAAAGTAGCTACAAAATAACTCACGAAAAAAACCGCCAAAAACTCAAAAACTTCTGTACCTACTCAGCCATCAGCGAGCGATTGGCGATCGACCAACAACAAGGGAAAAAGTTATCGCAATTTGACAGCCACATTTGCTCGCCGATGGCTGTCGCTCTGCTGTCAAAAACCATACGTAATACGAAATGATCGCGATCACCTTGCGATAAATGCACATTTCAGTTAGCAGATTTTTATTGTTAGCAATGCTGTCGTAAAATTATTATGGTGAGGCTATAGCTCATATATAATGTGGATTCGCGATTGCAGAGTAATTATTTCGCAAAAATAAGCCTTCCAATTTTTTGACGTAAAGCGATAATGGCGCGATGATTGTACAATCTCTGCGCAAATATTGCTAATTGCTGTTTCTTACGTAATAAGCCTGCCGATCGGCTGGGCAGCGTTCGGTAACTTGCGCGGTATCTTCTCGTCCAACTTACCACAGTGTCTTAAGACGAAAGTCCACCAGTGTACCAGTGTGTGTTGCTAGTGTTTTCTTACGGGACAAAGACGTGGTCACTCACAATGGGCCTCATCAGAAAGCTTAATCTCACCCAAAGGGCTATGGAGAGGGCTATGCTCGGAGTTTCCTTGCGTGATCGAATCAGAAATGATGATATCCGCAAGAAAACGAAGGTTACCGAAATAGCCCGAAGAATTTCCAAACTTAAGTGGCTGTGGGCAGGGCACATTGCGCGCATGACAGATGGCCGTTGCGACCGAAACGTTCTAGAGTGGTGACCGCGTACCGGAAGACCGGAAGACGCAGAGTTGGAAGGCCTCCCTCTAGGTGGAGCGACGACCTAGTCAAGGCTGCGGGCGTCCGGTGGATGCAAAACGCAAAGGACCGATCAGTGAGACGACGTTTGGGGGAGGCCTATGTCCAGCAGTGGACGTCTTTCGGCTGAAACGATGATGATGATGATTTGTGTGCTTAGGCAAGTTTATCGACCAATTGACTAAGAAAACACATAATGCATCAGCATGATCAAAAAAATATAAGGATTGTAAGATAAAGGAAATGAATAAAAAAGATTAAATGATAATGTGACAGATATTTTAAGTATAGATTGAAAGAAGAAGAAGACCAATTGAATACTCACATCAGGATCAGCGATATAATCAACGTTGCCACATCCTTGTCTAAAACTACCTTGAGTGATGTAGTCAATATTGTTGTCAACGGACAGGTAACCAGTTCTCATTGTAAGGTTTACTATAGGAACCTGTTTCAGGTAATGGCCATATTTATCATACATTCTGGAAATAAACAAATAACGGTACTTCAAATATATGCAACTTGAAGTACAATAAAATTAAAATAACATACATATTGGTATATATATGGCAACGGTCGAGCGTGACAGATGTCATGCGTTTTGACAGATCTGTAACGGGTCGGCCGGGCACGATGGCGCGAAATTCCCACGCGCGACTAAAACGTTATTATTATTATTATAAGTTATTGTAGTTATTTAAGTTTTGTAGGGAACCCTACATGAAACTTATGTTGTTGGAATCATGATGAAATAAGCTATCTGTTTTCAAATGGTTTATTCCAGTTTGGACATATATAATATTGGTAAATAAATTGTAAAGTCAGCAGAAGAATCGAAATTTTCTCAGTTTATTTTACAAAAGTAGATAGAAAAATATTAAACCATTAATATTATTATTTTTTATATAATTACGACCTATATATATTTTCATTTTTTTTATAACACAAGCTTACAAAATTACGCGTCAGGTAGTTGACCCTTAAAAACATATCTGGAAGGATGATGATGTCTGATGTAATTTTAGCAATAACTGTACCGTTACTGCTGGGAAGGCCACAGGTTATTTTTTTTCATAGTACATGCATACATACATAAACTCGCGCCTTTTTCATAATACTTACTTTAGAGTTCCTTCTTGAATAGAATGCACCCATCTCAATGCGAGTGAATATTCCAAAGACATTCTAGGTTCAATACTTTTATTATAGATGTCCCTGAATCCAGAAGATGGAGAAATAATACCGTCTTTCAGTAGGTTTCCAATGCCTGAAATGATCTTGGATTGTGATATATACGACATATTTTAAATAGGTACACAAAACACAAACTTTTATTTTATAATATTATAATCATATTGTGTTTAAAAAAAGTCGGTTAAAAATAACTTTAAATTATTTTTCTTTTTCTTTAATCTACTATATTTTAATAACAAGCTTCGAAAGAGCGAAGTGTAAAACCGTTTTTAGGGTTCAGTACCCAAAAGGGTAAAAACGGGACCCTATTACTAAGACTCCGCGGTCCGTCTGTCTGTCTGTCTGTCTGTCACCAGGCTATATCTCATGAACCGTGAGAGCAACAAATACTAAAAACAGAATAAAATCAATATTTAAGTGGGACTCCCATGCAACAAACGTGTTTTTTTTTCCGTTTTTTGCGATAATGATACGGAACCCTTCGTGCGTGACTCCGATTCGCAATTGGCCGGTTTTTTGCTAAAAAGAGCACTTCAAATACTAGACGTAGTAGACATTTGTGAAAAAAAACTACTGTTTAGTATTTTTAACGGTTTTAGATATATATAGTGTCTTCATCAATGTTGAATTTGAGTAGATCTGTGATCCAAAAAATATTTTATCCTGTGCAAATTTGTAACTTCTTAAATTAAATATGTCTTATTATTGTTATAAGTTCTTCTTACCCAAAAATATTGGCATCAACTCATAATAATTGATCTGATTGAACATAGCAATATTTATATCTCTAGCTGTGGTGAATAGCATTTCGTCATCCCAACAAGGGTTGATCTTGAACAGCTGCTTGGCAATAAAGTTATGATTCCTCCAGTACCAAATGGTCATAAAATTGATGCCAGCTAAGGTGTTTGTGACGTCTTCAGCTATAAAAGAGGAAAAGTGTAACCACTCATAAGACGAAATTAATAGTATATATGAACATATTCTCAGCTAATTATACTAAACTCAACTACGTTATAATACACAAAAACAAAGTACACCTAGGTGTCGAAGTAGTCAACCACATTGACGCCATTTGAAAACGTGGCCAAAAGACTGGCAGCATTGCCACACTGAACGGCAATGCTGGAGGAAGGAAAGCGAGAGATATCATTGAAAAGGAGACGCGCACTCAGGCTATAAGATTTCCGAAAAGAAAGGCCATATGCTACAAAACAATATTATAGGCACTTACGCATATCATGACATCTGGTCTCTTGTGGCAATTGATTGCCACCGCAAAGATTGACTGGGTCCTTTGAGCTGGGAGGCCAAACTCTTCCATCTTCTACTTCTTGCTTAAGTAGTCCTCCTTTAAAAATTCTCCCTTTTTTGTCTAAGTCCTCAATAAAGTTGCCGTATACAGTTGATAAGTCCAAAAGAGGAGTAGAAGTCACGATCTGGATAGAAAAACTGGATCAAAATGATTTAGGAACCTATTTTTACAAGAAAATTTTACTGAGTTCTAAATAAAAACACTACAAAATGAAAAATAACTTTCTTTTGGAAGTTAGTGTCTTTGATTGGTGTCAATTTTTTTCGTTATAGACATCGACTTCCAATAGAAAAGTTATTTTTAATTAACATACTCTTTCAAACAAAAAAGAAAGTCTTTCAAAATAAGTCCATAATTGACGTCGAAATCGGTGAACATACACAAAAAAACAAACATACGTGGGACACTCAGAAAGTTTTGCGAAACTAAAAAAAATTGTTCTATACGTACATATATTTTTATTAAATCTTTTCAAAGTACTTTCCACCAGCCTCTATACAAAGATTCATGCGCCTAAACCAGTTTTCAAAACACTTTTTCCAGTCCGCCGCAGACACCTCGTTTACAGCCTGCTCGAACGCAGCCAGCGCATCTTCCGGCGACGAAAATTGTATCCCTTTGAGCTGATTTTTTATTTTTGGGAATAAAAAGAAGTCACACGGTGCTAGATCAGGGCTGTAAGGAGGGTGACCCAGGAGTTTGACTGGCGTGCTGTCCAGGAAGTCCCTCGTTTTGAGTGCGGTGTGCGCAGGTGCATTGTCGTGGTGGAGCAGTAGCCCGCGGAGCCCTGTGTTTGGTCGCTTGTTGCTTATAACAGAGAAAACTTCTGGCAAACATTTGGTAGTATACCATTCGGCATTAATGCTTCTTTGATCCCGTAAGGGAATTGATACCAAGTGGCCAGTCAAATTAAAAAAGCTAGCGATCAAAATCTTACCCCCGCTTCTAGATCGCTTCACTTTGGTAGGCGTTGGCTCATTTTGAAACACCCAAACAGTCGACTGGCGCTTGGTTTCTGGGTCGTATTGATAAATCCAGGACTCATCACCTATAACGATGTCGTAAACACGCCGAGACGAGCCTGCTTCAAATTTGTTAAGCATATCACGGCACCATTCCACCCGGGCCTGCTTCTGAGCATCGGTGAGGTTGTGCGGCACCCAGCGTGATACTATCCTCCTCACGCGAAGATGGCTGTGTAGAATCTCGTGAACGCTTCCCGATCGAATCTTCAATATGTGTTGAATCTCCTGATATGTAATTCGCCTATTGTCTTGGATTAAATTTTTCACTGCTAGCACGTTTTCTTCGGTAACAGCCGTCAAAGGGCGACCGCTTCTTTCGTCATCCCCCAAAGTTGGTCGACCGCGCTTGAATTCGTTATACCAACGATACACGGTTGCCTTGGAAGGGCCTTCATCCATGAATGCCATTTGAAGTCTATCGTACGATTCATCCGGTTTCAGGCGACACTTGAAATCGTATAAAATCATAGCTCTAAAATGTTCCCGGCGCAGATCCATATTTCAGTGAGACACAATACTTTGAATTAACTCGCAAAAAATGTGGAGGGAAATTTTGAAATTGGAACTTACTTATTTTTACCTATAAATAATCATATTTTCGAAAAACATTATAACTGGCCAGTCTCCCATATATAAAAACTTTTTTTCGCAATACTTTCTGAGGGGCCTGGTAATGTTCAAAACATAATGGTCATAAGTTAAAAAGAGCTGTCGTTTATTGAGATGAAACCTATATAAATATTTTGTCTGTTGTCTAACACCTTGTTTACTTCTATAGACATAAGGCCTTGTTTACTTCTATAAGATTAATATGAATTTGATTATGCCAATGATTGAACTCATCGTGGTCATTTCCTTTCATTTAATCCAGTCCTACTGTGGAGTATCTCTTCTTGTTAAGTCTTTCTCATTTATGGTTCTCATTTCTCTTTGTAACTGATAAAGACCGAAGCTGGCAACTTGACGTTCAAGGGTTTGACTTGACCAGTGCCTCATTGCCGATGAGAATCTTGGCCTGCTTTTCGATTGACTCTAGTGCATCAATCTGGTATTTGGCAGATCTGTCCCAGAGATAGGAACAGTACTCCATGCATGATCGAACTTGTGCTTGATACAAAATCCGAAATATAAAAGCCAACATACTCATAAAGACCTAATTAAAGCTTGCTTACCCTTTCCGGAATGGTACCCTCCGGAACGCATCCTATACTTTGGAAAGATTCAGGTCTGGTCATGTTCAAACAACGGATCCCGGAGAAACGGTGAACCGGATCAATTTCAGGTATCTTATTAGGGACACAATACTGATCGTTTGGAGTACTCCAAACCTTGCCTTTTGGAGAACAGCAGTGTGGTCTCCAAAATACGTAGTTTACTAGAAAAAGTAATAATGGAAACATGATTAGTGATTTGGTCGAACCAGAGAGTCTAGACAAGTGTTATTCGATATTAGCTATGGCGATGGTAAAATGCCAAAATGTAAGGTATTGATCCCGTGACATTTAAATAGCGTTTGACATTCCAATATTTTTTTGCAACTTTTAAGGTTCTATACCCGAAGGGTCCAAATGGAGCCTCCTTATGTCACTCACGTCTCCGTCTGTCTGTCCATACGTCCGTATTGCCATCTTCCTGTCTGTCCGACTGTCACAAAATTTTGTTTTGAAGAGTTTTTAACTTCCCAGTGACCTATGTATAAACTTGAAATGTTAGTGATAATGTTTATTATTAGGATCGTATATTTTACTAAAAAAAAACCATATATTGATCAATTTTGTGTATTGTGAAATCAGTTTTTTTCTTTGGTACGGAACCCTAAATGTGTGAAGTCTGACACGCACTTGTCCGGTTTTGCCAATCGGTATCGCCACCTTTCGTTGATAGAATATCACTTCTCTAGGGACCTCATGTCATAAACAATATTAAAAAGTATTATAAAAAGAAAATCTATTTATTTCGTTGCCAAATAATACCGAAAATGGTTTCCAAAATAAATTATATTTTAATACCTATACTCACTCAGTGCGTCTTTGTGATGTATCCTAGTGTAACTGTGACCATTTTTAACTATAGATATAAGACGATCATTATAAGAAGATCATTTAGCTTTTAGAGAATCAACGTAACATTACCCAAAATTAAAATATCCATAAGTTCAGCAAAGTCATCAAAGAATAAAAAGTATATATGAAGAAAAAATATATGTAACTAGCTGACCCCCGCGGCTTATTATAGATAGATAGATTGTTAACATTTTATCTCGGTTAACTTTTTTTAATCTTTTGTTTATTTATTATACATTATATAATCATTTCTTGTTTTAGTTTCTTACGACTTATTATCGGGCCTGCGTTGTCCCCCCATCTAAGTACTGCTGTAACATGGAAATATTGTAAAACCAAACAATTTTTTAAAAGAGTAACCATGGAGTTTCTTGCCGGTTCTTCTCCATAGGAATCGACCAACCCGAACCGTGCACATTGTCGACGTTTTATAAGTGCCCATGTAGACCTATGTGAAATAAAAATTATTGATTTTGATTTTGCTTCGCTCCCGTCAAAATTATATAGCCTATGTTACTCGGGCATAATGTAGCTTTTCATAGGTGAAAGAATTTTTTAAATCGGTCCAGTAGTTTCGGAGCCTATTCGGTACTAACAAACAAACAAAAAAATCTTTCCTCTTTATAATATTGGTATAGATTATACAAGAAGTTATGATAATTATATAATGGAGAAAAAGTAGTATATATTAATGGTTGTTATCATACTTGTGTCATGAAAAGAGGTTTCATCGGCAGCCATACACAGGAGAGCGTATACAGCTAGTTGAGTATATCTCTGGCTAGGAACTTTACCAACTGATATGAGACGGGTCCTTAAGTATCGAGCAAGTGGCAAGTCATTCCCTGATGCAGCTGTTTTCGGTTCAAACTCTGTGGAAAAATAATTGCACTCTTAAACTCCTGTTGGCATAGCTTCATCGTCATCATAATCTGCCTTTTTATGTTCCAGGCCTCCACTATGTGAGAGGGAATGGGCCGTAATAAACCACGCGCGCCCAGTGCGGGTTGGTGGATGTCACATGTCTATAGCCGCGTACTCACCTAGCGCACAGGCTCGCGCGGCAGCCTCGGTGTCCGGATCGCGAGCGATGGCTCCCGCGGCAGCCTCAGTAGATTTGTTCAATTTACACGAGGCCGCCTCGCGAGGCAGGCTGAGCCATCAGTATTCGTAAATTTGGACAGTCGTGTAAACTTGTAGTAGCTTCGCGCGCGAGCCAAAACATAACCGTCCCCACCTAATGCACAGCGCACACTGAGGCACCTTTGAGCGCGTCAAGTTTACCGACAACAGATGGCTCGGGGCCGAGCCGTGCTCGGTCGAGCAAACGCGCGCCCGAGGCAGGCCGAGGCACGTCCACACCAGCCGAGCGTTTGGCTCGCGAGGATGCCGCGCGAGCCTGTGCGCTAGGTGGGTACGCGGCTTATGATTTTTTGGTTCTAGGACATGCCGGTTTCCTCACGATGCTTCCCTTCACGTTTTGAGAGCAATGGTGGTGAAATAATTTAGACAAAGTAAAGCGTCTGCCTGGGTCCGAATCCACGACCTAGAACATGTAAGTTGCGGCCGGTACCACTGGGCCAACACTGCTCACAAATGGAATGGAATAGCTTACTTTCAGTCAATATTATTCTTTTTTACGACGAATTTTTTTAAGACATTTTTCTATCCTGGATTTTATTTTCCTAGGCTCTTAACAAAGTGTCAGTCTACCAGCGTTGGTGATGGTTAAAATGTCAAAATTTGATCTCACAACTTTTCGATAGCTCTATACATTTTTGAGTTTTTTTAATCCCTTTAGGCACGATTGGTCCAATTCGCGTTTGGTCCAATTCACCTTATTCGCGATTGGTCCAATTCGCGGTTAGACCAATTCGCGCTTAGTCCAATTAGCGGTTGTTAGAATGATACTTGTCTAGAGCCTCTGGTCTGGTTTATAATCCAATGGTTGACTGTATTGTATTACCCTGTGAGATAAATCCGCCCACGATTGTACCTACACTTGTTTATACATTTTTTTGTCCTTTGCATAGGCACTTGTGCCACCGCCAATGATCAGCGAGCAGCGAGTAGTAGTAGTAGATTTTTTTTATTTTTTTCCCCACACTAGGAATTTCCTGTATCGTGGGTGCATTTACAAACATTTAAACTCACATACACAAGACACTCAGATCCATTCCGGATCAACTACCTGTAGGCCATACAAATATTGCCCGCTTTTACCCGCACAACTCGCTCGGGCAATCAAGTCCTGCATGTGTTGGTTGGACGGTCTGTCGGCGTGAGTCCTAACCCCCCAGCGAGCATCACCGAGCTTGTCGCTGCGACAAACTAGTGGTGAGAGAGTACTCGCCAGCAGTGTGATCAGCCAGCGATCAACTACATCAATGTATCTCTTTTATTGACAAAAGATCTTAATATTTTGTTCGTTTCTTCAGCAAGATATATAATAGACTTCGTCACCGGTGGGACAAGCGCCTTATAATAGAGTATTATATTACCTTAAAAAAATTTGGTTATAGAATGATTAGTAGTTTCATACTTTTGTGTAATGGGTTATGAAAAAGGGGTGGCAATAGTCTGATGAAGGGGGTGTGACTCGCTCCTCGGGAGGGGTGTTCCAAGTTGTTGCAGGAGCCATCCACTTGTCTCCCTTCGTCAGGATTACAAGGTAGGAACTCGTTTACGCACCAACTAAAAAATAAACATGGAAAATCTTATTATAATATGAATGATAATGAAAAAATTAAGTCAAAAAATTAAATATAATATACATTTACTTCTCTACAATTATATTCACAACGTGTCATTCAATCAGCGACGGAGATGGTCAAAATGTAGGGGATTAGTGACGTAACATTTCGATTGCGATTGGCATTCCCCAAAAATATTTTACTGTTTTTAAATCGCTATGGCTACGCTTACGTTTTGTAGAATGTCACTTGACTAGAGCCTCTGGGGCTGCAATGCCCTTTTTTACTAGGACTGCAAGGAAAGGGTTAAATTTTTCGCGTTTTCGCGCGTATCTTGTATCTATGTAATATTTTTTATTACCTCATATCTTTCAAACCGCTCGACGGATTTATATGGTAAAGACATTGTTAGATACGTCTTGACAGCCCAAATGTTCTCAGAGAGACGTTAAAAAAACAATCATGGCAGATTTTGGGTGCCAGATTGTGCGGGTCTTAAATCTCGAGTTGAATAAGAGTGAGCGCAGCGGACTAAACGAATTCAAAGAGTTGCGAAAGTGTTAGCAGAGTCGTGCGCATTCTGTGCGGACTCCGCTCGAATCGCAACACTGATTTTCTTACGAATACTTCCACGCGAGCGAGTAAAGCACGGACTCCACCAAAGCGGAGATGTGCAGAGAAGTCCAAAGCGGAGACGAAACCAACTAATAGAATTTCGTTATTCACTCATCTTTCGTCTCCACTTTGGAATTCTCCGCACATCTCCACTTTGGTGGAGTCCGGGCCTAAGCGGAGCGGGTTGAGTGAGTTAAAACGGGTCCGCTGTGAGTTCATTCAAAACTTGCGTGCGACGCAATGGCGTCCGCAAAGTCCGCTGGCAGTGGAAGGCAAATGATTTAACTCTTTCTTATGGAAGTGCACAACTATTTTACTCCAGTCCACTCAGTTTGTTACCTCCGTTTCTGCGCATTACCCTTTAGTGGAAGGCGGCACTGTTTATGAGAATCTTATTAAGTAACTTATCCGTGATTACAAAACAATGTTATAGCTACTTACAATGTTATATTACGTTCATCAAAGAATTTGAATTCATCATAGGTGATCTCAGTACCTCGGTAAGAGTCGTAGTACAACGCCTTCACAAAACACAACACAATAGCAAAAAATATCAGAGCAAACATCCTACCGTATCTACTAATAGAAGTGTTATAATCTTCTTTTTCACTATTGCACTGTTATTGTTTATCATTAAGAAATGTTTTTCGTGTAGATTCCTTTCTTTTGTTATGATTTCAATAGCAATTATGACGATGAATGAATGAGATCAATATAGTATTGTTGCAGTTTTGATGACGCAATTCGTCATAACTATTATGTGACTTTTCGTGGATCATAAATGTTATTTGAACTTTGGTTTTCTCGATATTTCTGTACGGCTCCGAATCCTGGACAATTCACTCTGTGAATCGAAAACGGATTGAGGCTTTTGAGATATGGTGCTGAAGAAGAATGTTGCATATACCGACAGCAAAGCGCACTAACAAGTCCATTCTCAACCAGCTGAATATCAAATCCAGACTTTTCACGATGTGCTACCAGAGAGTCCTGAGTTACTTTGGTCACATCGCTCGGAGACAGCCTGACAACCTCAAAAAACTGTGTGCGGTGCGTATGGTGGATGGTAAAAGACTTCAACGGACTTTCACCTACTTGTTGGACAGACCAGATACGTGTGACTCCAGGACTCACGGTGACCACTGCCCAGACAAGAGCAGAAGGCAGAGTGGCGTGAAAGCAGGTCAACACTTTCACCTTCAGAAATGAAGAATATCACAAAACATTTCGATAGCGCTAGGAATGTCTCCTATATTTATAGGGTTCGTACCCAAACGGTAAAAACGGGACCCTATACTAAGACTCCACGGTCCGTCTGTCTGTCTGTCACCAGGCTGAACCGTGATAGCTAGACAGTTGAAATTTTTACAGATAATGTATTTCTGTTACCGCTGTAACAACAAAATACTAAAAACAGAATAAATAAATATTTAAGTGGGGCTCCCATACAACAAACGTGTTTTTTTGCCGGTTTTTGCGAAAATGGTACGGAGCCCTTCGTGCGCGAGTCTTGACTCGCACTTGGCCGTTTTTTGAAGTGCATCAAGGCATACGATAAGTAATGCACTTGCTGAGTAGTGCTGTGGTAATCAACCCCGAAAAACGGCAAAAAATTACGTTTGTTGATTTTATTTGCCGTTTTTGCGATATTGGTACACTCCAAAATAAGTAACAACAAACGATATTGGTTTCGGTTTATTTTAGCATGGCAATGTCTTTTATCTTAAAGCATAAATATCTTAAATCACCTGTTTCTAAAGTCACTCTGGTATATGCTTCTTTTTTAACGCTAGTCGTAAATATTTTTATTTACTTATATATTATGTACTTTTTAACCTTTTCCCAAATTATAAGGTTTAACTTTCAGGCCACTGGATGCAGCTCAGCACCAGTATTTTACAAAGAGCGACTGCCTATCTGACCTCCACAACCTAGTAACTGTGTAATACGTTACCTCTTGGCAAGATTGGTATCAGATTTCTCATTTTCTGATTAACCGTAACGGCTGTCAATGATCTAGAAATGGGAGCCGGGGCTAAAAGCTCACCGTGCTTTCGGAGGTACACGAAGAATCTCGCTATAAAAAGATGGTCATCCGGGACCGACTTTTGCATTTTACTAATTCAAGGTTAATATTATAATAAGAATAAGTGGCTAATATCTTAGGACATTGCCTGAGGAATTAAGTCCGGCCTAAAGCATTAAGTCCACCTCTGTACGTTTATGTGCATAAAGTATTAGATAAATAAATAAATACTTTTAATAAAGTAACATAATTAACTAGAAATGCTTGATCCCAAAGTTACTCCTCTATAATATGCTTCTCTTTAACGCAAATAATATTTCTATCTACCCATGTGTACTTAAGTGTTACGAAATAAATAGTTAAATAGCAATAAATACCAATAAAAGACAATACAATATTATAAATTATCTATATATTACTATTTCTTACAAACATCTGAAGGTCAAATAGACACCTAGTTGAATAACAAAACCATTTCCAAACTTGATCCGGTTTCCATTTATTAGATCAACGACTTTAGTATGTCTATTGGGCGTGTTCATAATTTATTAGCACTAATAATATTCTAGTACGAAACATATTTCGTCCAAGGATTTTGAGAGCCGCCACAGCTCGGGTCTTTCCAAGCGGAGTAATCAATTTGATCGATTTGGTCACAAGAGCACATTTGGTTACTGAAACAAAAATTAAAATTGGTTATGGTGCAAATACACAGCGTATAGTGACAAATAAAAACTTATTATAATTTAATTTTTATAATATCTTGGAAATGTCTGATCAGGCCGTTGAACCTAGCTAAGAAATCAGGCAATTGATGCGAATGTGTACTACTTGTATGTGTTTAAACAATTATTATAATCATTGTAGGTCATGCAGATATAATTACTCTTGATGGTAAAGAATCTATGCCTAGCAGTGGACTGGTATAAGTTGTAAGTGATAGTAATAATGATAACTATGTAAATAAATATGGCAGACTTACTTGTATCCAGCTTTCAAGAACGCTTGTGGTTGAATCCTTTCAACTGTGTCTCCAACGTCACACAGAAGTCTTGCAATCGTATATTTACGAATTTCAGCAAGTTGTTCTATATAAACAGATATAAAAAAATATTTAAAATGTCATCATCATCAGCCTATTAATGTTCCCACTGCGGAGACTCAGGCCTGCTCTTTGTAAGAGGGGATGAGCCGTAATTCACCCCACGCGGGCCCAGTGCAGGTTGGTGGATGGCACATATCTTCGAATTTTTGGTTCTAGGACCAACCGGTTGCCTCAAGATATTTTACTTCACCATTTTTGAGAGCAGAGGTGATATAAGTTTTTAAACTGGTCACTTACACTAACATTAACATTCGAAACGGAAAAACTGCAAAACCCGAAAAAGTGCAGACAAAAGTTCGCGAGCGGGCACAGTGAGTTTTGTGTGTCGGGAACAGAATCGAGTTGTGAGTGACAGTGGTAGCGGTAATGAGTGCAAAAAATGAACAAGAAAGAGAGTAGACCAATTTGTCTGCTCATAAACACCCACCCGCAAGAACTTCAGTTTATCCGTGATCATGGTGCATGCAACAGCACCGAAATATCGGAAACTCGCAACAAACAGTAAACATGGTAAATATACAGTTTAGAATGTTAATGTTAGCAGTGGTGATGAAATAATTTACACAAAATAAAGCAGGGCCTGGGTTCGAACCCACGTGCCACGACCGACAACTTGTAAGTCGCGGCCAATACCACTGGGCCACCATTGCTCACCACTGCTGCTATTTAAAATGTGACAGTAAATAATAAATTAATTAATAATAATTAGCCTTTACATTGGATAAAGTTCACCAATAAATTTAAATTAGAATGGCTGTAATATGTATAAAAACTATGCAAAAACGATCTCTGACAAATTATATGTCATGTATAACCTTGCAATCTAATGTATAATCATGTTCACTTACCAATAGTGAATGCGTTAGGTCGGTTCGGTCTCTCATACCAGTGTCTATCAGACGCAGTATTCCGTTTGAGCTGTTCTATAACTAGGCAGTAGAACGTTGGCGGTACCCAGCCTCCAGGTATGTTCTTTTCTACCCAGATACCAGCTAACAGATCAATGTCTTCCACTTTCTCGTACACTTCTCTTAGTATTTCTATTCTCTGGAATTAAAAAATATACATTTCGACGTATATACTGTAATATTTGTTTTCATTTGTTAGTTCAATAATTCAGTATAATAATACATTGTTAGCCGAGCCGAATGTCACATAATAATATTAAAAAAACGTTGTCCTGCTTGCTCTACGCCAGGCATTTCTACTGTATCGTAGATACGATTACTTCCATATAAAATCACAAACACACATAAATAGTCAGACCCGGAACAATTATCTGTAGGCCATACCGCGACACGCCATCATTTTTTTTTATCACAGTCTTCAGCTCTTTGTTCGTTTTGGCTTTCACATTGTTTAATAGCAATAATAGTTTTCATATTATTTGTATAATTACCTCAGGATCAATGATGCCATGCAGAGCTTCAAAACTACGAACAGGCTTGCCGAAACAGAACTCTCTGTACTTGGTATATGGTGGGAAACCGAAGTACCGGTTCTTGGCTAAATCATTTGTCATTAAATCTGACACGTACTGGTGAGGACCCAGACCAATCTCTGTGATCTGAAATAAGTTTTAAACTGATATAAAGTCTTTGTCAATTTCTGATTGATTGTTAAGTGACTGATTGTAAAGTCATAGTCAATTTCTGATAGATTGTAAAGTGACAGATTGTAAAGTCATTGTCAATTTCTGATTGATGTTACTGATTGTAAAGTGACTGAGTGTAAAGTAATGATTGTAAAGACACTGATTGTAAAGACACTGATTGTAAAGTGACTGATTGTAAAGACACTGATTGTAAAGACACTGATTGTAAAGTGACTGATTGTAAAGTTATTGTCAATTTCAGATTAATTGTAAAGTGACTGATTGTAAAGTCATTTTCAAACTGCTAAACAATCAAGCTTAGCCTTTTCCCAACTATTGGGGTCGGCTTCCAGTCTTACTGGATTCAGCTGAGTACCAGTGTTTTAAATGGAGCGATTGCTCAACTGACCTTTACCCACTAACTGGATTAAACGATACTCCTTGATAAATCTACTTAGTCTCAGATTTTATGGCTACTAACTACCGTTACCACTGTCAAAGATCTTCGTATGGACCAATGATTTATCGTATTTTCGAAGCACAAAGGAGTTTCAGTATGTAATGGATGGTCACCCATCCACGGACTGACCTCAGCAAGAGTTGCTTAACCTCGAAGATCGGCCCGTGTGGCTGATATTACTTAACGGCTATATATAGGGCATTTATCGGATCTTTGGATATTCTCATCCAGCTGGTTATCATGAGTTTTCCTTATATTTCCTCATAGGCTTTTACTTACTTATTTATTTATTTAATTAAGGATCACCAACGAGTGTTACAAAACCATATAACTTACACAAAATACAAAAATTGGTACACATCATCGTTATCCTGTAATGCACACTCAATTATAGGTAACCACATCTTTTACATAGCCGAGATACTTACATCAGGGTCAGCGATATAGTCTTCGTTAGCGCTTCCTTGTCTAAAACTGCCTTGAGTCAAACCATCCATGTTGTCATCTACACCAAAGTATCCGGTTCTTAAAGTAAGGTTGACTATAGGGACCTGTTTTAGGTAATAACCGTCTTTGTCGTACAATCTGAAAATTGGTTAAAATTAGATTTTTATATATCTTGACTTGGCTCACGTGGTTATCGACATGGGGAATGAGGACTAAGCGATCATTGTACCGAATACCGATAAACGAGTCAGCTAATGGCTTACAAACTACAAGCCTCGACCAGCATCTTAGGAGGCAGCTGGGTCAAGGGCTTGATTCAGAAAGCAGTGTTTCTAGACACGGCTCCTATTGTTATGAGATTTCTCTGTCTAGAGCTCTGACCGCCAGTAGTATGGACCGTGTTGTCGATACCGGTGGGTTTCTATTTTTTACTTCATTGTTTTCAAGTATTTTTTTTTTAATTTAAAAATGTTCTTAATAAGTTTAAGTGTATTTTATTTTGAATAACACTATTATTACTTGCATTACCTTTAACAATCTAACAGTAATTTCAATGAAAGTTAAGTAAGTAGAAATATTTGGACGATAAATAGTATTGCTTATTAGTCTTATGAAGAGGGCACAGCTTCAGTGCGCACAGATGATGTCCTATCAGGTGACTTCCATCCTAGTGCCAGTGTACGCCAGGGGTGCATAATATCACCACTCTTATTGAACGTGTACACAGAGCTTATAATGCGCATCAATTTCGAAGACTGGACAGACGGTGTAACAATTGGTGGATGCAGGATTGCGAACTTGCGTTACGCGGATGACACCACTTTGTTTGCATCCAGTTCGCAACACTTGGAAGAGCTTCTGTCAAGGATGGAACGAGTGAGCCATGAGTTTGGCCTTAGGATAAATCGCAGCAAAACCAAGGTGATGATTGTTGACCGTGCCAGAAATAATTCGCCTCAAGTGACTCAAATCGCGAAATGCAACATGGTCCAATCTTATATTTATCTTTGGGCTCAGATTTCAAGCAGTGGCGGATGCATCGATGAGGTCAAACGACGTATGGGCATCACGAAGACGGCGATGGACAAGATGCAGAAAATATGGAGAAACGGGAATATAACAAAAGCCACAAAGACCAGGCTCGTGAGAACACTTATACTCCCCATATTTCTATACGCGGCTGAAACATGGACCTTGCGAGATGTGGAAAGACAGAAAACAGACGCTCTGGAAATGTGGTTCTGGAGAAGAATGCTTGGGGTTTCGTGGACCGAGTTTCGTACAAACGTCTCGATACTTCAAGAACTCGGTATTAAGCAGCGTCTGTTCTCAACAGTACAATCTCGCATCCTTACATTCTTCGGACACGTATCTCGGCGTGGTGATCAGTCCATAGAATGCCTTGTCGTCTAAGGGAAAGTGGAGGGCACTAGACCGCGCGGAAGGTCACCTACGCGTTGGACTGACCAGATCAAGTCTGCCGTAGGAGGTTCACTCAATGA
Source organism: Orthosia gothica (assembly GCA_949775005.1). Taxonomy (NCBI): domain Eukaryota; kingdom Metazoa; phylum Arthropoda; class Insecta; order Lepidoptera; family Noctuidae; genus Orthosia; species Orthosia gothica. The sequence goes on from OX459042.1 coordinate 2,996,195, forward strand.
GTGCAGCAGGATGACCTCTAATAGGCAGCGGTGGCGAAACGTCGTGAAGCGAATCACATCTGCCTTCTAATATAGCGATCACGACCGCTCTCTCAAGAGTGTACCGGATAAGAAGAAGATTAGTCTTTTGACTAACAAGCAATTCTAATATAATAATTTGATTATTATTGTTGATGGATAAATTATTACAGATACTTCTAACAATTTGAATCGTTATTATTAAATAAATACTTACTTCAGAGGACCATCCTGGATAGTATGCACCCATCTCAAAACGAAGGGATATTCCAGAGAAACTTGAGGATACACGTTAGGATTATAATCATCTTTGAACCCTCCTGTTGGTGTGATCACTCCATCTTTTACCATGTTATCGAATCCTGTTAAATTGAAAAAAAAATTATTGTAAACTATCTGAAAGGTGCGTATCTTCAGCCGCAGACAAAGAAAGCAGCAGAACACCATGTGGTTAAGTCATATAAAATGAGAGACCCCTTGGCTAACCTCGGGGTAGAGGATATATTTGAGAATATCCACACGTTAAAAAACATGATTATATTTCCACTAGAAGTGTATAAAAATCTGAATAAAGTTCTCACCCATGTATAACGGCAACAACTCATAGTAATAAAGTTGTAATGAAATAGCTATGCTGATATCTCTTGTCACGTTGAAGATTTTGTCGTCATCCCAACAAGGGTTCACAGCAGCCAGAGACTTGGCAATGAAGTTGTGGTTCCTCCAAAACCATACCACCATGAGATTGATGCCTGCTAGAGTGTTACCACCATCTTCAGCTGAAAAAACAATTTACGCCCCTTTTTAAAAACCCAATGCAAATGTGGATCAGTCTGTTTATAAAGTTTTCACGAGTAAACAGCTAACAAAATTCGGCTCGGAAATAAATATAATAATACACAATAATTCATATACGGTGATGCACCATGACCACCACGACGGTAAATGGTGGCCATACCACCCGTACGTACTTAAAATTTTGGGAATATTTTCATTGTGCGTACAGCTAAGGAGTTGAATTCCTGGACTGAGTCAATGTTTCCTTATAGCTTAAACCATGGGGTTTTTATGTCAGAGGGTACAGGCTAATTCTATGACCGCATCATCCCGTACCATCAGGTCAATAAGAAAAAGGATGGCATTTGATATTTCGATCTCAAACAGAAATCTCAGATACGACGTATTACCGCTGAATGAAATATGCCGTTCGAGGTCGAAATAAATTGGGAAAATACAAAACAAGCACCTACGAGAGTAACAAACGTAAAACAATATAAAAATAATTACATAATTAAGTGGTACAAACATTGTCCTTACAAACATCCTCATAATCTCAGACTTGTACCTACTGCTGGTCATAGGCATCCTTCAAGTGTTACCAGATCGACTGGTTCTGTGCGTCTCGCACTCATTGGATTCTCACAGCCTTCAAAAGGTCATCGGTCTACTTTGTGTGAAGCCTGCTTCATCCGATAATTGTCGCCACATACATCGTTACCATAGACAGAAAATGTATTTTTTTATGAAACATTTCAATACTCACGCATAGCATGACATCTGGTCTCCTGAGGTCTTTGATTCAGAAAGCAAACGTTGGCAGTTGTATTAGTACTGGGTGGCCATATCCTGCCTTTGTCATCTAGTTCAGTCTTTACCATACCTCCTTGGAATGTTCTCCCTCTTTGATTCAAAGCTACCAATTGATTGCCGTATATTACAGATAGGTCCAATAGCGGCGTTGATGATACAATCTGATATTATAAAGATTCCTCTTTTTAATAAACAAGAAACAAATTGAGGTTTAGAGCATAAAGTCTGCCACTAATCCCACTATTGAAACCACTAGTCCATAATTCACGGTTGGTTTCCATAGTGGGGTTTGGTGGGTGACAATGGGTGTGCCGAAAGGTTCAAATATTGGACCAACGATAATCAGATTTTCTTACAATGTTTTTACAAATTTTAAACGAACGCTCACAAACCTAAAAATAAATATTGTTACTGTGTGGTTTATTTTAACAAAAAAACAAAACAATGTCATGAACGTCAGTTTGCTTGGACGTCATTTTCACATATCAGATTAACATTTTTTCTCATATTTATTTCTAATACTAACTTTTTATGTATTCTACGGATCCTTAATTAAAGTTTTAATTAACATAATTCTCATTCAGAACAAAATAGCTTTGTTCCATGGGTAATCTAATTTTAGATCTTATTTCTATTCATTAATTCAAATATAATTTTACACACGTCATACTTCTGTTAAAGAAAAATGTGACTAGATTTAGATTTAAAATAGAATATTCGACATCCTCTGTGATTTCATGGTATCCCTAGGGATTTCGTGAAATCATTGGTATCCTCATTTCCCTGCGACATAAATATAAATTATAAAATAAATGAATAAACATTACTCACTCTTTCAGGAGCAGTATCATTTTTGATGCACCCAATTGTTTGGAAGGTCTCGGGCCTAGTCATATTGACACATCGCACACCAGAGAAGCGATGAACCGGGTCATCATCTGGGATCTTGTTGGGGACGCACATGTAATCCGTCTTGCCTCTTTCGGCGCAGCAGTATGGTCGCCACGCTATGTAGTTTACTGTAAAGGTTTGGTGGTATTGAGGAAACTTAAAAATGTCTTCGTGAGTAAGATGAGATGGATGGGATGGGTGGCTGTGATATTTTAAATACATAAATAAAGTAATATTAATATAATATTTTAAATAATAAAGACATCATCAACATCATTTCAACCGAAAGACAAAGACTGCTAAACAAATATGTCGCCACATATGTCGCCACATGGAACGGTCCTGTGTCTCTCGCATCCAGTGGTATCTTGCAGCCTTGCAAGATGTGGGATGTTAAGATATTTTTAATTTCGTCATCATTTCGTAAGAAACAATCGTTTTACAGAAAAGTTGGTTTAAAATAAAAATTAAATATTAATGCTTAATATGTGAAACTAGTATATTCGTGAAAGTAAGTACTTTTCAGGTCAAAATTCAAGATTTCAAGTGACATTTCCGTAATTTAACGAGTTCCTCATTCCGTATGTACCAAAGTCAAAGTCAAAGTCAAATATATTTATTCAATTAGGCCAATAAACGGCACTTTTGAACGTCACATAAATTAAAATTAAAAATTAAAAGTAATAAAAAATAAATTTAAAAGTAATAAAAAAAAAAATAAGATATAAAAAAAAAAAAAAAAGATTCTACCGTGCATTCGGAAAGTAGATTGTTATGGAGAAGAACGCACAAGAAACTCCATACTTACTCTTTTAAAAAAAAAAAAATTGGTGTTTTACAATATTAACATACGTACATACATTAATATATGTGAGGACGATGCACCCAGAATAGCTCTACACACAGCACTACACACACTACCTACCAATAATTTTCCATAACGGTCTCATTTTGGCTTTTGTACCCGGTTTCGAAAGGAACCATGTACAGCCTAGTTGAACTCATTCAAACTCATTTGAAGTTTTCTCAAGGTTCACATATTTATTTAATTTAATTTTTATATGGTAAGTAGATGCTTTTATCTGTTTCTATTTTTAAGGCCCGACGGAAAATGAGTGTTCAGATTTCCGTCTGTGTAATTGGTCGATTGTTCCTACTCTTTGCCCTTTGCCTTGTCGAATTCAGTTACACATTAAGGCTGCTGGTATTCATCAGCATTCGGTTAGACTCGAATCTGACCACAACATAGTTCTCAGTTCTTTTAATAATAACCACCCGTACGGGCTTGATATCTCAGTATTCACCAATTAAGACAAACTTGGCGAAAAGATTCTAGTGGAAAAAGGCAAGATAGAACAATTGAATACTTTAATGGCTCCTCTTCACAATTAGCGATTATAGACCATTACACGCAAGCACGATTGTATGAAGGGTCTTCTTGTTTGTAGTCACCGATTACTGTGAGTAATATTTATAGTGCGATCACTATAAGTCACCGACCGCGATGATTCGCGATCGGTGACTTGTCGGTTTTTCGGGCACACATCAAAGGGATTCCGCTTGTAGTTGCATGTGCGTACCCACACGATCACCGTCCTTTCATTCACCGGAGGACAGCGAGTAAAGATTTTTCTTATCTATTAAGTTGTAAAGGTTAATAATATGTACTTTGTTCTATTACGACGAATGCTCAAACACCATCTTCTCTTCTTAAATCCTTTTTTTCAAAACCTTTCTTTCAACTAAATTGACAAAATGATTGTATACTGAAATTAAATAAATGGTAGCAGCAGCTATAAACTCCACGTTCATCTTGAAGGAAAGCCTCATTAAATGATCACGGACGATCAAGTGGATGCTTGTACGATGATCGTTACGATTACCTTGCCCAGGTTATACGATCATACGAGTAGCAAACATCACCGATAGTGAAGAGGAGGCTTAAAGTTTTATAAAGACTTACCTGTATCGTGCAAAGAGACGACATCAGCCGACATGAAGACAAAGAAGTGGATAGCCAGAGACGTGAATATCTGGCTGGGCACACGGCCTGATGAGATGAGACGAGTCCTGAGATATCTTGCCAGGGGCATCTCATTGCCAGACGCTGTTTTCTTCGGCTCAAAGCCTGGAACAAAATTCATTCGTAAACTCTCTGGCCTACTTAACAATACATATTATATAAATAAATAATAAATCCTAAATATTTTATTTGGTAGGTTTTGTAAAGACAGACATAGACAACACAATAACAATGAAATAGAAGCAAAAAGAAAACATATTTTTTTTCCATGGTAAGGCGTGTTGTACCGCCACCAAGCATGATGGTTAGAAGTTGCCAAAATTTAACGTAATGCAAGTGGAAAGATACAGATCCACAGGTTATTTCTCCTAAGCAAAATCAAGGCTGCAAATCAATATCTTAAAAACGAAATATTGCATCCGTTCTGGTAGATGTTGATTTATATAAACGATATAATTCATTTATTATTTCTTGCTTGCTTCTTATTAAGTCTTGCTATGCATTCAACTACTACTTACTTGCTCTTCCCTTGCTTGTATCATAAACTGGAGGCAGTACCCTTGCAAAGGGAGTATGCGTGGCTCCCCTCGGAGGGTGATTGAGATTGTTACAAGAGCCATCCACTCGCCTGCCTTCGTGAGGATCACATGGTTCTACCTCATTTACACACCAGCTGCAGACATAAAAGTAGGTCTAGTTCACATTGTTTTGCTTTTTTCTTTGAATGATTCATTACAACTTGGTCCCCCAAAAGAAGCATAATAATTGGGAGCACACACGATACACACAATGCACATTATAAAAGTTGAGATAAAATTAAACCACCGGGAGACGCCAAAATGATACAAAATTATCTTGAATACCAATCAAAATAAAATAAATTAATGTACCCTCACTATATTCAAAAAATATTTGAAATTAAAACAGGCTTCGATCAACGACTGCTGAGCGAACAACACATGTGTGTCCTTTTTAGATTAGGTACACGCAAATTTTGAAATTAATCTAATATAAAAAATAACTCACAAAGTAGTATTGGCTTTATCATGTCTCCTCACTTCTTCCCGAGTAATCTCTGTCCCATAATAAGAATCATAGAAAATGGCGCCCCTCACACTACACAACCCCGAAACTAAATAAATTAAAATCAACATTTTACATGTCCAGTCTCATTAACAAAAATACACAGAATAAACTGACACTAATTAAGTCTGAGTACTGCTGACTGGTTTGATTAACCGACTTCTTTAAACAATGTTGATATTAAAGTTAAGTTTAACGCGTAGCAAGGACATTTGGAAGGGAGTAAACGGAAGCTAGGTAGTACAGTTAACTGAACAGATAAGTATCAGGCGGTTAATTTTATCTAGTCTGTAATCAGTAGTGAATAATTCTTTGGCATTTATATCTTTACAATTTTTGATTTGTATTAAATTTTTCTCACGTAATAGAAGCAACAAGAATAATAAAAGCAGGATTTTGTTGCAACTTGATTTAAAAAAAAGTTAATAAAATAAAAAACCTGACTGCTTAAACTAACTAGCTTTGCAGTTGGAGGATCTGGGGGGTGACCACAAGCTCTTAGAGTAAGGTTATTTTGAGTTTATCCGCAAATTTATTTACAATTTTTTATAATTTAGTTATATTTTTTTTTTTCGAATTACTTTTAAACATATAAGACTGATGTTTTTTTTAATCATCTCTTAAAATCCCTCATTTTAATACCCAGCGGTTTAAAAGATCAGAGGTAAAAATGAATATTACATACATACAAACAAATAAACATACATACACACAATATACCCGCGAAAAACGTAACTCTTCTCTGCAGTCGGGTAAAAATGAGTGTCGATGCATGTTTTTGTGTTATTTTACAGTCTCATTTTTTTTTCGGCTTACCCATATAGAAATCTAATAAAACAAATGCAAATGTGGTGTGGACTTAACAGTTATACACCTTCTAGTTGAATGCACGGCTTACAGTCAAGAAAGACAAATTTGCAATGTACCTTCTAGTCTAAAAGATTGTCTAAATAAGGACTGCTATACACGAACCTTCACGTTTTTGAAATTGATAAATATGTATAAACTAATGTAATCTATTCTACCATTGTGGTCGCTAATGACCTTAGATGTTAAAAAGCGACCTAATATAAAAAAATATAAAAAATACAATATAAATTATAAAAATAAATGTCAAAAGTCGTAAAATGTGCTACTGACTCGCTTCACTTGGTAAAAGTTCTCGCCAAACTTCTTAGCTGCCTTCAAATAGCAGCGCAGTAGTAAATCTCATACAACAAAAACAGCACCAATCAAAGAAAGCCAAGTTCAGATCGGCCTAGAAGTTTGGCGAGAATTATACTTTTAATGGATTAAGCATGCCTGTTTGTTTCTCATTGTAACTTCATATATTTGGAGCAGTAGGAAAGGTACCTTGATTTTCCTTCCAAGTTTAACCATGTAGACGTTCTTAGAAAGGATTTCCGTTAGAACAAAATTCATAGTCTACGGTTCACTATCGAATTAGTCTGACAGCCTGTCTTACTAAAGGAGATCATCATACCCAGTAAATGGGTTGTGGTGACCAGATAGGTCACTCCATATAAAATATTATTATTTATCTGCATCTCGGCCGGCAGCCAACCCAAACACATTGGAGATAGCTACAACCTAGGGGTTTTTAAGTCAAGAGTTGAATATATTACTGCTAGTCATGCGTGCTTCACCGTTGGTCATATCATCGCTTACCATCAGGTGAAATAGTGGTAAAGCGCGAGCCTATCTATATTATAAAAATGAAGACTACATATTCTTTGAAAATTGACGTTGTAACTTCGTATTACCCAAACGCATTTTTTTTTATTACTGTCATGAATTACACAAATGCAGCTAACATAAATAGTTCCAGTATGTCTTGTTGAACCGGTGTAACTTGTATTGTGTTGACAAGATTGTGTTATGTAAGTTTGTCTTTATCTACAATAATGTGTCTTTCAGTAACCTGATTAACAACGGAAATGCTGTTTTCGGAAATCGCAATATTGAGCACAGCAGAACAATGTCACCAGAATTTTGTAATAGCGTGATTATATAAAAGGGTATCCGTGGAATTCTTCTCTACAGAGATTAATCTTTTTATTCGTGCAAAAGGCTTCAACTTTCTGATGAACTGACCGATTCCTTAACATTTCAAGAGTAGGTACATGGCTTAGTAGAAATAAATGCTTTTTCAGAATGAGTTCTTTCTGGACAAAAAGCTTAGTAAGTACTTACATAAGTTTTACTTTTGGTTTATATAATTCGATCCACTTCTCTATTTTCAACTGGGTTTCTGAATAGTTTTTCTAATTCATTGCGTGTTTGAAGATACTTTACTTTGAAATACGCATAAGCCGTATGACCTTGATTGGTAATAATGCTGGATAGAACAGCAATCTTGCATTAGTTAGAACTATGTTGATATCAATTGTTTATAGATACGAGGGCTCTAGACAAAGAGAAAATGTTCTCATTGATTTTCAAATCCCAAAACACAAAATGCTCCACTTTAGTGATGGTCTCGGGCCAGTAGATTCCGAAAATGCGACGAAGACAGCGGTTGAAGAAGACTTGGAGATATGTCTTTTGTGACCTTCTACGTTTCGCCCGAAATTTGACCCGAGTTTAATCCTTCGGGTCAGATTCCGCGATTGCCAGACAAGTCTCAGCTGTGCGAAGGTAGCTTGTGCTTTGACGATCCGTGAAGCAATTTTCTTTTCACTACCTGCAGTTTCTGTCACGACACTCCCGAGGTAAGTAAACTTATAAACGCGTTCCACTGCCTCTGTGCCAAATTTCAGTACGTACCCCAAAATGATTAATCTAAGAAATGCTTCTTTGTCTGCCTTGTTAGTGCACGATGTCCTGCGTTCAGTCAGGTGGTATTAACTTTTTTTTCTGGAATTTCCCATTAGCATCCCGGTGTCTGGTTTTGTGCCTGGTTCCTAGTACGTATGCTATTTTTTTATAATCGATAGGCTCGCGATTGAACTTAACCATAATTGGAAAAGTATAGGTGTATTATGTGTATATGGGTCTTATTTATCACTTATGCAAACGTTACGGAACCTCAGTGCCTCACTACGGCATCAGTTTTCATAGCCTTAATCACAAAAATAGTACCTTGTTATTGCATTCACATACTTAGTCGGATTTCAGTATCTTACCGCAGAATTATTAAGTATCTTGCAAGATCAAAACGATAACGATTTCTGCGCAATAATTGCTTTACAATACAGAATTTTTAGAAGTGTTAGAGGTTTTTTTTAGAAATAAGTGCGTTTGAAAAAAGCGAGCGCTTAGCAATTGTGTAGGATGATGTAGGACCTACCGTTTGATCGCGCGATGATCGCTGATTGCTGTTTCTTATGTAATAAGCTTGCCGATCGTTATTTTGATAACGTTTACTTTTAAATTACTTTTATAGTTGTAGTGGCATCAGACTAACACAAAATACTGACCTTATAAAAAATATACTTACATTTTCGAAAACAAAGTAATCGTTCTTTTTTGTTATGTTTATAATCGTTGCCCTACACTAGAATTTTCCAATATTGTAGTTGCTTTAACAAACATTTAAACATACAAACACAAACGGCTAGACCTGGCATAACTATCTGTAGGCCATCAGATATTTGTTCCGTGCGGGAATCGAACCCGCGACACCCAGCGCAGCAGTCAATTGCTCAGTCACTGCGCTAACCGTCTCGGTTGTTAATAAAGGCACTGGTTTTAATACAATTTAAAAATAATGTTAAACTTCAATTCTCACGTACAAGGTTACCATTAATTTTTTGTTCAAGGCTCAAGGTTCAAAATAATATGAAAAGGAAAAAAATATATTTAAAAGTTACTAAGATAACATTTATAATTTAAAATATATATGTACGTTTTTTTCTGAAAAGTGTTTATTACTTTTTGACATTTAAATAAACTGTAGATGGAGTAAATAGATATTAATGTAACAATGATCATTTTATTTTATTAAACTTGTACTATAGTAGGTAAGTTAGAACTGAATAAGTTATTAATATGGATTAATACATTTCAGCGTATTTACCTGTATAAAAGTGAGATTTTTTTTTTTTTGTTTTTTGTTTGTTTCCTAAAGATCAGGCACAGTAATTGTACCTAGATCCACACTTCACCAGGTATGATTAAGTTATGTGAGCAAGCCCATTCAAACAAACATAAACATTGACTCTGGAATGCTATTACAAAATTATAAATGGAAAAACATAATAGGTATTACCCGATGCGGGACTTGAACCCAAGACCTTATGATTATCAGTAGCCCTTGCGACCGCAAGAACAACGAGGCACCCTTACTTTATTTATTTGGACCATAGAATTTGGACATAATAAAAGCGATCTACCATCTACCCCAATGTTCAAGGAAGTTTCCTACAGACGATAATTGCAAAGTTTCTGAGATAAATGTTTCTCATCGCAGTTAAGATTTTACGCGTTAAACTTCGCCATTTTGTTTTCTACTTATTAATGAATTACAATTTATTATAAGCATTATTTCATGTCGTGATGATGGAACCTTCTTGGGTTATAGTCTAAATTGAGTTTCATATTAAGAAGTTTCATGTTGGTTTATTTATATTATTTTATTTAAGGTGGATTGGCTCTTAAGTCTATTCTCGGTCAGAGGTGACAAAGTCGACGATGCAGTGAAATTACCGAGAAGAAGCCTGTTCACTCTAACTTGGTAGAGATTCGGGTTGGATGCGTTCGGAAACACAGGTGCAGGCAGTTAGTTCCACTCTTTTGCTATGCGCATTATGAAGGATCTTTGGAAGCGCTTCGTGTGAATTGGTTGAAAGGCAACTAGGTAATTTGCAGTGCGTCTATATGCGATGGTAGAAGAGGGCCGCTGGTATGAGAATGTGCAGCAAGTCATTTCTTTTTAGAACATCATCACTTGTATCAAGCGCAGCTTCGATCATGCATGGGACATCATGCTGTTCTCATCTCTGGGACGGATCTGCCAAATACCAGCTTGATGCACTCGAGTCGATCGAAAAGCGGGCCAAGAGACTCATCGGCAATGAGGCACTGGTCAAGTAAAGCTCCAGAGCCTTGAACATCGTCGCCGAGTTGCCAGCTTGTCGGTTTTTTATCGGTTGCATTTCGGGGAGTGTGCGATGGAATTGCATGATCTGATTCCGCCCAGCCCGTTCCATCATCGGACTACCAGACATACGGCGATGCGTCATCGGTACATGGTGGATATCCCACCCATACGCACAAAAACGTTTTGGGGACACTTTCATTATGCGTACAGCTAAGGAGTGGAATTCCCTGCCGGAGTCTGTGTTTCCCGATAGCTACAATCTAAGGGTCTTTAAGTCAAGAGTGAATAGGTTTTTTCTAGGCAAGCGTGCTTCACCGTCGACCACATCATCGCTTACCATCAGGTGAGATAGTGGTCAAGCGCAATCCTAAAGACGATAAAAAAAAAAAAAATAGACCTGTGCGACTTTTATTTTAACTTTTTCTTATATGAGTCCTCATCATCATCAACGTTTCAATAGAAAGACGTCCACTGCTAAACATAGGCCTCCCCAATATATAGTCACGTATTAATATTATAAAGAGAAAATCTACTGGTAAATTGCAACAGAGCATCGATCAACATGAAAACATACTGACAAAAAAAAACGAACCAATTGTGAACATCAAGGTAAGGTCGAATGTATCATAAGACAATTACCAAACGCTTAAACAATATCAACACGCTAACTTCATCCCGCGGTTTCGCTCCTGTGGTCTATTGCTAAGGAACCGTGCATTTTTACCGGGACATAAAGTAATCAAACAACAGATAAAGATAAATAGGATAAAGATAAATAAAATAAAGATTTAAGAAGATAAATAAAAAGTTAAATCAAAAAACCCGACTGCTTAAAAAGTGAAGGAAAAGACGTAAACAAGAATAAAATCATGCTGTGCAGTCGGAGGATACATATTCGTGGGCTGGCTGACCAAAATCTGGTGTATCCTCCGCCTGCACGGCATGATTTTGTTTACGTCTTTTTAGTTCGCTTTTTAAGCAGTCGGGTCTTTAGATTTTTTAATTTAACTTTTTTTATTTATATTTTTTTTTCGAATTAGGTATATTTAAACATATAAGTGTTATATATTTTTGAAATAACCTCTTGAAGCCCTCTATTTTGATACAACACGCGATGGGTTTGGATGAAAAAAAATTGGGACTCCATAATATGGCGCCCAAAATCCGCCATTTTTCTAGTAACCGATTTTAATGTAGCCAGTGACACTCGCAGGTTTAAAACGAATTGATTGACGTAAGAACCATTAAAATCGGCCAACGCGTTTGGTCTCTAGAACGCCATATGGGAACAAACATACATACATACATACTCACATACATAGAAGGATAAACACATTACCCTCCTTTGGCAGTCGGGTAAAAATAAATAAGCGATAAAGCTGTCTATAAGTGAAAGACTTCGTAACTACATCAGTAGGTACTTACAGAATTTACTTTTTATAAACGGATAAAATACAATAAATTTTACCGCTTTATAGTATTAGTTTAGATGAACCAATAAATTATCTACACATAAAGAATTGATTCAGGCTAAGTAATTCATTTGTTTAATCATAATCGCATTTATACGAATGCTTTATTTGTGTTTCAGTTAAATGATTTGCCCTTAGTTTAGTATTGTTGTAAGAGGTGTGCATTCAATTGTGCACGCACTGTTTGGTTCAATGAAGTATATCGTGGTAAAAAAACTAGTTATTGCTGCTATATGATGTGTTAGTAAGACCATGACCGCGTGGATCATCGGGTAAATGAATTCAGCACGTAATTTTTTAACACGTCAATAAAATTCTGAAATTAATATGGATTACGATGAATTCCTATTGTAGTATTACTTATCACATTCTCTCTGAGAGAGTGTTAATCGATCTAAAATATTATTAAACACTTTTAATAGATTTGTACTATAAAAAAAAAACCTAAATAATTTCCAAAATGTTGTTTGTCTTTGCTTGAAAATAATAGGTAGGGACGTTCATTTTGAAACAATACAAAATTAAAAGAGCGGGGGTAAAATAAAAGGTTAAGAAAACTTAACTCAATTTTATAATCAGACATCACTAATACGTCGCAATGCCTTAGCAATACAATGCCAGATACCAGCAAAAAAATAAAATACAAAACAACTATTTTAAAGCCAGCACAACCGCGGAATAATCTAATTAATTATTAATAAATAAGATCTCTTTCAAGATAAAGAGCGTGTTTGAAATGCTTAGTTCCAGTAAATTCCAAGTAGTTCCAAGGTTTTGTTATTCAGTTCGTCTGTCAAGGTTCACCGGTAATTATATCGCATGTTATTATAACTTAGAATTACTCACCATGTTTATTTTATGATGTTTTGGTGGCAAAAATACGAAGAAACCAGACGTCAATGTACTAGAAAACTTCACCAGAAAATTTATTCACTGGACCTGCTTATGACTTGCAGATAATCTGAAGTATCTTATATATAAAGGCTTGTCTCATGTGCTCAATATATAAAAAAAACACGAACCATTATTTCTACTAAGAAAAAAATAGGAAAAAATAAGAGCATAGACTAACAATGTAGTTCGAATAAGTTTCAGCTAAGTATTTGGGGTCCAAATGCAAGTAACAAAAGAAGAACTAATAAAGAAAATGTGTGCCAACCTCAGGTATCTTGGGGAAAAAGGAAGGCGGATGATGTTTCGGGGCCTAAATAATATGTATTGCACTGGATTTTACCAGTCTTTGTGTCACTGTTACAACAGTATTTAGACCTTTTCCGCCAGAACTTCGCCACTTTATTGATTGCTTTTTCTTTTTTGTGTCGCTGGTACAGCAGTATTTAGACCCATGTATTTTGCGCAATAATAGATACTTGCTCGAAGGTTAAATGTTAACTCAGTGGACTGTAATGATTTTGTTGTTATGTTGCTTGAAGTGATATGATTTGTTTGATTTAATAACCCTTTATTCTTCATTAATACAGTTACAGATCCACATGGTGGCTCATCGACTTCACCAGGGCAAAAGGAGAGGTTGAAGTCTCTTTACAACAGAAAAAACAAAAATGTAGTAACTTTGTGTTTCTAAAAACAACATGGCATGGCCTGTACCAACGCAGCAGTCACTTGCAAGTTTTGGGGCACAGAGTAGATTAAGAGATCCATATCCACATCCTGCTGCTGTTGCGTAAAGGTAGTTCCACTTTGCGAAGTAAATGTTATAAGGTTTCTATTTGGAATCTGATATGGTATTACTTCCTAAGGCATAAAGAAAACAAACAATAGCATGTCTATAAGCTACATTCATTTAATCGAGACTTTTATTTACGCCACGAGTAACAGTTTCAACTCTTACTGAGAAGCCAACTTCTAGTTAATCCTAAAGATAATTACCAAACTTTATAGTTTCCTGAGAGTCGTGAATGATGTAATTGCCAGACCATTAGCATTTTAAGTGGTCTAATAAAAGTTTGTGATAAAAGTGTGATAAAGTTCCGCTTCTTTTCAACTGATTTCCATTTCAGACGAAGATTACAGTTTGATAGAGTAGTTTTACGCCTTTCAGGCGCGGATTTAATTTCAAGACGGGTCCAAAAACATAAAATATGTGCCTTCTATTTTCATATAAACTAAAAATTAAATAACATCCCGTCTGTAATCTACACTCTCGATAAAGTCACCTTTAGAACAAACGAAATCAAAATCGGTTCATCCGTTTAGGAGCTATGATACCACAGACAGATACATAAATACACAAACACGCGGGTACACACGTCAAACTTATAATACTCCACTTTTCCGTGGCGGGTTACTATATTAATTTTCCAAACCCACGAAACTTAACACCCATAGGCATGAAACGTTTTGGGAATACTTTAATTATGTGTATAGCCAAGTAGCGGAATTCCCTGCCGGAGTCTGTTTCCTTATAGCTATAACTTGTGGTCTTTGAGTCTAGAGTACGGCTCCGACGTACTTCATCGTCAACTCATCATCGTTTAACATCAGGTGGGATAGCTGTCAAACGCAAGTCTATCAATAATAAAATCGAAAGCCTATAAATTCTGAAGCTGCATTGATGATTCTCACTTACAAAAGAGATGCACTAAAGTATTCTGGCCATACTGTGTCAAAAAAAATCCCTAAAATACACAGAGGGTATTTTTTTATGCGAATAAAGTCTCGTCATCACAGCCCTAGATCAAGAGTTCAACCTTAGACCTCAATCCATGTTTAGTGCTCCCTAGATATTTTCGTTCCTATTTATACAATTTCTTTTCTAATTGAAATTGAGCCTGAAAAATGACAATAAGCTGGCAACGTATACTCGTATGTACCGGACATAAAAGCCTGAAGTAATTGGCGTACTGGGTATTACAGAGGTATATTTGAAGACCGCATACAAGAAGTATTAGTACTATTATCGGGAGTGCTTGTTTCCACTTTCTATCTATTCAAGAGTCTGTCAGTTGGATAAAATATAAATAATAGTATTTTTTATTTCAACCAAATGTTAATTATAAGAAAATGCCTTTTTGCGTTCAATCCATCTAGGTACAACTGCTGTACAAGTAGATTCATCATCATCATCATAATTTCAGCCGAAAGATGTCCACTGCTGGATATATGCCTCCAACAAGCGTCGCCACACTGATCAGTCATGTGCGTTTCGCATCCAACGGTCTCTCGCAGTCTTGACCAGGTCGTCGCTTCACCTGGATGAGGCCTTCCAACGCTGCGTCTTCCGATACGCGGTGGCCACTCTACAACATTTCGGCCCCATGGCTATCCATTTTGCGAGCAATGTGCCCTACCCAGTGCCACATAAGTTTGGAAATTCTTTGGGCTTTGTCGGTAAATTTGGTTCTCTTCCGGATCACTTCATTTCTGATTCGATCACGCAAGGAACCGCCGAGCACAGCCGAGCATAGCCCTCTCCATTGCCCTGTAACGGCTAGGTCTGCGCTAGGTAAGCTGCGCAGGCCGCTAACTGGTAGTTAGGAGGTAGTTAGAGAAACAGCTTGTAATTTAATACATATATTTAAAGTTAAATATAACAGCTAGGTCGAGGGTTCTAGCGCCACTCAGTTCTGTACAAACGCCGTCACGCGGATAAAATAGTAAGGGGGTACCGTCCCTTGGCAGCACGTGGTAGACGCGGGGACCGGTCAGCACCGGCACAGCGATAGGGTCGCCGGAACTGTAGCAGCTGGGGGTGCGCAGGGTAGGCTGCGCTGGCACCGGCTCGCGCGACGGCAGGCCGCAGGTAGGCAGGCAAGACCGGGCAGCGTGCGTAGGCTGGCACGGCGGTAAGCCGCAGGTGTCAGGTAAAAGGACCTGGCGGTGGGCGTAGGTAGCGTGCAGGTAGTTGGCAGCGTGCAGGTAGTTGGCAGCGTACAGCCGTGGGAGAAAGGCAAGCCTCAGCCCGTACAAAGAGCCCTGAAAGCACCATAGGGTGCGCATGTTAGATGCGGTGCAAAAAGCAGCAAGCCGCATGCGATGTACCAGCTTCGTCCCCATTTTAGGCCAAGGAACGGTATGGGAACATTGTAGGTGAAAGCTCAGCACATCGCAGCGGTTTACAGATAAGAAACTTGCAAAGATAGCAAGCACATTGACAGATGCAAAGTTAGGTTAAGTATGAACACGCTAGCATTTAATAACATAAGTAAACGTGATCACTTACAATATAACACGGAGACACAATTCAATGCAGTAGAAACACATGCTCATTGCAATTTCCTTTGTCCCCAGGCGACCCTTAGCCACGCGTCCAACATGACAGTGCAAAACTGATATTAAATAGGTGATGGAATCGATATTGGTCGCCTGGCGCAAGGAATAAGGTACAATAATTAAACTAATGAGAAACTCACCCTAAATCGGGGCACCAGAATCGTGAGGATAGAAAATATGTAATTAGCTAAGCCACCGGAATCCAAATGACCGAGTGACAGTACTCCGGAAGGTTAGAGTTGTGCCGTGTTTTTCAAGGGGTGAAGTACCCCGATTGTGCGAAGTGTCAACCACCAAAAAACTAGCTAGTGAGGTTTGTTATGATAAAAAATTTAACGCCAGGCTAAGTAAAACAGAGTGGGAGGATTGGCTAGCTGTAGTCACAAAATTCAAAACCTGCTACTCTGTATCAACTATACAAAACAAACCTCACAACGACATAAGGCCATATGCTTCTATAGAAATAAACAACATGCCAGTTTGTGGTTTGCTGGATTCAGGTTCGGCTGTTACCATCGTTGGTAAAGACTACCATAAACTCCTAACTAAGGATCTAGGGCTAACCCTGCAGCCTAGGGACCACTCAGAAACATTTGTTGCCGCTGGGGGACAAGTGCTTCATCCTATAGGTACTATAAACATACCAATAACTTTCGAAGGAAAGCTACACACTATCAAGGCTCATGTGGTGCCATCAATAGACACTCCTATCTTGCTGGGAATGGATTTTTGGAACACCTTTCATATATTCCCTAAGAATATTAAATCCATATTCCTAGTAAACATAAATGACACCAGTGCAAACACTAAGCCAAATATATATTTGCACTCATTTGCACAGCTAACTGAGGAACAAAAAGTAACAGCTGAGAAAATAAAGACTCAGTTTAAGAACATTTCCTCAGAAAATAAAGGCCTAGGCCGCACTAACTTAATAACACATAGTATAGACACAGGTGATGCTCCCCCAATACGGCAACGTTACTACAGGATGTCTCCGGAAAAACAGCGTGTTCTCGGTAAAGAATTGGACGAAATGCTTGGCCTGGATGTGGTTGAACCATGTGAAAGTCCATGGTCTTCCCCAGTCCTACTAACACCGAAAAAGGACGGCAAATTGCGGTTTTGTTTGGATAGTAGGAAACTAAACGCTATTACAAAAAAAGATGCTTACAATTTGCCATACATTTCGGAAATACTAGATAACCTGAGGGATGCAAAATACCTAACTAGCATTGACCTATACAAAAGCTTCTGGCAGTTACCACTAAATGAAACTGACAAAAACAAAACAGCGTTCTACATACCTGGCCGGGGAACATACAGGTTTAAAACTACACCGTTTGGACTAACAAATGCGCCTGCTACGCAACAACGAATGGTAGATAAAATGTTTTACGGACCAGAGTTTGAGAATAGGGTCTTTGCTTTCTTGGATGACATAGTGCTGGTGTCGTCTGATTTTGAGAACCATATAGCCTTGCTAACTAAAGTATACAATAAATTATCTAACGCTAACTTAACAATAAACATGGATAAGTGCCAATTTTTCCGTGATGAATTGAAATATCTAGGCTACATAGTTAACTCTAAGGGACTACATCCAGACCCGGAAAAAGTAGAAGCTATACAGAACTTCCCAATACCCACCAATCCTAAAGAAGTAAAAAGGTTCTTAGGAACGGCATCATGGTATAGACGTTTCGTACCAAACTTCAGTACTCTAGCTGCACCACTAAATAGACTCACAAGCTCAAGTAAGAAGGCACCTCCCTTTGACTGGTCTCAGGATTGTCAAGAGTCCTTTACTAAACTAAAAGAAATACTAATATCGGCCCCAGTACTATCGTGTCCAGATTACACCATCCCATTCGAAGTACACACAGATGCCAGTAACTATGGTATCGGCGGTTTGCTAACACAAATTAGGGACGGCGTTGAACATGCCATAGCATACATGAGTAAATCCTTGTCTAAGCAAGAACAAAACTACAGCATCACGGAAAGGGAAGCACTAGCTGTACTTTCGGCACTGGAACATTGGCGCTGTTACCTAGAAAATGGCATCAAGTTCACAGTGTTCACAGACCATTCCGCACTAAAGTGGTTTCTCAAACTTCAAAACCCTTCAGGACGATTGGCGCGCTGGGGTATAAGATTGTCGGCCTTTAACTTTGACATACAACATAGACGTGGTACAGATAACACCTTACCAGACGCGTTGTCACGTGCTTGTCCGATCGCAGCTCTCACACAAGAAAACACTACACAGTCAAGCCCGCCTAAACAGACAGACGACACTTGGTACCAAAATATCTACAATGGTTGCCAACGAGACCCTTCAGCATTCCCAAACTACACGGTAAAACATAACAAACTATACCGTTATGAAAAAAGTAAATTCGCAATACTATGTGAGTTCGATTGGAAAGAAGTCATTCCTAAGGAAGATAGGCAACAAATAATCACTAATAACCATGCTGAACCAACCGCAGCTCATTTAGGTATCCATAAAACATACAAACGACTAACACTACGCTACTACTGGCCAGGGATGCATGGTGACGTGGTGAGGTTTGTAACGGCATGTGACACTTGTATCGCTCACAAACAAGCTAATCACGCCCCCCTAGGACTAATGGGGAAGCCTAAAGAGTGTTCTCGTCCTTTCCAAATGCTGAGTATAGACATAGTGGGACCACTGCCGTTCTCTAGACGTCAAAACTCATATCTATTTGTTGCTACTTGTTGTTTCTCTAAATACTGCCAACTATTTCCCATAAGGAATGCTAATGCCACTACTATAGTACGACTATTAGAAGACAGTATATTCTTGGTCCATGGCATACCACAAGTTGTAATTTTGGATAACGGAACACAATTTACATCAAATGAAATGAAAAACCTCTTTAAAAAATACAATATACCTGATGTACACTACACACCGAGATATACACCACAAGTGAATACTGTGGAACGCTACAATAAAACTATAATCACGGCGTTATCCACATTTATCAATGATGACCAGCGCTCTTGGGACTTACACATCCCAAAGGTTCAGTTTGCACTAAACAGCTCAACCAGTGAGGTCACAGGCTACACACCAGCGTTTCTGGTCTATGGTAGGGAGTTGATCGCTGACGGTTCTCACTATCAGGACACTGATATAAAGGAAATAATATACCAACCAAGGGACCACTATGCAGAGAACTTGGGTGTCCTATCTAGCATCTTCGACAAGGTACAAACAGCTTTACTGAAAGCATTCTCTAGGAACACTAGTAACTACAACCTTCGTAGGAAGGACGTGGAATTCAATGTGGGAGATGTAGTCTGGAAACGTACATACTACCAGAGCGATAAGGACAAATATTTCAGCAAAAAACTGGCACCTAAGTTTGTAAAATGCAGGGTATCAAAGAAACTGTCCCCACTGGTGTATGACTTAGTAGATACACAAGGAAAACCACTGGGTACCTGGCATATCAAGGATCTAAAGTGGAAGAATCCACAGTAGTCCCGTAGGCCTAGCTAGCTAGCGTTTGACTCACACTGGGTCAAACGATGCCAAGGGACTACTACCACCACATTTCGTGGGGGGTCAATCACCAACAGGGGTTTATCTATTTAACCTTGGCTGCAGGGGTCCTAAGCTCCTTTGGTACCTAACTACTGGTCAGTTGGTGATCACACTAATCTCACCTACTAGAGTAAATAAAGTTCTTGCCTACAGAGTTGCGTGAGTTCGCTTGTGAGGGGTTTCTCAATTGAAAATAGTCTCGACAAAAATTTAATTATTCGTTAGAACGGCGTTGCCATAGAGAATGCTGGGGACTCCAATGGAGTGTTTAATTTTTGATGGCAGAGCAGGTCTCTATGGTAACTACCCTTAGCTGTTGTGTTGTCATGTCATGTTCTAAAAGAACATCTTAAAGACGGCTCCTACAAAAAGGTGACCGCAACCAGACTGTGCAGGTGCGTTCAAGTATAACTAACTACTAAGCAATAGTTAATCTACTAATCAACTACGTAAATATGGCGTTGCCATGGAGAATACTGAGGACCCTACAGGGGTGTTACTTACTATTGGCAGAGTAGCTCTCTATGGTAATTACCTTTAACTTTTGTGTTGTACTACTCATGTTCAAAAATAAAAATATAACGAACATCATAAAGACGGCGCCTACAAGAGAGGTGACCGCAACCAGTTTGACAAACAGCCAAACAATAATACTACATGATACACCAGACGTCGATGCCACTAACTTAGTTACAATATCAACAACCTACCTAACCATTTCCCTCTAACACGAACCCACTACTAAACCTAACCATACCTACTCCCACTAACACTCTAACAATTACACACGAGACTACACTGACCCCAAGGGTAAACATACCAATAGAGGTACGTCACCAGAACTAACATGAGACACTTTCATGACAAGTAGGAAACCAGCCAAAGGTGTTACTGGCTGGCTTCTGAACTAGATAGTGGAAAGTATAGTAAGTTCTAGCGGATTTTATACAGGTAAAATCCTCTCTCTGCAGCCGGGGTACTGTAGCGTTGTGAGATCTCAACTGAAAATAGTCGAATGATACTAATATCAAAATTAGTCGGTCAATAGTCACATCTCTAAAAACACGGCACAACTCTAACCTTCCGGAGTACTGTCACTCGGTCATTTGGATTCCGGTGGCTTAGCTAATTACATATTTTCTATCCTCACGATTCTGGTGCCCCGATTTAGGGTGAGTTTCTCATTAGTTTAATTATTGTACCTTATTCCTTGCGCCAGGCGACCAATATCGATTCCATCACCTATTTAATATCAGTTTTGCACTGTCATGTTGGACGCGTGGCTAAGGGTCGCCTGGGGACAAAGGAAATTGCAATGAGCATGTGTTTCTACTGCATTGAATTGTGTCTCCGTGTTATATTGTAAGTGATCACGTTTACTTATGTTATTAAATGCTAGCGTGTTCATACTTAACCTAACTTTGCATCTGTCAATGTGCTTGCTATCTTTGCAAGTTTCTTATCTGTAAACCGCTGCGATGTGCTGAGCTTTCACCTACAATGTTCCCATACCGTTCCTTGGCCTAAAATGGGGACGAAGCTGGTACATCGCATGCGGCTTGCTGCTTTTTGCACCGCATCTAACATGCGCACCCTATGGTGCTTTCAGGGCTCTTTGTACGGGCTGAGGCTTGCCTTTCTCCCACGGCTGTACGCTGCCAACTACCTGCACGCTGCCAACTACCTGCACGCTACCTACGCCCACCGCCAGGTCCTTTTACCTGACACCTGCGGCTTACCGCCGTGCCAGCCTACGCACGCTGCCCGGTCTTGCCTGCCTACCTGCGGCCTGCCGTCGCGCGAGCCGGTGCCAGCGCAGCCTACCCTGCGCACCCCAAGCTGCTTCGGTCCCGGCGACCCTATCGCCGTGCCGGTGCTGACCGGTCCCCGCGTCTACCACGTGCTGCCAAGGGACGGTACCCCCTTACTATTTTATCCGCGTGACGGCGTTTGTACAGAACTGAGTGGCGCTAGAACCCTCGACCTAGCTGTTATATTTAACTTTAAATATATGTATTAAATTACAAGCTGTTTCTCTAACTACCTCCTAACTACCAGTTAGCGGCCTGCGCAGCTTACCTAGCGCAGACAAAGCCGTTACAGCCCTTTGGGTGACTTAAAGCCTTCTTAGAAGGCCCATTGTGAGCGACCACGTATTTGTCCCGTAAGTAATCGTTGGCAACACACACTGTCATAGACTTAGACGAGGCAAGAAGATTAGATAGTTTTTTTTTTTTTAGCCCTTGAACTAACGCTACGTATTATTTTTAATTTATGAGTAAAATTCTCTACACCTACACCTAATTGTAAAATCTGGAAAATATCCTTCATAAAATAACAAAAACCAAAAAAGAAAGATTAATATGGAAAAGGACTGAACTTATAATTAAGTGTCAATAACGTCTCAGTTTTACTCTGATTTCGATAGAGTAGAATATAAATTGCACCTATAGAATCATTGCAGACTACCGTCAGTTAGTTACTGTGGTTAAACCCTTGTGTAAACCTCTTACACTTCTGTGCAAAAGAGTTGGTATCTTTCAGATAAACATGTTTATTTTTCGTGTGCATGATTCCTTATGCATTCTTAATTTGTATGTATGTAATTATTACAGCAAGTAAGTATTATAATAGTAATTTTTATGTATGCACAGTAAGTCGCTGACCTACCTTGAAGACAATGATGTCCACAGAAACCGTCAATATGGCTTTCATCGGGGACGTAATTTTTTGTGAAAAGTATTCTGGTATTAACATTCCTGCACAATATTTTCAAACATGTAACAGCGATGTTTCCTTAGGTTTGGTCTAAATTGTCTTATTATTTTAATTATATACTCATGTCCTACGACACTGTAGAGCAACAAAAGTCGAGTTGAGCTGTAGGGATTTTAACTTAACCTTGGCGCAGTTAATACTTTGTTAAACTTGATTATATAGCGTGATCCGTTTCTTTATATGCTTTATTTCTATATTAGCGGATATAGTATGTACGCATTGTCTTTAAAATTTTACGATAAACTGTGAGATTTTGTTATAAAATAAAACAATAGAATTTCATTAAAAAAAAAATGTTTTCGCTAGATGTCTACTATTAAGTAGATTTACGTCAGTACGTCTGACGTACGTGTGTAAGTCAAATATGGTGAAATAATATATTTGTATGGAATAGTAAAAATACTTGGAAAAATTTATAGTAGACAGGCAAAAAATCCTTGCCTATTTCGTAGTTCGTATGTAAATTTTAACATAATTATGAAAAAGGGTCTAAATATGTGTTAATATACTTATAATGTGGGCGTCCAAGTAAAATTCGGTATCTAGAATAGTTTATTGATAATAAGGAGTTAAAAATATTCAAAAACTGACATATTTTTTTAATCAGACATTTGAATTTGAATCTGTACCTTGTACAAGCACAAGTCAATGAGGGCAACTTCACAAAACTGCGTATATTTCGGAAACTAAATGCCAAGAATTGAAACTTTTAGCTTGGACGCCCACAAATTATAGACACATATTCAGTAAAACTGTATGAGAAAGACAAAGATTGTTAGACAAACGCAGATTCCTAGCGTGTGAAGAAGTATATATATATGTTGAAATTGAGGTGTGAGATAAGAAGAAGGAGTGGGAGAATTGAGTAGGGAGAAAAACGTGTTCAATGCGCTCAAATTTTGCCTCTGCCTAGTGGCCATCCATTTTAGTTCAGATCTGCAGCTCCACACATGGTCATATTTCCTCAGGTTAAATATGAACCGGATGCAGTTGTTAAGGAGCCTATCAAGCTTGTCCAGGAATACCGCGTTCAGGTCAAAGTAGCACACGTCACCATTGTCTTTTATAGGGAAAATTAAAATCTGCACAAGCAAAGTCTTCGTTTTTGCAGGCAGAAAGTTCCTCAGACGGTACAGGCAACGCAAGGACCCGTTAACTCTTTGACTGACACTAGAAACCTGACTTTGCCAGCTAAGCTTCAAGTCAAGATGTAGACCAAGATCTTTCACACTAGGGCTGATGGGGATGACGGTACCATAAAAAATAATTGGAGGAAGAGAGCTAATCCCTATCCCATCTCTATAACTCAAAGGTTTGCTGGAAGAAAACTCCATTTTGGAATTAAGCTCGCCTTTGTTCATGAGTATTGATTTCACATTGTGTAAATGTATTGTTTTGGTGTACAATAAATAATTAACAACTAAGAACTGCAAATTGCACTAACAAGTCCAATCTCGACCAGCTGAACATCAAATCTAGTCTCTCCACGATATGCTACCAGAGAGTCCTGAGTTACTCTAGTCATATCGCTCGGACACAGCCAGACAACCTCAAAGAACTGGTTGTGGTGGGAATGGTGGATGGTAAAAGACCACGCGGACGTTCACCTACGCGCTGGTCATACCAGATAATAGTGATTACACTACTCACGGTGTCCTGATAAGAGCAGAAGACAGCTGATTCCAAGCATTAAGTCCGGACTAAGGCATTAAGTCCGCCTATGTACGTTTATGTTCATGAAGTATAAGATAAATACATCAATACCTTTGATCTAAAGTCTTGATTCGAAAGCCACTCTTTTATAATATGCTTCTCTTTAACGCAAATAATATTTCCATGTACTCATGTGTACTTCGGTGTTAATAAAATAAAAGACAATCAATATTATAAATTATTTATATATTTTTTTATTTAAACAAACATCTGAAGGTCAAATAGACAAAGGCTACGTTGCCTATAGTGCGAAAAGTATGTCTGCGTACAGTGGAAGACTCATTAGTTTAAAGAATGCATGTTTTTAAGGACAACCATAATGTATACTTTTTCCTTTGATGTATTAAAAAGAGGAAGATACGTTACGCGCTAACATTGCGATCAGAAAACCTGGGCTCGGCACACGACTACATGCACCGAAACTCACACATCTGTGTTCAGTGTCATCACCAGTCCCAAACCTACAGTTACCGATAGACAAGGACAGAGATATGAGACGGCGCTGTAGTGCAAGCGAAATCGCGCTAGCCGCCGAATGTTGACCGAATGTTTACAATTATGAATGAAATGACATTGGAATATGTGCGTATCGTGTCTCTCACGCATGTTTGTAATATCTATCTCGCTCTCATAAATATGGCGAAGCAAACATTAATTATTATTGTAATTTTCAACAAATTAACCTTTTTAACTGTACTTACGAGTGGTGACTTATTTTTCTTCCTGGTATTATTTAAACACTGTTTAGCTACACAAGAAGTCATTTTGATGCGTATTTATTGCAAAAAAAACATAAAAACACCGAAATTAATGAGCTGTGTGATCAACAATGTGCCGTGCGCGACTGAGTACCCGCTACGGGCATTCACTTAGATTAGTAGGACCAAGCACTGTGAGCAGTCCCGTATCTTCCTCTTTTTAATACGTCAATGACTTTTACCTTTTTTACCATTTTACCACAAGTAAATTGTTAACCATTTATAAAAACCTACTTTACTTTTGTTTACCATTTCTTTATTATATATACTTTATTCTCTTTTTAATTTTTCTTTTTTATTCTTTTTTAGTTTTTACTATTTCATTTTTATTTCTTGTATAGTTATAACACTTAGATGATTTGATGAGTATTTTACCCTCTTCTTATCTCATCTTCTGCTCGGGAATATATTCGGTGTAATATTTGCAACCAAATAGCTCAGCACTATTCACTGCGTGCATTTCCATAAATGCATATATCGCAACTAGCGTCAGTTAGTGCGTGTTCGGATACCAATCGCTTAACTCGAATCAAACCATCTTAGTGCTACTTAAGCTTAGATTAACCATTTACCATTTAATAGTATTCAATATAACCTTTAAAACCATATTATCGCGTATCATTAAACCAGTGATCGTAAACCAATAACTAAACCATTACCAGTCAAATATAAAATCAACCAACTCAGAGTTTAGTGCTAAACCAAGCAGGCGCTTAATTCTACTATTCGCAAACTTGATCCGGTTTCCATTTAATAGATCAAAGACATCATTATACCTATTGAATATTTTCATAATTTATTAGCACTAATAATATTCTAGTATGAAACATATTTCGTCCAAGGATTTTGAAAGCAGCTACACCTCGGGTCTTTCCAAGCAGAGTAATCAATTTGATCGATTTGGTCACAAGAGCACATTTGGTTACTGAAACAAAAATTTTAATTGATTATGGCGCAAATACATATTTTATAGTGACGAATCGATTAGTAAAAATGTTGTTGTTGAAATACTGATTTACTATAAATTTAACAAAAAAAAACAAATAATAAGTAATATTAGGAATGTCTGATCTGGGGGCCTACCATAAACTTATAAAATACTTGCCAAGTGCAGGGCAGTTGAACCTAGCCTTTTAACCTGACAGGTTTTGTGTTTGTACCATGAGCATTTCCCACTGAACTGCATCATGCCAACTTTTGACCTGCTAAATAGTCTCTGGTCAGTAAGCTGGCAGCACAGATTAAATAAAATGATTAAAAACAGACGTTCTAAAATATTTTAGCGGGTTTACGGTTTTTATACAATGAAATATGTTTTTTATGATAACAATTAAAATTAAAACCGGCCAAGTGCGATCGGACTCGCGTACGAAGGGTTCCGTACCTTTATCGCAAAAAAAAACGGCAAAAAATATCACGTTTGTTGTATGGGAGCCCCCCTTAAATATTATAGCGGCAACAGAAATACATCATCTTTGAAAATTTCAACTGTCTAGGTATCACAATTCATGAGATACAGCCTGGTGACAGACAGACAGACAGACAGACGGACCGCGGAGTCTTAGTAATAGGGTCCCGTTTTTACCCTTTGGGTAAGGAACCCTAAAAAGTGTGATGAAGGAAACATTGTTCCGAGGCAAACAAAGAATTTGACATTATTTAAGAAAGCGGTCTATCCACTTAAAAAAATTGAAACAATTTTTTTTCACAAATTTAACACACCACATTTATTTTAATGAACGAATGAATTAATGTATGTAATACGTACATGTCAAAAGATAAAGGTATAATATACGAGGTAATATTGAAATTCAAGTGGATTAGTTTTTGTAATATTTAAAGACTAGCCTTAGACTATCAACTGAAAGTAAATATTTGTTTTGTGGCCGTGTCTGTGAGTGGTAGGCAAGTGCAATTAATAAAGTGTGACTTTTGTGACTATCGTTACAAGACGAATTCCTTACTAACAATTGGAAACCTTCTGGGATTTTCTAATACTCACACGTTTATCGCTATGGACTACATTTGCGATTACAGTTATTTATTTATTTATTTATTAGTTTTGTTGTTTATTTACTGTTTGCTGTGTAACAGGATGTGCAGCGATATCACCCATTGTTCTTTAATAAGAACAGTTCGCGTAAAACGATAATGCTATTAAAACCTGAAATCTAGAAGGTACGCAAAGCATCAAGAATAATATTATGATGATTACCCAGATAAATAGATGTACCTATAAACTAGGTAAACTTTACCTCGTAGGTATAATCTGTAGATTTCGTAGGGCGTGACATGAAAGCTCTTAGCTCATCACAGAGCTCAAGTGCAAGATCTTTAGTGAGCCTATTGTGTTTAACAAAAGCATGTCAAATGGTTTATTAGAGTTTAAAAAAAAAAAAAAAAAAATTTTGCATTTATTTAACTCAAGAAGCACGAAAAATTTCTTCTTCATTAAATCTAAAATAAACGTAAACACACAGAGCTTTGAGAGGGATTTCTATGTTTTACAATAATTTGAAATAACGTCCAAAAACAATTTTAGGCACATTTTTACAATCACTTACGTTTTTTAATTTAAATTTAATTAAAACAGGTCAATAAAAGTAAGTTAATTGTTGAATGTATAAATGTCAAAAAACGACTTGATGGTAAGGTTATGTTGCAGGTCAGCATGCTGAAATGATGTGGCGTAGTCACTCATCGGTTTAGATCACGTGATCGCTGGCTGGCCTGCTTCTTGGTGCGCTCATGGTAAAAATTAGCATTTCATCATTTTCCGTCTAAAATTGACCTGCTCTATGAGTTCATGGTAGGCCCCAGGTCGCTGAACCTAGCTTACGTAGTAACTATTAAGTAATCTGTGACCTAGCTCAGAAATCAGACAATTGATTCGAACTGTGAACTACTTTTATGTGATTAAACGGTTATTATGATTACTGTAGGTCATGCAGATATAATTAATCTTGGTGGTAAAGAATCTATGCCTGGCAGTGGACTGTTATATAATTTAAGTGACGGTGATGATGCACTATGAAAATAAATAAGGCAGACTTACTTATATCCAGCTTTCAAGAACGCTTGTGGTTGAATCCTTTCAACAGTGTCTCCAACGTCACACAGAAGTCTTGCAATAGTATATTTGCGTATTTCAGCAAGTTGTTCTATGTAAATGGATAGAAAAAAAAAATTATGTGTCTAAGTAATTAAGAAATCATCAATACATTAATCTTTATATAGGACAAAGTTTACCATTAAATGTAGATTAGAATGGCTGTAACATGTATCCAAACTATGCAAATCTATTAATAACTTTTCTGTGACCCCTGATAAATTATAAATGTCATGTATAACCTTGTACAATCTAATGTATAATCATGTTCACTTACCAATGGTGAATGCGTTAGGTCGGTTCGGTCTCTCATACCAGTGTCTATCAGAAGCAGTATTCCGTTTGAGCTGTTCTATAACTAGACAGTAGAACGTTGGCGGTACCCAGCCACCAGGTATGTGCTTTTCTACCCAAATACCAGCTAAAAGATCAATGTCTTCCACTTTCTCATACACGTCTCTTAGTATTTCTATTCTCTGGAATTAAAAAAATGTTAAGTCAACACCTATACTGTTATATTTGTTTTAATTTGTTGGTTCAATAATCCACTGTAAGAATTCATCGTTAGCCAATCCGAATGTCACATAATAATATAAAAAAAAAACGATGCCCAGTTTGCTCCACGCCAGGAATTTCTACTGTATCATAATAAAAAATAAAATCATATACACACATAAAAAGCCAGACCCGGAACAACTATATTATGTCCAATTTTTTATAGCAATAAAAGTTTTCTTGATATTTGTGTAATTACCTCAAGATCAATGATGCCATGCAGATCTTCAAAACTACGAACTGGCTTGCCGAAACAGAACTCTCTGTACTTGGTATAAGGTGGGAATCCAAAGAACCGGTTCTTAGCCAAATCATTTGTCATTAAGTCTGACACGTATTGGCGAGGACCCAGACCTATTTCTGTGATCTGAAATAAGTTTTAAACTGATTGTAAAGTCATTGTTAATTTTTGATTGATTGTAAAGTTACTGTCGATTTCTGTTTGATTGTAAAGTGACTGATTGTGAAGTCATTATCAAACTGCTATACAATCAATCTGCTTAGCCTTTTTCCAACTATTGGTGTCGATTTCCAGTCCAATCGGATTCATCTTACCTTCACCCACTAACTGGTCAAAACGATACCCCTTGATAAATCTACTTAGTCTCAGATTTTATGGCTATGACTACCGTTACGACTGTCAAGGTCTCCGAATGACAGGGCAAATGGTTTGACGTGGTTTACGAAGTACGAAGGAGTTTCGGTATGTAATGGATTGTCACCCATCCTCGGATTGACCTTGGCAAGCGGTGCTTAACCTTGAAGATCGAGCTTTTTGGTTGCTTAACCGTTATATGCTTTTCAACTGCTATACATAGGGCATTTATTGGATCTTTGGCTATTCTCATCCAGTTGGTTATCATGAGTCCAAGGCTTTTACTTACATCAGGGTCAGCGATATAGTCTTCGTTAGCGCTTCCTTGTCTAAAGCTGCCTTGAGTCAAACCATCCATGTTGTCATCTACACCAAAATATCCAGTTCTCATAGTGAGGTTGACTATGGGGACCTGTTTTAGGTAATATCCGTCTTTGTCGTACAATCTGAAAATTGGTCAAAATTAGATTTTTAATAATAATTTTGAATGAAGTATCTTGGCTTGGATCGGCGTGGTTATCAACATGTGGATTGTAGACTCAGCGATCATTGTGCCGAATACCGATAGTTGTGTCAGCTAGTGGCTTAAAGCTCCGAGCCTCGACCAGCACTTTAGGAGGCTCTTGTTAGGCAGCAGGGTCAAGGGCTTGACTCAGAAAGCAGTACTTCTGGACATGGCTTACCAACAGTGTTATGAGATTCCTCACTCTGGAGCTCTAACGATACCGGTGGGTCTCTATTTTTATACTTATAATTTATTTTTAAGTTATTTTCTATATTTAAAAATGTTCTAAATAAGAATAAAATTTTATTTTGTATAACACTATTATTACTCGCATCACCTTGAAAAATCTAACAGTAATTTCAATGTAAGTTATGTAAGTAGAAATTATTAAATTTATTATAATTTAGAAAATATTTGGATGATGAATAGTATTGCTCATTAGTCTTTTGACTAACAATTAAGCAAAACTAATATAATCATTTGATTATTATTATTGATGGAGAAAATGTTACAGATATTTCTAACAATTTAAATCGTTATTATTAAATAAATACGTACTTCAGTGGACCATTCTGGATAGTATGAACCCATCTCAAAACGAAGGGATATTCCAGAGAAACTTGAGGATACACGTTAGGATTATAATCATCTTTGAATCCTCCTGTTGGTGTGATCACTCCATCTTTTACCATGTTATCGAATCCTGTGAAATTGAAAAATAAATGTAGCATCATCATGTTATGTATTACCTTTGTGTCAAATAAACTTTTTTTCTTTGTATTTTTTTTTAATTAGTCGTGGTACTGGAGATCTATCAGGTGTTTTGGTGATACTATTTTTATCGGCTGTGCCTTATTTCGTAAAGAAGAAAGAAGTTTAAAAATTTACTAAATTTCTCACCCATGTATAACGGTAACAACTCATAGTAATAAAGTTGTAATGAAATAGCTATGCTGATATCTCTTGTCACGTTGAAGATTTTGTCGTCATCCCAACAAGGGTTCACAGCAGCCAGAGACTTGGCAATGAAGTTGTGGTTCCTCCAAAACCATACCACCATGAGGTTATTGCCCGCTAGAGTGTTACCAACATCTTCAGCTGAAAAAAAAAGGGCATTCCCTTTTAAAAAACTCAATGCAAATGTGTCTATCAGTCTGTTTATAAAACTATTACTGGTAAACAGCTCAAAAGATTTGGCTAGAAAATAAATATAATAATAAACACAATAAGTAAATGATGGCATGGTTGACATCTGACGGGCATGGCACCGCCCGGGTGAATCGAACCGCCACATTTTCTCTAGCTGTTCTCGTCTAGCTAACGAAGAGTAGTTGCATAGGCTTATAGCCAGGATTATCCATCAGCAACTTGCTCTGTAATACACTCTTGTTGCATCGGAGGTGCCGTACTACAGGTATGAGCCCGACCCAGTTCTCGAGAATGGCAATATCACATTGTACAGGGATCGGTCCATCATCACTGACAGGACTATTTTAGCCAATAAGCCTGATATAGTGGTGGTGGACCAAATCGAGAGGCGTGCAATGATTGTTGACATTACCGTCCCGCATGACGGAAACCTCGTGAAAGCCGAGAAAGATAAGCAAATCAAGTATCTTGACTTGGCTCGCTTGTCGACATGTGGGATGTAGACACAGCAATCACTGTACAGATGGTCGTGTCGGCCATTGGCTTAGTAGCCAAGAGCCTCGACCAACATCTTAGGAGGCTCTCGTTAGGCGGCTGGGTCAAGGGCCTGATCCAGAAAGCAGTATTGCTGGACACGGCTCGTATTGTTAGGAGGTTCCTCTCTCTGGAGCCCTGACCACCGGTAGCTTGGACCCTGTTCCCGATATCGGTGGGCCTCTATTTTTTATATTTATAAATGTTTTTTTTGTTGTAAATTTTATAAAAATATTTAAAAGACCCTCCTCTGGGGAGTAACCCCCATCATCGGCGCACCAGAACACACTGTGCGCCGTGACCACCCCAGAGACCAAACCAGCACATGTGTGCCAGACGACCCCGTAAATCCCGCACCCTTGGTCCCCTTGTGACGGGTCAGGGTCAATGGCCCCGCCACCTACCATTTTTCGGCCGCAGGGGATAGGGAGAGCGGCCAACGCTATACCGGCACTCCTCCTCCCCTGCGGCCCCAAAGCGTCCGCCATCAGACGGTGGCGACCCCGCCGCGCCTCCAACCCTCAGCTGAGATATCGTATGGGTATGGGAGACCCCATACGACATCACGGCCCGCCTCAGTTGCGATGTCGCCTAGGCAGCACCGCAACCTACATGTTGGCCACTACGTCGTCGGCTTATCGGCAAAAGCCCTGACGAGCGGCCCCTTCTCGGGTTCCTCTTCGCTTCACCGTGGGTGACCAAGCCACGGTTACTGAGCCCCCCCGCATCGACAATGCGGGAACCCACCGGGGGGGCCAGTCACCCCCTGCCATTTTATTACCGTGTAGTTCAACAGGGGTCAGGCAGGGGCCAGTAGTCCTCCTTTAGTTTTAGGCAATCGATCCACTAAACCTACCAAACCCATAACCCAATAATTTTTTCTCAATATTTTGCAATAGTCCTGCACCAACCGGGGATTGCCCTTGGATGCACTTGCGCAGTGCATACAGGAATAATCGTCGGTTGGTGTTATATTTTCTGATACATGCTTAACAAGGCCTGAGTTGGCTTCGCACGCCTTGGCTTCGGACCCTCGCACGCCTTTCAAAGGACCTGGATCCCAGGGTCCCGAGATTGTCAAAATCAAAAGAATACAATAATATATATACGGCGATGTACCATCAGTGCATGGTGGTCATACCACCCATACGCACTAAAAGTTTTGGGAATACTTTCAATGTGTGTATAGCTAAGGAGTTGCATGCCCGGCCTGAGTCTGTTTGCTGGTAGCTACATACTGGGGGTATTTAAGTAAATAATAATAATAAAACAAAATATAATAAATAAATAATAATAGTAAAGAGTGAACAGGTTACTTCTAGGCAACCATGCTTCACCGTCGACCACATCATCGCTTACCATCAGGTCAATAATAGAAAAGCTGGAACCTTGAGATTTCGATCTCAAACAGAAATCTCAGTCATGACGTATTAGCGCTGAATGAAAATAAAATAAATGAAAAATAAATTGGGAAAACACAAAGCACCTAAAATAATTGAAAAATAATTACATAATTAAGTGCCACAGAAGTGGTACAAACATTGTCCTTACAAACAGCTTAGAGATCAACATCTTCATCATGTCAGTCGTATACTGCTGGTTATAGGCATCCTTCAAGTCTCACCAGATCGACCGGTTCTGCGAGTCTCGTACTCAGTAGATTCTCGCAGCCTTCAAAAGGTCATCGGTCTACTTTGTCGGAAGCTTGCATCCTCCGATACGTGTCGCCACATATATCGTTAACATAGATAGAAAATGTATTTTTTTATGAAACATTATTTTGAATACTCACGCATAGCATGACATCTGGTCTCCTGAGGTCTTTGATTCACAGAGCAGATGTTGGCAGTTGTTTTAGTACTGGGTGGCCATATCCTGCCTTTGTCATCTAGTTCAGTCTTCACCATACCTCCTTGGAATGTTCTCCCTCTTTGATTTAAAGATGCCAATTGATTGCCGTATATTACGGATAGGTCCAGTAGCGGCGTTGATGATACAATCTGAAATTATAAAGATTCCTCTTTTTACCCGACTGCCGAAGGAGGGTAATGTGTTTATCAGTCTATGTATGTATGTATGTATGTATGTATGTATGTATGTATGTATGTATGTATGTATGTATGTATGTTTGTTCCTATGTGGCGTTCCAGAGAACAAACGCGTTGGCCGATTTTGATGATTCATACGTCAAACGATGCGTCTTAATCCTGCGAGTGTCATAGGCTACATTAAAATTGGATAATAGAAAAATGGCGGCTTTTGGGTGCCATATTGTGGGGGCCCAATTTTTTTTTTTCTTCCAAACCCTTCGTGTGGGGTATCAACATAAAGGGTTTTAAGAGGTGATTTCAAAAATATATAACACTTATATGTTTAAATGTATCTAAATCGAAAAAAACAAACTAAAAAGTTATAAATAAAAAAACTTAATTCAAAAAATCAAAAAACCCGACTGCTTCAAAACCGAACTAAAAAGTCGTAAACAAGGAAAAAATCATGCTGTGCAGGCGGAGGATACACCAGATTTTGGTCAGCCAGCCCGCGAATATGTATCCTCCGACTGCACAGCATGATTTTTCCTTGTTTACGACTTTTTAGTTCGGTTTTGAAGCAGTCGGGTTTTTTGATTTTTTGAATTAAGTTTTTTTATTAACAAACAAGCAACAAATTGAGGTTGAGGGCATAAAGTCCACTTTCACTTTCAATTGAAACCAATGGTCCACAATTGACGGTTGTTTCCAGATTCAAATCTTGGACTGACTATAAGCAGATTTTCTTAAATTGGTTTTAAATGTATGCTCATATACCTTAAAAAATATATTTTAACGTGTGGTTTCTTTTAACATTAAAAAACAGAATGTGATGAATGTTAGTTTCCTTGGACGTAATTTTCACATATATCAGATTAACAAAAACTTTTTTTCTCCTGGTTATTTCTCAAACCAACTTAAAAAAAAAGCTTCTCAAATAGAGTTTTAATGTATTCTACGAATGCTTATTTAAAGTTTTCTCAAACACGCTTAGAATTTTTTGCATTATTTTGACAACCTTCTTCGAGATAAATTGAAATTGCAATACTGGCTAAATACATGCGAGCAGCGGCCAGCAAAAGTTGTATGAAAATGTTGAATTGATGAAATACGTCTCGTAGTAGTCTAACTTCAGCCAAAACCTTTCGCTACGAGTCGTGCCTTATATTTCGCTATGTTGCCTTGAGCATCTCTTTTTATCTTAAAAGCCCATTTACACGGAATTGTCTTTTTAGTTGATCGAGGAACCAATTACCATGGGACATGGTTTTGTTAGGAATTGTACTCATCTGCCATCGCCTCCTTCCACTTATCAGCATCTACAGCATTTATTGCTTCCGTATAAGTGCGAGGTTCGTCGGGCTCTACTGATGAGCTACAAGCTTGATAGGTTAGGAAATCTGGCAATTTTATAGATCGTGTGGGGTATCTTCGCTCATGTACAACTTGCTCAACCCGGTTGTGGTTGTTCAAACCGGGGAACCTTTTCTGGAGTCACCGGATCTCAACAAACAGCATCATCAAAATGTTCGATTTCTGCTACTTCATCTGTATCTGCCTCTTGATTTAGTTTATTAGCAGATAGAACTAAGGGAGCCGGAGGGTCAATAGAAAGCTCATTGTCAGGAATATTTTTCAGATTTGAAGAACAGTTCTCGAAGAAATATACGCCTCGAGATTTTAGAAGTCTTCTAGGATATCTGTTTCATAATGCTTGCTGCATTACGAAAATAATAAGTATTAGGATCTTCCGCAGTATCCAACAAAAAAAAAATCTTCTGCATTAAAATCCAACTTCTTTCTTTACAAGAAGGAATATGGACCATTGCTCTACATCGAAAAACTCGTAGATGGCTTAAATCGGGTTTAACACCATACCAAAGCTAGTTGGGTATTTTAAACTTGAGAGCACGATGAGGACATCTATTTTTCAAATACACAGCTACCTCACAAGCATCCTGTCAGTACATCTTTGAAAGTGCACTATCCACCAGCAGTCTTCTCTATTATAGATCTATTAGCACACTCAACTACTCGTGTCTGTTGACGGCTGTAGGGCGCAGTCGTTTGGTGCTGTATACCCTGAGAATTTAAATAATTTGTGAATTCTTTATTAACGAATTCTGTCCCGTTATCGGTCCTAAGTGATTTTATAGAAGCGTTTGTTGGTTTTTCAACTAAGGCTTGACAAGCTATAAACTTGCTTTTTACACCTGCCTTCGAAGAAACAAAATATGCAAAACTTCTACGAGAGAAATCGTCGATAAATAAAATAATGTATTTATTAGGAAATAAATAAAAAGAAAAGAAAAGAGACTTCTGACATCGGGCCACATAGGTCTGAATAAATAAAAAGTAGTGGCTCTGTCGCTCTTGTAGTGGAAGTAGCTTTAAACGATTTCCTCGACTGCTTTTCTTCGATATATGATACGCAGGATTGCTTATCTACTTGTTTAAAGCTATTATATCTTATAGCTGATTATACCCTGACCTTTAAGCGACTGCATAGCAAAACGGCAAAGATTGCAATTGCATACACATTGCATAGCAAACAGCTTTCTATTTGCAATTTCTTGCAAATAGAAAGCTGTTTATTGAAAAAAGAAACAAATGAACACTTTAACGCGGGTAAAATTATTGTTGCTCATTGTTCGTCATTGATTTTGAAAAGTAATAGTGTATTTGACAAAATGAGTTCTAGGTATTGCTTAGCTAAACAAACCTTGGTCACAACTAGGCATTGATGGACTTACGTATGTGTTCCTCGGCTTCGCCTCGGCCCACATTTACACGTTCGTCCATCAATGACCATTTTGCTGGCCGCTGCAGTAATGTACTATAACTCTCATCATGAAGTTTTTATTACGTATTTATAGATAAAAAAACCGGCCAAGTGCGAATCGGACTCGCGCACGAAGGGTTCCGTACTTGGTAAATTGCGGTTTACGATTTATGACGTATTAAAAAAAAAACTACTTACTAGAACTCGTTCAAACAAATTTTCGGTGGAAGTTTACATGGTAATGTACATCATATATTTTTTTTAGTTCTATCATTCTCTTATTTTAGAAGTTACAGGGTTACAAGGCAAAAATTATATTAGAAACCTCAATATCATTTTTGAAGACCTATCCATAGATACCCCACACGTATTGGGTCTGAAGAAAAAATATATTTAGTTTCAGTTTCAAATATGGGAACCCCCAATTTTTTTTGTTTTTTTACCCGCCTGCCGAAGGTAATGTATTTATCAGTCTATGTAAGTATATATGTATGTATGTATGTATGTATGTAAGTATGTATGTATGTATGTTTGTCCCTATATGGCGTTCTAGAGACCAAACGCGTTGGCCGATTCTGATGATTCTTACGTCAATCGATTCGTCTTAACCCTGCGAGTGTCACTGGCTACATTAAAAATGCAAAATAGGAAAATGGCGGATTTTGGGTGTCATATTGTGGGGGCCCGAAGTTGATATGGCTGTACCAGACGGAAGACCGGAGCGAGATTGTGTGAAAGGGATGAGTGATGTTGAATAAAAATTAGTATGGCAATACTTAACAATATCATATATTCTTTTTTTTCCATTCATCTCTCATCTAAATGTTATGTATGGCCTAACAATGGACCATACACGTAATAAACAAGAATATTCGACATTTTCAATGATTTCGGGGTATCCCTAGGAATTTCATGAAATCTCTGGTGTCCTAGTTTCCCTACGACATATACAAATTATAAAATAAATGAATAATCATCACTTACTCTTTCAGGAGCAGTATCATTCTTGATGCACCCAATTGTTTGGAAGGTCTCGGGCCTAGTCATATTGACACATCGCACACCAGAGAAGCGATGAACCGGGTCATCATCAGGGATCTTGTTGGGGACGCACATGTAATCCGTCTTGCCTCTTTCGGCGCAGCAGTATGGTCGCCACACTATGTAGTTTACTGTAAAGGTTTGGTGGCCTAAGGAAACATAAAAATGTCTTCGGGAGTAATATGGCATGGATGAGATGGGTGGCTGTGAT
Source organism: Orthosia gothica (assembly GCA_949775005.1). NCBI lineage: Eukaryota > Metazoa > Arthropoda > Insecta > Lepidoptera > Noctuidae > Orthosia > Orthosia gothica. The sequence goes on from OX459042.1 coordinate 3,033,889, forward strand.
ATTTTAAATACATTAATAAAATAATAATAATATAATATTTTAAATGAAGGCGCTCATACAGGGAGACCTCCCAATTTGCTGTGTCAAATTAATTGACATGTTTATTCTCCCTATCCTTACATATGGAGCTCAAACCTGGTATTTGACGGTGCAGCAGAGGTTCAGGCTTGAGGTTAGCCAGCGAGCAATGGAGCGCAGCATTTTGGGAGCCAGATTAACGCACCGCATCAGAAAGACAATGATGTCCTCCAAAACACATCCAAGCAACATACCTCAATATTAGTTAAGAAAATTAGTAAATTTGCATATGCTTTGTATAAACTAAAAAAAATAGTCAATCAATCAGCGGCAGTCACTGCATACTATGGATATGTCGATTCTATACTGCGCTACGGAGTCATGTTTTGGGGTAACTCCTGCAATAAGGACATGGTGTTCAAATCGCAAAAAAGATGCATTAGAGCTATTACCGGTATCAAAATAACTGATAGCTGCAAACCTTATTTTGTAATGTTAAAAGTAATGACTTTACCTTGCTTGTACATACTTGAGACTGCTTTATTTGTAAAAAAGAATATGCATCTATTCAGAAAAGCATCTGAACATCGCTATAAAATTATTAGACAGGTATATAGACATGAATTATGCGTTCGACCATCAAAGACCGCCTTGATGCACAAAAGCATACTTTGCATGGCCCCAAAAATATTTAATAAATTACCAAACGAAATTAAGGACTTAAATATTACTCAATTTAAAAACAAATTAAGACAACTGTTATTGGAAAAATGTTATTATTCTATTGACGAATTCCTTAATGATAAATTGTAAGTTATTTGACATTATTATTATTATTGACATTGATATTTATTTAATTTTGACATTGTATTATTATCTTTATTTCCATTAATTATTTAAATGTTTAATCAATTGTTAATGATTTGCTTGATTTTCAGTCTTAAGTTGTGTTGTGTTTCGTTGTAATTTTGTTTTAATATGTTGATTATTTCTTTATGATAATTATTAATTATGGGAAACAGTGTAAACCTATAAGGTAGATTTTTGAGGAACAATATATTTATAAATAAGATCTCATGTAAAAATGTACCAAAAATCACACTAATAAATTAATTTTTAACACAAATCGCCGACGTCAACAAGAAAGCAGCCAAGTTAAAATGGGACTGGGCCGGACACGTCTGCCACCTGTCAAACGGTTCATGGGCTAAATCAACCACAATGTGGGCCCCGGAAAACGTTAGGCGACACCGCGGCAGACCCAGGTGAAGATGGCGGGATGAACTTGATGCCTACTGACAGGATTGGCCCTAAACCGAGAGAATTGGAAGGAAGAAGGCCTCCCCGCCTTTGCCCTGCAGTGGGACAGAATGGGCTGAAAATAAATAAAATAATAATAAATATTTTAAATAATAAAGACGTGTCATCATCGTCATCTTTATCACGCCACATGGAACGGTCCTGTGTCTGTGTCTTACGCATCCAGTGGTTATTTTTACTTTCGCCATCATTTAGTAAGAAACAGTCGTTTATCAGATTAGTTGATCCAGAAAAAAAATTTGAGTAATGTTTATCATGTGAAACTAGTATATTTGTAAAAGTGAATTATGTATTCACTTTCAATATAATAAAATAATTAAAATTATACCCCCTACAGGATTCAAAATAAAGTTTTCTTTAAAAATATTCCACTCAGAAAAGAACGTGTGTGACCAGCTTAATAAATTAAACAATTACCAGATACCTTATGTTGGTTTTGTTTCGTTTTGTACGCTGTCATCGAAACGATTTACACTACAGAGTGCTAAATTAGCAAAATTGTTACGTTACAACTAAAGGAGAGCGTTTTAAAAAGTTAAGTAATATTGTGTGCTTTAATTATAAAACGTAAGTGAACAATACTCCCCATATAATGCCGTAGTTCGGTCATCAGCTGTTCGATAGGTTACCGGTCGACAAGCGGGGCAAAAACTCTTATTTAACTTGTTACTTCACCAGGAAAACAATAAACCCAAGTATTTATGCCGTTTTGTTATGTTTTTACTTATAATTACACCCTAATTGCACGTATATAACAATTAAATCAAATTTTAAAATACGGGGCAAGGATTTGATATGTCACTTGGGCAGTGCTGCCAGTTCAATCTGATAGAATAATTGTGTACTATAATGGCTCCTCTTCACAATCGGCGATTAAAGACGATTCATCATCTGCCTAGCCTTTTCCCAATTGTTCTTGGGGTTGGCTTCCAGTCTAAAGACGATTACACGCGAGCAATATCGTGTGAAGGACTTTCTTGCTTGTAGTTGCCGAACATCGTCTATAATCGTTACAGTGATCGAGGCGATCGGTGAGGTGTCTGTTTTTCGGGCACATATCAAAGGGAATCAGCTTGTAGTTGCATGTGAGTGCCCACACGATCGCCGTTCTTTCAGTCACCGGAGGACAGCGAGCGAAGATTTTTGTTATCTATTAAGTTGTATAGGTTTATTTACTTTGTTATATTAAGATCAAAGTCATAACTTTTTGATCAACTAAATTGACAAACTGATTGTGTACTGAAATTAAAGAAATGGTAGCAGCAGCTATAAACTTCCATCGTCCATCAGCACGGGCATTTGGGTGCACGGTTGGCGCAGTGGTTGAGCGATTGACTGCTGCGCTGCGTGTGGCGGGTTCGATTTCCGCACGGAAAAAATATTTGAATGGCCTATAAATAGTTGTTCCGGCTCTGGGTGTTGTGTATGTGAGTTTATATGTTTGTAAGTGCACCCACGATACAAGAAAAAATTCTTAGTGTGGGGCAATGTTTAAAAAAAAACTGTAGAGGAGGCTAAAAGTTTGTTCAAGACTTACATGCATCGTGGAAAGAGATGACATCAGCAGACATGAAGACAAAGAAGTGAATAGCCAGAGACGTGAATATCTGGCTGGGCACACGGCCTGATGAGATGAGTCGAGTCCTGAGATATCTTGCCAGGGGCATCTCATTGCCAGACGCTGATTTTTTCGGCTCAAAGCCTGGAACAAAAAACATTCGTAAACTGTCAATTTTACTTAACAAATCATATGAACATACAGCAGCAGATAAACCTCATCCCATAGAAATGTATTAAAAGCGACATCTATGGACAGGTGGATGGGTAGGTAGAGTATGGTAGGTAGCTAGTAAATCAGGTTTCAGACTACGCTTTACTATTGTGATATATAGTATAGCAAAGAAGGACCTATATAGCATGGCGTTCACATTATGCGATTCTATCGCAAGCAATTATAGTATATAGCAAGCTCCGTTGACCGCGATCTTTGAAGAGTGTGCGTAGTGCCTGCGGGACGGCTGGGGTTGAGGGAGGAGGAAGAGGGTGGCACGTTATATAGCACATATTCAGTGTCCATATTGTAAATGTATACTATTCTATACCTATTAAACCTCTTTGATAAGCTAAAGAATAAAGTAATAGTTTAAATTCCAACAGTCCATATCAATGTATGGTGCGCGATATTATTGTGCTATGAGCTATATACTATTATATTATAGCGTAGTCTGAAAGCCCCTTCAAGTAGGGAAGGCAGGTATAGTTATTGCCAAAATTCTGGGCCACCCTGAAGTTGGCTTTCCCATTCGTTTGGCACGAAACGGTGCTGTTTTTGTATGAATTTTATTACTGCGCAGCCATTGTAGCCATCTTCAGGGTTGTTAAGAAGTTAAGTGAGAATTATAGGCAGGGGTTTCAACTCTATACGTTGAATCTAGAATCAACGACTTACCTTCAAGGGCTATTTCAGGTGTGGCTAGAGTAAAAATCATAATTCGGGATTTCGATTTTGATTCCACAATAACAATGAAAAAGAAGCAAAAATAACTTATATTTAATCCATGGCCGAACCACCAAGCTTGATGCTTAGGGTGCCAATATTGAATGTAATGCAAGTGAAATATACAGTTCCAAATTTGATTTCTCCAAAGTAAAATCAAGGCTTCAAATCAATATATTAAAAACAAAAATTGCATCTATCTGGTAGGTAGTTGATAATTTATTTAAAAGATATAGTTAATTTATTAACGTCTTTCTAGCCTTTAAACTGCTACTTACTTGCTTTTCCCTGGCTTGTATCATAAACTGGTGGCAGCACCCTTGCAAAGGGAGTATGCGTGGCTCCCCTCGGAGGGTGATTGAGATTGTTACAAGAGCCATCCACTCGCCTGCCTTCGTGAGGATCACATGGTTCTACCTCATTTACACACCAGCTGCAGACATAAAAGAAAGTCTACTTTAGGTCAGTGACATTAATATCAACTTATAATTATCTGTGTAAATATCTAGATAAGAAACAATTTCTATTTTAATATTAAAAGTTCAGATAAAATTAATCCACCGGGAGCCGCAAAAATTATACAAGATTATCTTGAATACGAATCAAAAGAATATAAATTAAAGTACGCTCACCACAATTAACAAAAGAACGCAGGCTTTGATCAACAAATTATTGTTGATCGGACAACACAGGTATGTCTTTATTAGATTACACTTTATTGTTTTTGTTTTATTCCATCGCCCATTAATTCTGTATTTTGCCTTGTATCCTGTTATCCCTAATTATTATTGATTATTTCTATGTTTTGTATATTATTATTATTAGTGATTATTTATAGATTTTTTGTAATTTGCTTTTTATTATTCTCAATTATCATATTGCTATCAATTTTTTAATTCTTGTTTTGACATTTTTTTATTTGACATTATATAGAGTCTTTAACTGCTAGTGCTGTGCACAACTATAAGTGAAAAGTTCACTATAGTCTATTAGTCAATTGTGATTAATCTATTGTCAATGTTATTGTGAACAATTCGTTGGAGTGCCATATCAATAAATAAATAAATTACACGAACATTTTGAAATAAAATAATATATAGAATAACTTACAAAGTAGTATTGGCTTTATCATGTCTCCTCACTTCTGCCCGGGTAATCTCCGTCCCATAATAAGAATCATAGAAAATGGCGCCCCTCACACTACACAACGCCGAAACTAAATAAATTAAAATCAACATTTTACATGTCCAGTCTCATCAACAAAAAAAGTGACACTAATTAAGTCTGAGTTGATATTGAAGTTAAACGGTACGCTCGCAAGGACTTTTGGAAGGAGTAAACGGAAACTACAAAAAAAAGGTAGTCAGTTAACTAAAAAAATAAGTACCTATGCAGGCGGTTAACTTTATCTAGTCTGCAATCAGTAGTCAAACTTTAACTTTTATATCTTGAAAGCAACAAGAATAATGAAACCAGGATTTTGTTGCAATTTGATTTATATGAGTGTTCTCTCCCATTCCCTACCCGATAGCCCTTCTCTCGATGTTTTCAAGAGGAAAATTTAAGAGCATTTACTTTTAACGCTATGTTAGTAGATATATATATTTATGTACGTTTATTTTTATGATTATATGTTATTTCAAAATTGTACACTGGATCCTACCCTCTTTTGTCATCATTTTCTGTCACTCTCTAGGGTTTGCTGTAAGAGAACTCAACATTGAGTTAAGCTCGCCTTTGTACATGAACTTTATTATCACATTGTGTTGAATATTGTTTTGGTGTACAATAAAAAAATAAGAGTGTTCATGCATGTTTCTTTCCACTTAGTTTTGAAAAGTCCGATATATATTGTTAATGCTTTTATGCTTGTCTGTTTTTTTTTATTAAAGGGTAAAGGCTTCCATCTATTCCTTCTACCCTTCTTTTTTGAGACCCCAAATAACTTAAACTTCATAACTAAGCGATATGCATTAAACATGCATTTACATGGTTTAGTCGTATCATCCAATATCCATCATCATCATCATAATCAGCCTTTTAATGTTTCCACTGCTGGGAGGCTGGGACACAGGCCTCCTCTCATAGCGGGAATGGGCTATAATCTATTGGTAGATGTTATATTTCTTCGAATTTTTGGTTCTAAGTCATGCCGGCTTCCTCACAATGTCACTTCACCGTTTTGAGAGCAGTGGTCATGAAGTAATTTACACAAAGTAAAACGCCTTCCTGGTTTCTAACTCACGACCTACTTGTAAGTGGCGTCCGTTACCACTGGGCCACCACTGCTCTCAAGTTGAAATATGATTTTAGAAAAGTTAAGTAAGTCAATATAGTTTGATACATATATTTTAACATAATTATAGTTAATAATTGTACATAGTTTTACTTTGAGACCAATACTTTCTAGTGAGGGCAGAAAGTATTGGTAAGTACGAGTATAACAAAATCTTTCAAAACGTGTAGCGTATATTATACCAACACCATTGTTTTCGTTTACTGTATACTGCATATGACTAAAGCCCAAGTGCGAGTCATACTCGCGCAACTTCTTGCACTTGTTCCGCACCATTGGGAGTATTGTATGGGAGCCCCACTTAAATATTTATTTTATTCTATTTGTAGTATATGTTGTTAAAGCGGCAACAGAAATACATCATCTGTGAAAAATTCAACTGTCTTGCTATCATGATTCATGAGATACAGCCAGACAAACGAACAGTGGAGTCTTTACCCCCAAAAATTTAAAATGTGCTGTTTTACCGTCTCACATTTTTCTGTCGGTTTTCCCAAATGGAAAAGAAACAATATAAATTAATAATTATGTATTCTGCACTTTATATGGATTAAGCAAGCAAGTGTGACTGTTCCTAAATGACCCTAGGCTGATAAAAAAATAGTTTTTTCCAAAATACCCTAGATTTTATGTTTAAGTCGGTTCTTTTGACAAAAGAGGGACAGCGCCCCGCCAACCGCGCTGCCCAATGAATTTCACCTCCTGAATTGGATAATTCTCTTCCGACTACAGTGAATTCCAAATTATGTTTTGTTTTGTTTTGGAATTCACAGTTATAAGATTGTAACTTGGCAGTGGTTTAGAAGGATAAGTTAAATCTTAAGGAGTATAAACTAAATTGATACAAATAACTAAAGCTTGTGTAAGAAACCCTTTACACTAATGAATAGAGTATTTAAATTAAAGACCGAATAGTTGTCGCGGATATACATCCAAGAATTAAAACAAATACAAGTTACTAATATGGCAGAGAGTTCTAAACTCAGAAAATAACTGGGGTTGATTAGATCAACTCTTCTACAGACAGCTTCCAAAATTGCCCAACCCACCATCATTTCCTAATGTATTAGCTGGTAAGAAGAAATGAAAAAACAAACTTCTCAGCACACATTTCTGTCTGTTAGACATAAGGATTATATAAGTAAAACTATAGTGATGTATTAAGTTAATTAGACGAAGGGGTTGCAAAGTGCATTATTTACCTGATGTATATCTATAGTACCTATTGTAGTTATCTCCTTGTGTGTAGTTTGACAATGTGTCATGTGGAATAAACCCTTGACAGGGACTATCTTTTACAACAATTTATTCCACATGAAAAACTAATTGAATCGCACTGAAAAGCAGCAGGTAACATCATGGAAAAAAACACCTTCGTCCAGAGCAATTTGATGGAGATCCTGTGAAAAGTATAGACGGACAGAATCTAGCAAAAACTGGTTTTTACTTTATAAAGTTTTATTATAGATATACACGTCTCCATTTTACAAACAACAGTAAGTAGAAAAAAAGAGTAATAATAAAACAGCCATTTGTTTACAAGTTTTACTAAAAATAATTTTATTTAATATCTACATAAATGCAGCGAAATGAATAAAACTATACAAAAATATAAAATAAAACATTCCTATGTTTACCAACTAAGTTTATAGTTTTATTCCTTCCTTTCCCTTCAAAGTACATGTAAAGAATACAAATAAAGATAACAGTTCTACTTAGTTAAATAACCTGCTAAAATAGGCTGTCTTTTAGAACACCATGAGATAGGTAAATTAACTAATATTGTACATAGTATACTGTGATGCAGTTACAATATTATTATAACTGCATCACAGTATGAATATATTATATAGACTTAAACATAATACTCTCATCTAATGTTCCTGCTAAGTATTTTAATATTTTCTTTACAACTGACAAATCTGTATGATCAGGATTCTCTAATTTCTTACTAGCTTCATTTTCAGACTGAGCAATATCTGGTCTTGTCCGAGTTGACAAGTATAACAAACTTCCTACCAGTTTACGATATTATGGAAAGTTACACTGAGATATTATGCTTGTTTTGTCTGTCTTTTCTTTGTCAGTAACCGACAATATGGCTTTCACCGGGGACGGTCAACGGGCGATCTTCTTGTGTATGTCGCGCACTGCCGAGGCGAAGCCATCCAGAAACACGGCGAAGTATTGTATCGCTTGATATCTTGAATGCCTTTGACAGGGTCTGGCATGCAAGTCTACTCAGCAAGTTTCCTGCTTATGACATCCCAGCAGATTTGTAGATTTGTAGCTGGATATCAGACTTCCTTCCTTCCTGAACGGTCGATCCGAGTAAACGTTGACGGCTGCTCCTTTGACCATGGCTATTGATTTGCCGGAGTTCTTCTGTTCTCTCTGAAACTCTTTTCCTACTGCATATCAATGACCTACTTCAGCATGGTATAGTTGGGTACGCAGATGACAGTACTGTTTAAAAGAGATACTTGTCAAGTGCAAAAACCAGCGGGGATGCAGTTCGTTCCTTGAGAGATGCTTTGGTAGAGCGGACAGATTTGACCTTAAGCCTTGTCTCCCAGTGGGGTGATGACAATCTGGTCTCTTTTAACGCCACCAAAACACAGGCATGTCTTTTCACCGTTAAAAGGAGTTGTTTCCACCAAAATCCTTCTTTTTGGGGTATATCTGTTCCTGTAACCGATCGGCTCGAGCTCCGCATGGAGTTGACATCTAGTCTCCACTTCGGCTCATCCACTGAGTGCAAAGCCCAAATTGCGGCCAAAAATTAGGCATCCTAAACAGAGTAAAGCGATACTTTACGCCTGGACAGCTTTTAACACTTTATAAAGCGCAAGTCCGATCTTGCATGGAGTATTGCAGCCACCTTTGGAAAGGCTTAGCTAAATATCAACTTGCCGCACTTGACTCGGTGGAACGCAGAGATTAGACCCTCATTGGTGACCTTTAACTGGTGGATGCCAAATTCCACAGCTAAGCTCATCGCCGCAAGGTTACCTGCTTGTCGGTCTTCTACAGACTGTACTTCGGTGAGTGTGCTCAAGAACTCCATGACCCACCACCACCCTTCTACCATCGGACTTCTAGACGCACTGCAAGTTCCCATCCTTACCTCGTTGCCATACCTCCAATTCGTACCAAGCGCTTTCAAACATCCTTCATAATGTGCACAGCTAACGAGTTAGTGAGTAACTGCGTATGTGTTTCCGAACGCATTCGACCCGAATCTCTTCAAAGTAAGAGTGAGTAGGCTTCTTCTGCGTAAGCTCGCTCCATCGTCGACTTTATGTCTGTCACCTCTGACCTAGGCTAGAATCAAGTAAAAACCCTTAAAAAAAAGTTATTTAAGTATTTTACAGACTTCAATAAGAAAGAAGGTTTATGTATGTAATATTGTTGGAATTGCACAATTTTCACATTATATGTGTATGTGGGCTTCTAAAAATGTGTGCCAAATTTCAGTATGTATGTATGTATATTTGTCCACGCATTTCTCCGAAACTAGTTATTGGATCGTGATCATTATTATATTATTGAATTAAATATTATTTAACTTAGGGAATTATGCAAGTTTAATTAAAATCAGTTCAGTAGTTTTTTAAGATATTTATGTAACATGCAACCGAACAAAATTAATTACCTCCTTTTTTTGAAGTCGGTAAAAAGTAAACAGACTTCAAAAACAAGACACTAAAAAGTGCAAAAATAACTTTAGTTTCGGAAGTCTTTTCGAAAAACGATAAAAACAAGAGGTAGATACCAAATACACCAACTCCCGAAACGAAAGTTATTTTTGCACTTTTTGGTGATTTGCTATCGAAGACAGTTTATACATACATACATACATAAACTCACGCCTTTTTCCCATGGGGGTAGGCAGAAACTACAGAACGCCACCTGCTACGATCCTTACATACTTCTTTTGCTTCACACACATTCATACATCTAGTCATACACACACGCCGGTTATGGGTACTGCGCACTTGGCCTTTCTGAAGAACATCACCTATAAGGTCTATGTATGTCTTTCTAGGGCGTCCCCTCCCGGCGTTTCCATTCACGTCTGCCTTGTAAATACCTTTCGTAAGTCGACTTTCATTCATCCTCTCAACATGGCCAAACCATCTTAACATACCCTTTTCAATTTTAGTCACTACATCTTCTTTTAAACCACAACGTTGTCTTATTACCTCATTCCTCAATCTATCAGTTAGAAGACAGTTTATATTTTGTTAAAAAGTATTCTGGTATCAAAATTCCTGTACAATATTTTACAAACAAGTAACAACGATGTTTCCTTAGGTTTGGCCTCACTGTGTTATTTTTGTAAATATCAACTCATGTCCTACAACACTGTAGAGCAACTAAAGTCATGTTGACCTGTAGGGATTAAACATAACCTTGGCGCAGTTAATACTTTGTTAACCTTGATTATATAGCGTGACCTGTATCTTTTTTATACTTTTTTTTTATTTATATTGCCAGACACAATTTGTGAGCATTGTTTTTAATCTTACAATTAAAAATTGTGAGATTTTGTTATAAAATAAAACAATAGCTTTTCATTGAAAAAAAATTGTTATCGCTACATATCTAAATTACAGCAGTACATCTGACCTTAGGGTCGCTACTCTACGCTACGGCATTAGAGCGAAATTTCAATTATGACTATTTCAAAGTATAAAGTAGTAAGTAATTTACTTTTTAAATTACTCTTACAAAAAAAGTAATTTGTAAGCAAGATTCAATTCAAAGGCAATTGTGATAATTGTGATAGACATCCACGTGCGAAGATAGCCACATATTACTGCACTAAGCTCAACGAGTGCTTTTGTTGACAAAGCATACCTACAAGTGTTTCATGTAGCTAACAGCAAGAAAATACAAGTACCATGCGATGGTACATTTTAATAGTTAATCTTCAGGAGCCTTGTAAGTTTATGATAGGCTACTGGTACAGGGGAGGGCCTGTATGTACGCTTTTGCGGTTTCACAACGACAGGCTTTGCTTGCTTGGTAGCGCAGATTCAGGTCTTCCTTGCCTCCTCCCTCAGAGGCGGCAAGGTGGCGTGGTCTTGAGGGAGAGCGCTGCAGACGTGTAGATCCTCAAGGCAAGTCTGGTGGTTTTCTTTCACAAGGTTGCCATCCTGTTATTTGTCTAATTCCTTAAGAATTAGACGTTACAAAAACCACCAGGCGAACTAACGCAGGGGTGGCGAGGTCATGCCCCTGGGAGTCCACCATCAAGAAAGAGCAGATAGTGGATAGTAATGACCTCCCGCGTGTTTATGCCGTGCGCAGGGACCCGTACGGAGGGATGAAGAAATCCTGGTGGTTGAGTGGAGCAGGTTGCACACAACACACCACTTTGGTCTGGCTTTCCTCTCACACGGGAGTTTATGGGGTAGCTACCCACGATCAATCAGCTGAGGCATCCCATTAGCGGGCTGTCATGCGAGGGTCGGTTTAGTGAGGGGGGCAGACGGCGCGGCGTGGGGTCTCGGGATTGGTTGTTCCGTGACCTTCCGTCGCGTGCGGGCTCGTCAACTTCTTACTAGACTGGCCCTATACCGAAGGAGTAGCTCTGGCGTTGCTCGTGGAACGAGTGACGTCCCCGACTGAGGGCTCCGTGGAGGGTGGAGAGCTCCAATGGTGAATTTATATAATCCGAAGTTATGGATAGTGAAATACCAAAACAAAATAGGCTAATAGAATTGTTAGACGAGGAAGGAGTGAGCCAGGTTGGCACACATACCGGTAATACGGAGTCGCTAGGATTTAATGCCTGCACTTCCGCAGCACCAAAAATTAAAAAGCGGGCACAGTTTGTGCGCCCGCCTACCCCGGTTGCCGACGAAGTGGTTAGTGATTCCTGCGAGTTTTCTTGCTTGCAGATATCGCAAGCCTCTGAGTCGTTAACACGGTCGACTCAATCCCGTACGCGTAAGCGTCCTCAGCCGTTCACGTCTAGGAAGGAGTCAGCTAAGTTGCTAACATTTAGCAAGCCCCTTACCGACGCGGACGGTCGAGATCACGGTAGAGACTCCGAGCCAGCAAGCCAACCTGCTAAGCAGGCTAAAACTCGGGCGACAAACCAGAACCTGCCAGATTCGGAATTGATGGCCAAGACGATGCAGATGAAGCCAACGGCGGTTCTTAGTGCCTGCTCAAGGATAGTCTTAAGATTATAGAGGAGGTTGCGAACGAAGCACGCAACTTTTGTTCAAAGCCTCAAAGTGGCGGCAGTCACATTGCAGGCTTCTGCAACTGAGTTTGCCTCGCGATCATCAGTTGAAGTCAACATTGAGAGGCTAGAGTCTGAGAATGCCGACTTAAAGGCTCAGCTGACCAATCTATCCGCGCAGGTCGAAAAACTGACAGCGCAGGTTAGCCTCTTAAGTCGCCGGGGAGACCCTACAGCCAGCCCCACTGTGACAGCGTCAGCGATGGAACTTAGTCAGGCTGCTACGGTGACCATACCTTTTTGGTCGGACGACCTAGAGGCCCAGTTTCGGCGTTCCATAGCCCTAGAAATTGGGGCTATGATAGACGCCAAACTGACCGCCCTTGCGAGGAGGTTGCCTCCAGAGAAGCCCTTGCGTCCGCCACTCGCTGCTGACATGAGAAAAGCTCCCTCATAGGCTGCCCCAGAGGAGACACTCGCTGATCCGTACCATGCCCCTCATTCCGCAAAAAAGAAGGGGACAGGCAAGAGAAATAAGAATACTGACAAAACTGCAGTTGCGATGGTGGAACTGCCTTCTGTATCTGCGGCATCCAGTTTAGCCTCGCAGACTTTGCGAGATAAAGACATTGCTGAAATGGAGGCCTGGTCTACTGTGGTGGGGAGGAAGGCTGGGATGGCTAAAACTCCACAATCTAGCGTTAAACCTGCTGCCCCAGGTGCCACCAAAAAACTGCCAGTGAAATTACCGAGGGTGCCAACCACGGAAGCTATCACGGTCTCAATAGCAGAGGGTTCATCTGCCAAACACTGCGATGTAATGAGCGCAGCGAGGCAGCGAATACGTTTGGTTGATTTTGGAATTGACACCGTCGGCCAAAAGAGGGCTGTCGATGGTGGAATTGTGTTAACCGGCGATGGCACTGATTCGTCTACCAAAGCGGACAGTCTCGCTAGATGTATGCGAGAGGTCCTAGCCGACTTTGGCATCAAAATCTCGCATCCAACAAAGCGAGCTGAGGCAAGGGTCATGGACCTTGACAATGCCGTAACGCCTGAGGATGTGGCAGCTGCTATTGCCGAGGTAGGAGGCTGTTCCCCCCGAGACGTAAAAGTGGGTGAAATCCGTCCTCCACATGCTTTTCTTGGGCACGTCTGGGTCCATGGCCCACTGGTGGCTATTAAAAAACTGGCGTCAGACAAACGCATGCGCTTGGGTTGGACGTTTGTTAGGGTTCAAGTTTAGGGGGCGCGTCGCATGATGTGCTTTCGTTGCCTCGAGCCCGTGCACGTCCGCTCCCAGTGCACAAGTGTAGTGGATCGGAGCACCCAGTGCTATGCTTGTGGGGGAGCTCATAAAGCGAGAGATCGCACATCGCCGACCATGCGGTGTCCACTATGTGTGGACCAGAGTCTCCCAGCAGATCACCGGCTGGGGGGCAAATGATAAATGATAAATGATTTTATTTCTGTAAGTTGGTTTGTACAAACGCTTTTACATGTCTAACATATTTTTTTTTTAAACTAGATGAGGTCGGCGTTTTCTATCTGACTACTCTGAGAAGAAAGGCCGAAACAAACTCAGAGGTAACAGTCTCTTTTAAAGTCCTGACAAAATCTTGGTTCGATCATGTGAAGACCATGTAGACTGATGTCTGAAATGGTGTTTTGAGGAAAGAACCAGCCAGATTGAGTGGACCTGTCCAGTCAGTGCACGCATTTGTCAATAACCGAGCAGCTCAACTCAGAATTTAAGGAGCTCAATGATTCGACGAACAATACCAAAGAAAGGACATTCGGGTTGGCCGCATAAACTACTCAAACTGCCAGACCATGATTAAAAACTAAGATAAATTAAAAACAAAATAATGATCCACATAGTCTTCACATTCACAATAATTAAAATAAAATAATATAATAATAAAAGATGCACTCCTCGCAAGAAGCGAGCCTCGCTTGCTCCTGCCACTTTGCAAAGATCGACGCCAGCATCATTGGGTGCTTTGGACAAAATGGACGCATCACCTTCACAGCCTTAAAAGTCCTCCAGTACAACCTGAACCATTGCCGCAACGCGCAGAATCTTTTTGTGCAGACTGTTGCGGAGTGGTCGGTTGCCTTGGCAGTGGTAGCATAGCCATACGGTGTTAGTGATCATCCTGGCTGTTTCCGGGATACTATGGGCTCTGTTGCCGTTTATTGGGCTGGTGAAAGCGATGGGCCTTACTGCTGCCTACTAGATAGGGGGCACGGTTTTATAGCTGTAGAATGGGGATCTCTGGTGGTAAAGGAACATTTATTTTTTATTATTATTTTTTGTAGAACATTTTCCACACTGAATTCGAGGGATATCTGGACGGGGTTGCAAACTGCATTCAATACAAATGCTAACCCCGTTCAGTGCCCATCCTGGGAGTCTTCAACGCTCACTATAGAGCTTGGGGAAACGCCGAGGATACGCCGAGGGGACTCATGGTACATGAAAGGGCGGCGTCGCTTGACCTTCGACTCTTGAATCGGGGGTCTGAGTCCACTTGTGTTCGGTGGCAGGGGGAGTTGACTGTGGATCTTTCATAGGTGACTCCTTCTGTCGCCCGCATGGTTTCGGGTTGGAGGGTAGCAGAAGTGATGGTCACACTCTCCGATCATCGCCACATCTTGTTTGATGTGACACTGCGCCCTTCGGACAGCCCGAGCCGTCCAAATCTTAACCCACCGGCGCGACGTTGGGCGCTCAAGCGGCTCAATCGAGATATGCTCATTGCAGCTGCCAACGTCATGGCGTGATCGGAACTCATTCCCAGGGGATCTCGCCCGATCCGGAAGAAGAGGCAGTTTGGTTTCGAGACAGGATGACGTCAATTTGTGACGCTTCCATGCCCCGGGTCAGGTGCACCCAGCGTCCGGATGCAGCTTACTGGTGGTCAGAAGA
This sequence comes from Orthosia gothica, assembly GCA_949775005.1. Taxonomy (NCBI): domain Eukaryota; kingdom Metazoa; phylum Arthropoda; class Insecta; order Lepidoptera; family Noctuidae; genus Orthosia; species Orthosia gothica. Next base: position 3,049,151 of record OX459042.1, read on the forward strand.
TATCGCGCAGTTATGTGTCTTATGTCTTAGGTCCCGACGCCAGTATTAACGAACCCGACGAAGAAGGCAGCCAAGAGCAAAGGAGGAGGAAATAGCCAGAACCTACAGAGCGTATCGGGAGGGGACCATGTCACTCCAGCACGCCATATCGGATCAAGTCAAGCTTCTTGAGGGATTGGACAGGGATCCATGGAGACGACCTTATAAGATGGTCATGGGCAAGCTAAGTCCATGGGCCTCAGCCATCACAGAAACCATGGATGCGGAACTGCTGGAGAGAGTAGTAAAGACGCTCTTTCCAGTAGCCAGGGAAGGAAGCCCTCGTCGCTCTTGACCTCTTCGGACTGAACTGACGAGTTGGGGTGACTGAAGGTGAATTACACCAATCCGTTAGACGCATGGGGGGTTCTGCCAGGTCCATTTCCTGTGCTCATGCTTTCTAAAGAAGGAGTTCATCATATAGAGGCCCTCCTTCTCCACAAAACTAGCCAGTAGCAGCCTCCGGTGGTTCCGACGTACAACTCCAAATTGCCCCACTTGCAGCTCATCCTCCTCTCGTTTGCCCAGTTTCGCGTTGAAGTCCCCGATAACAACAGTGAAGTGAGTTTTGAAACCATGCATGGCTATAGAGATATACCAACTCTAACTCGTCAGAGTATGCCAAGGTCGAGGCGTAGACCTGTATGACCATCAGAAAATATCTCAATGATATTCGAGTAAAAGTACGCCACCCTGGTCGTCACACTCTCGATCTTCACAACGTTGTTCACAAGGGACTTCTGGACGATAAACCCAACACCACCCAGGGACTGCCTGTCACCCTCTCGGAAATTGAGCAGGTTACTGGATTTGAGGATTATTGATTCCTCCCCCTCTCTTCAGACTTCAAATAAACCTATAATATCCATCGTAACCTGCACAATTCTTCTTCGGCTATCTTCTCGTCGGTCCGGAGTGTTCGCGTGTTATGCGTTGCCAGATCTAGTCGTCGGTGTTTATTGGGGTAGCCAGGTCCAATCCGCGGATTCTTCGCACCCCTTGCCACGCCATCGCCTCGACCGCTACTGTAGTGGAGGACAGACGGGCTGCCGGGCACTCGGGGCCATTTTTTTCATGTGCTTTTCTTTTGTAGTTGGGAGGGTACATTTATTCATGTAAATTAGTAATGAGCTTTTGATTTTCCAAAAAAAATAAAAAAAATAACATGGTGACCTCACCTCTCGCGTGACTATTTGAGTTAACTTTATTTTAACCTCATAACTCAATAGGAACTTTCTGAAAGGTTCCTAATACAAACATGAATTTTCACACCAGACATAGTGTCACACAGACTTACAGGTGCCATACAGGCCTTCAGTTGACACACAGGCTCAGAGTTGCCACACAGGTCAACAGTTGCCACGCAATGCTCGGCTACTCAGGAGTAGCCGAGCGTTGCGTGGCAACTGTTGACCAAATTATCCACTTTGGTCAGGACCAAAGTGGATAATTTGGTTCGTGAAAATAGGGAAATTTTAGAACTCCACTCATTAACTAAATCTTTACCCTGGGCTTTGTTTGGTATGACTGTGGTACATGTACCACAGTCATTCCAAACAATCTTGTAAAATTTCTGCTGCAGCAAAAACTGCCAAGCTTATAGAAACCCTCGAGTAAAACTTCATTAGATTTGACTTTTGACATTAGAAGGTGCAGCGATCAACAAGTTCAATTTAACAAAGTAATTTTTAACCGACTTCGCAAAAAGGAGGAGGTTATCAATTCGACTGTATTTTTTTTTTATGTGTGTTACCTCAGAACTTTTTTTAACAATTCTGTTACGGTTTATCATAATTCGTAAGCAATGCATACTCAACTCATGAAACTGCCAGCTTGTGTGTATGACTAGATGTATGAATGTGTGTGAAGTAAAAAAAGTATGTAAGGATCGTAGCAGGTGGCGTTCTGTAGTTTCTGCCTTCCCCCATGGGAAAAAAGGCGTGAGTTTCTGGATGTATATTTAATATATATGTCGGGTTTAGTGAATAGTACGGACGTTAAAACAAATCGCAAGCACGCCATCTGGCGGCAAAGCAAGAACAACTACGCATTGGCGCGCTATTTCTAACCACTTGCGTGGTGGGGAACATAGAATATGGCAGTTGAGTACTGACAGCCTTAGAGCCAACACGTCGTAGAATCAGTGTCGATCCATAATATTAGTAAGGAAGATTGTAACTGTGAATATTTGAATAAAACCAGTGTATCGAATAACTTCTGTGATTTCATTTGCACGATTGTACCCACCGACCTACCCACACAAGATGTCTTAACCTAAGGGAATACATCCTGACTTTCCGATGGCTTACATCTATCGGCCAGCCTTGATGCGACATCAGAATTGGGATTCGGTCGTGCTAATGTGATCACACGTAAAAACAATGCTAGTGAAACGGCTACATTCTTGCAAAAAAATCGCGTTGTCAGTTGAGACTACCCTCAGTCTTAAATAATGAAAAACCAGTCCAAAACGGAGCAGCAAGAAGGCTAGCAGCTACCAAGGAGCTGGACAGGTCAAGGAGGAACGTGTGGAAACACACTGATCTTTATGCCAATCTGGTGAGTCGTTTTCGATTTGTTATAATTGTAAAAAAGTGAGTTCATTATTCAAAATTAATTCTGGTTTTGTTTACGGTATGGCTTATGTCAGGTTCATAATCTCATGTTAGTTATCACTGGTCAAATTTTAATGTTGCTGAAGAGTTATTATTCTACTGTCACTGGTAATAGTCCTTAGCTAGCTATTAATGTGTGGAAGTTAGAAAGATATGGTGACAGTTACCTTACACTTCAGTCTGGAAATTATGATAATTCCAAATGAAATATTTTGATTAGTTTTGTAGTGTGATAGTTTTATGTAGTGAGAGTTAACTAAGTTTGAGAAGAAGCAAAGTATTCTTCTTTTGTGATCGGAGGGCCAAGCTGGGACACTGTAATGTGTGGTTCATGTTTTGGTCAGGGACTCTGCACCCACATTCGGTGTCCATAATAACACATTTTGCAGGTTTAGGTTATTACTACTACTAAAAGCTCGTGGCTAATTAATAACAGCCGCACTGGTCGATCATCAAGGTTAAGCAACGCTTGACGAGGTCGGTCCGTAGATGGGTGACCATTTCAACATACCGAGTTTCCTCCGTGCCTCGGAAAGCACGTTAAGCCGTTGGTCCCGGCTGTCATTTGAAGATCTTTGACAGTTGTTGCGGGTAGTCAGAAGCCTGAGATCTGACACTAGTCTTGCCAAGGGGCACCGTGTTGCCCAGTTACTGGTTTGTGGAGGTCGGATAGGCAGTCCCTCCATGTGGAACGCTGGTGCTTAGCTGAATCCGGTAGGACTGGAAGCCGACTCCAATGTAGTTGAGAAAAGGCTAGGCAGATTGAATGGTTTAGGTTGCTACACCGGTGCACCAGTTAAATGCCATCAAAGCTGTGTATGGTTAAGATAACTGTGTGAACATATACTCTCGTAGTGTTTTTCATGTTTCAGATACCATATTGTGTTGCAGTGGAGTCTCTGCTGCAGGCTAGCGGCTAGCGGTTCAGATGCTGTATGCGAACGCTGACTTGTCACCATCTGAGAGGTTAAGGCGCCGATTCCCTTGAGTAGCTGATTTTAAAATGAGAAAGACGTCTAAACGGCTAGTCGTAATTTATTGGAAAAAAATATATGTTATATTAGACCATTTTCTTAATAATTTCATCTGAGCAAATTTTGAGTTTTATTCGTATAACATAGTGTAATTAATTTGTAAAGTTATGTCTAAAACGGACAAAAACACGACAATCACAACAAAACCGCTGGGCGTATTTTAATTAAATCGACACCTTAACAAAGACAATTTAATTATCTACATTTTGATCTGAAGCTTTTATTTTTAAAGTCATAGAATAATAAGAAAAGTACAAAAAACTACTAAATTTCGGGTCTCGCGGGTGAGAAACGAGGGCGCGTTTTGTTCCCTCAAGGTCGTTGGCGTTAGTCGTCGTCTTAAGAGGAACGGCAGGCTAGCAGTTCGCAGGTCATAGCCGAACGTTACGAGCGTGCGCAAGTTTGGAATGGAATACTCGGTGAGTCGCTTCTATTTTATTTCGATAGTGAAGTCGAATGTTCTCTAGTGGTGAGATGCTATTTCGAGTTTTAAGAGTGTTCATGTTGGAACACTGAATTGGTTGGTAGTGGTTATACCTAGCACCATCACTAGGTAATTAAGACACACCATGCAAAAAACAAGTAGCTAATAAGTCACTTATTGGCTTGTTAGTACTTTCCTACTTTCAACATTTGGTTCAGTACGAACTTTAGGATGAGATAGCCCATATGAAGGAGATGAGTTATCCAAAATGACTGAATAACTAGTCGTTTTCAGTGGCAAAGCGAGTTAGTGATGTCGTTGGGCTATCGTAATTGTATCGAGTTAGTAACGGTACTGGTCATTTTCTTGTATTCAGGACGGATCTTGTAACGTTGTAACGATGTACAACCACCGTCTTCAGATCTGATGTGGTGTAGCAGAGCCCCTCATGATGTGGTGTAGCATATGTGGCGGCAGATATGTAGGGAATCGTTGGTAGATACGATTCTGGCTTGTGTTGGTGCACAAGTCACAATGAAGGTTTCATGAGTTGAGTATGCATTGCCTATGAATCATAACAAACCGTAACAGAATTGTAACAATAACTTTATTCAGTCGTTGAACTTGTTGATCGGCGAACCTTTTTCTAATTTATTTATTGAAGTGAAGTGTTGTTTGGGAAACTTTGGTCCGAAAACTAAATAGGCCCTTTATTAAGTCTTCGATGGGTGATTATGACAGGGCAGTGATCGTTATACACTGAAAGCTTTAGATAGGTACGCTCAGAACCTACAAGTATGCACACGGTAGGTTAAGAAAGATGCCAGCGGGTTATGTACCAGTCGATGTTGATTTCAAAGGGATTTTGATGATAATGAGCAAGCCTAAGATGTCGAGTAATTGAGTCTATCAGCCGTATTATGTTTGACCGTACCAGTGGATTCTGGCGAAGGTCGGGGTCTAGAGAGACCGTTGTGTGAGAGCAATTTGATTGCTGGTCGGCTAGAGAGCCGTGGTGTTAGAGGTTTTACTCGAGGGTTTCTATAAGCTTGGCAGTTTTTGCTGCAGAATAACTTTTAAAGTTTGTTTGGAATGACTGTGGTACATGGCCCAGGGTAATGATTTAGTTAAAGAAAATGTCTCTATTTTCACGAACCCAATTATTTACTTTGGTCAGGAGTAGCCGAGCATTGTGTGGCAACTGTGAGCCAGTGTGGCAACTGTTGGCCTGTGTGGCAACTGTTGGCCTGTGTGGCAACTGTTGGCCTGTGTGGCAACTGTTGGCCTTTATGGCAATTTTAGGCCTGTGTGGCAATTGCAGGCCTTTGTAGCAACTGTAGGCCTGTATGACACTTTGTCTGGTGTTTAAGGAACCATACAGAAAGTTCCTATTCAGTTTATTTATTTATTTGGGGAAAACAAACAGTGACACATTACATTTTACAACTTAGTATTACAACAATTACGACCAAATGTGCAACCAACTACATTTTCCATATTAAAAAGAAAAAAAAAAAATGCATGCGATTTCAATTAAAACCCTACAATAGTCAAAATAATACAAAAAAAAACATGATCTAAATTAAAACATTAAATATCAAATTAAAAACATTTAAAAATCAATATAAAAACTTAAAAATCAAATTAAGAGCAATATGAAAAATTTAAAAAGAAACATTAAATTAAATATCAAATTAAAAGAAATTAATTTAATAAGAAGTCAATAAACATTAAATACATAGCATTAGAAATTAAAACAAAATAAAAATTGTCCAGATACATTAATAAAAATTAAAAAATATAATGTCAAGCTGCATCAAAGATACTTAAATAAATCAATTGAATAATAAAAATTTCTACTGATTAAGTGTTTTGAGTACACGACTTTTAAATTTACCCGCAGAAAGAGCAAACATATCAATGTGGTGGAAGTTCTTGTTAAAGGTATCGGTAAGTCGACGCAAAGGAGCGCGCACACCCGCGCTAGTGCGACAAGAGCTCACTGCAAACAGGGGATGCGCACGCGCCCCACGTCGAACTGTCCTCCTAGGAACTATGTAGCTTATCTTATTGCGGATATCAATACAGTCATATACATTGCTGCACAAATCAAACAGAAATACCATCTCTAGGAGAGTGCGTCTTGATTTCAGACCAAGCAATTTATACTTTATCAGTAAATCATCATATTATGATAAATATGTTTGGAAGCAACGGTAATGCATCGCTTTTAGAAATTTTATTTGAACCTTTTCAATTTGTTCAGAATATTTATTGTACAAGGGATTCCACACAGGAACCGCGTACTCGAGTTGAGATCTGATCAGCGACTTAAAAAGATATATATATAGGTTGATGGGCGCAAAAACTCCTTTGCAGATCTCATTACGAAACCGTACATTCGATAGGCATTGTTCACAATCTTACCGATGTGGGCATCAAGGTGAAGTTTATCGTAGAGTATGATTCCAAGATCACGAATAAGGGACACCCTTGATAGTGTAGTATTAACCAAAGCGTATGGATACTTGAAAACATTCCTATTCTTCGTGAAGCTGATGCAACAACATTTAGGTAGACTAAGTTGTAATCTATTGACCCTGCAATAATCACTGAAACGATCCAGATCTTCTTGTAATAAAATGCTGTCTTGCACTGTTTTAATGGGCCTATAAATTTTTAGATCGTCAGCGTAGAGTAAAACTTTAGAATTTCTAAAACAAGCGTCAATGTCGTTTATAAATAAAATGAACAAAAGGGGTCCCAGAATTGAGCCTTGAGGCACACCGGAAGTTACATTTATAGCCGTCGCAGATCTAAAACCGTTAATTTCAACTCTTTGAGTTCTGTTCGTAATGTATGAAGAGAACCACCGGAGTAAATCACCACGAATACCGTTGTATGAATATTTTTTTTAAAGCAACTCATGATCAACCTTGTCGAATGCCTTTTGAAAGTCGGTATAAACAGCGTCCAAATGAACACGAGAATCCATATTGTTACTCTTACTGGCTCTTCACTACACTCGAAATGGAGATATTTATTATAAACTTAGATTCCCAGATGAGTGAAAAATATTACCACAAAGAAAAGCCTCATCTATGACGCCTGTGCCATTAACTGATCTACAAAATTTATTACAGTGACAGGCCAAAAATTAGCGCGAGAAAGTTCTAAGATCGTCAATACTTGAAAAACTTCTTACCTGAAGATTATCGCTCTTATTACGATAGCTAACCTCATGATTGAAACAGATTTGATAATAAGGAGTGTTAAGAAAAAGTTGAATAATATTTAGTTTTATTAATTTGATTTTAATTTTATGAAAAGAGGATTTCAGATATATTTTTTTTCCATTTTTTGTTTTGCCAAAGATTTTTAATTAAAAGACTGATCAAATTTAAGTATTAGCCAAAGGTGTAACTGCGATGATTAACTAAGAAATAAATAGACGGATTAACGAAACAATTAAAGTTATTTTACCTATCCTTGAAATCTGCCGAAAAACCTGCTCTCTCCACAAAATAAAACGTTTGCTACCAAAAAAACCTGCTAAGTAATAAAAACACTTATAACTTATTACCGTCCAAAAACTTAATATTTCATTAGTTCCTAATAATGTAGAATATCCAAAAATAAATCAACTGTATTTTTGGTTTTAATCTAAAATTGTAAAATTCAAATTTATTCAGTTTTATTTGTCTCCTGTAAAATTGGGTTAAAGTGAGTTAGCAGGTTTACACTCTTAGACGACGTTATTATTTTCTACAATCTGGAGTCATTATTATTTCCGTCAACCTGCGTCCCATCGCTAAAGTGGTGACATTCTTAGTCGCCAAACTATTCAACATTATAGCCTTCTCTCTCTCTAACCATTAATTATATAGTTTATTATTTGAGCCCTTGTCAACACTTGAAACTGAAATGCTAGTTGGTCACGTTACAGTATTCCGTCAACCATAGTAAGAACCACATGTGCTACACACACCTTTCCGATATATAAAACAAAGGGTAATTAAATTGTTATTATTCAAACCCTAAAACTGTTATTTTCTTTGGTGTCCACCTTATTAACCCCAACAATCTGTGGACTTGAGGAATGTCAAGGGTCTGTATCGTTTACTAAAAGTGTCAGCTAGAGTGTATTCTAACTACTTAATCATTGAAATCAAGGTGCCAGTTCTAAGCAACGAATTGTTTGAGTTGAACAAACTCATATCTATTTTGCAAAAGAGAGGACTACAATATTATCATCTCATTCCATCAGTACCGCTCATAGCCTACAATCTACGCAAGGATACAGCATTTCTTCTATCAAAAGCCGACCTACAATCATGTACTCATGTAGCAAACGATATACTATTATGCTCCCTGAAAATGCCCATCTACAATCTAAACATGAAGCAGTCTATCTGCAAAATCAAAATATTCAATGAAAAACAACTATGCCGCTCCGTAAAATGGATGGAGCAATGGATCAAATTGCACAGGCCGAACAGCTGGTTGTATACATGTTGCGCGGAATGACAAACTCGCATTATTTGCGCCAACGGCATCGCAATGGTGAACCTTGTCAGCAAAGGGATTATTACCCTAGGTCAAGGTTTCATATTGAAAGAAGAGACCTTTAGTATTTATGCTCATAACAATTTCATCAATCATATAAATATTCATCATCACATCGAAATCCCAGAGGTGTCGGTACTAAACAAAATAATGAAAACGGCTACACCAGAGAACTTCAGTGAGGCTGAATATCATCATCTCATTTGGAATCAATTAAGGGATCAGAATGACGAGGTTAAGTAACAGTCATCTACAGATCTGAGCATTCACGATATTCATCACTACTCTGTGTTGTACATCAGTGTAGCTTCGGTTATCATCTTGGTTGGCGTCGTCGTGTACCTCATCAGAAGACAACAAAGTCCGGGCAGGGCACCAGCATCGCCGGCCCCCCAGGGCCAGGAGGCCCTGATAGACGCACCGACAAACACGGCACCGGTGGCATTGCGTTTAGCGGAATCAGTGCAAAAGTGTTGTGAAGTGTTCACAATCGTGGTGCAGACAGGGCTACCTCGCCCACGTTTCTACGTTCAGTGCCGCTATGATTAAAGACTTCGTTTTAGTTAGTTTTATCGCATTTGTATCATTAGCTAGATATATAATTATCATTTTACCATTCTATATCATTTTACTATTTTACTTGTGTCTTAACTTTAAATTATTCGCTAATCATTCATATAATCATAATCATAATCATTTATTTCCTAATATGGGTAATTACATGAAGTTGTTAAAAAATATAGCACAGTCCAACCATATTACACCTTGAGGCATGCAAATCACAAGCAAGTTCACACATTTACTTGCAAAAAATACTTTATAATTAAACACAATTTCAATTTATTTCGTTTTGTTAATTTCACTGCGTGGCAACAATGAAACATAACAAATGTTAAGCTATCAATAATGTCACTAGATAAATTAAATTAAAAATGACATTGACTAAATGAGGATGTCAAGATAAATTTGTAAATAAATGTTAAAGTAAATGTCAAAGTAAATATCAAAGTAAATGTCAAAGTAAATGTCAAAGTAAATGTCAAAGTAAATGTCAAAGTAATAATATTAATAATTAAATTATTAATTAAATTTGCGCACTAGTCACATCAACAATATGTCCTAATATCCTCTCTTAAGTAATCCTGAATACTATAATAGCATTTACATAGCAAGAATCTTTTTTTAATTTCTTTTTGAAATCGTCGATGGGTTGAGTTTCTAGTATGGACTTAGGCAAGTGATTGTATACACGCGGCGCCATACTGATAATGCTTTTGGAATATAAGGCTGTCTTGTAAGATTTGCAACAAATTTTATCTATATGCCTCATACTTCTGTACTTATCAAAAAGATGTTTGTTAGTTCTTCCAAAGCTAGCAATCTCATAAATGTAGACAGACGGCAATGTTAATATATTATGCCTGATAAAATATGGTTTGCAGCTATCAGTCTGGTTTATATAAAACATACCCCTGATGCACCGCTTTTGCGCCTTGAATGCCATATCCTTATTGGTGCAATGACCCCAGAATATAACACCATAATTTATCAAGGATCCCACGTAGCCATGGTATGCTGCAAGTACAGCAGAGGTGTTTACCGTTTTTGCCAGCATATGTAGGGCGTATGATTGCTGATTTAATTTCTGATTCAAGGTATCAACATGACATTGTGTCTTCCAATTCAAATTATAATCAATTGACATGCCTAAGAATTTTGTAGATGCTATCTCATTTATTTTGTTACCTGCATATTGTATATTAAGGTCAGTAAATTGGGCTTTACGATTGCGAAATATCATCATTTTAGTTTTGTCAAAGTTCATTTTCAAATTGTTATTAGTCAGCCATTTTATAATATCACTTAGAGTGCTGTTTATATATTTTTCTGGGGATTCCTTATCCTTACTTGTAAAAACGATAGTACTATCATCAGCAAAAAGTATAGAGGGATGATTGGTTACTTTTGGAAGGTCATTTATGTAAATGATGAACAGCAGAGGGCCCAAAACACTTCCTTGAGGGACGCCTTGTTTGATTTCTCTGTATTCCGATGTGTAGTTAATTTCTTTTCTAGTTTTTGTGCATACTCGAGTAACTAATGTGGAAATATCAGTTGTCCCATTTGGGCGGGCAGGATGTACGGAACCGCACATTATTTTACAGACTCACGCGCCATGCATTCTGTGCCCTCAGCATTTTGTAATTTGTAAAAGTATATTAACTCAATAAATCAGTGTAAAACAGACATTCGCGGTGGTCGCTATTTTATTTCATCATCATCCCCATAGAATCGCCCCAGCACCATCATTTAGTGCGCTTCGGCCGTCAAGGAAACCGGGTTTTCGTCCCCTACATTGGCATTTTACTAATTCAAGTTTAATAATAAGAATACCTGCCTAATCAATACATAAGGCATTAAGTCCAGCCTAAAACATTAAGTCCTGCCTAAATCATTTAGTCCAGACTAAGGCATTAAGTCTGCCTCTTTTATGTTTATGGGCATAAAACAAGATAAATAAATAAATACATTTGAACAAGTAGCAAAATTAACAAGAACCGCTTGATTATAAAGTCACTCTTCTATAATATGCTTCTCTTTAATGCAAATATTATGTATATGTACTCATGTGTACTTAAGTGTTACGGAATAAATAGTTAAACAGTAATAAATACCAATAAAAAACAATCCAATATTATAAATAATCCATATTTTATTTTATTTAAACAAACATCTGAAGGTCAAATAGACACTAGTTGAATAACAAAACTATTCGCAAACTTGATCCGGTTTCAATTTATTAGATCAAGGACCTCATTATATCTATTGGAAGTCGGCCGGTTCACAATTTATTAGCACTAATAATATTCTAGTATGAAACATATTTCGTCTAAGGATTTTGAGAGCCGCTACACCTCGGGTCTTTCCAAGCGGAGTAATCAATTTGATCGATTTGGTCACAAGAGCACATTTGGTTACTGAAACAAAAATTAAAATTGATTATTGCGCAAATACATATTTATGGTGACAAATCGATTTGTAAAAATTTTGTTATTGAAATACTGACTTTGTCTGATCAGGTCGTTGAACCTAGCTCAGAAATCAGGCAATTGACATAATGTGAACTACTTTTATGAGATTAAACGATTTCTACAATCACTGTAGGTCATGCAGATATAATTAATCTTAATGGTTAAAAATCTATGCCTAGCAGTAGACTGGTAAATTTTGTAAGTGATGGTGATGATGAACTATAAAAATAAATAAGGCAGACTTACTTGTATCCAGCTCTCAAGAATGCTTGTGGTTGAATCCTTTCAACTGTGTCACCAACGTCACACAGAAGTCTTGCAATAGTATATTTACGAATTTCAGCAAGTTGTTCTATATTTACAAATAGAAAAAAAATATTCAAATGTGACTGTAAATAATTAAGAAGCCTACCTATGAACCTTTGAGTCTGCAATAAAAAATATGTATTTTTTTAAAATTAATAAATTAATCAATACTTAGGACAAACTTCACCATTAAATGTAGATTAGAATGGCTGTAATATGTATCAAAACTATGCAAATCTATTAATAACTTTACTGTGATCCCTGATAAATTATAAATGTCATGTATAATGTTGTATAATCTAATGTATAATCATGCTCACTTACCGATGGTGAATACGTGAGGTCTGTTAGGTCTCTCATACCAGTGTCTATCAGAAACAGTATTCCGTTTGAGCTGCTCTATAACTAGGCAGTAGAACGTTGGTGGTACCCAGCCACCTAGTATGTGCTTTTCTACCCAGATACCGGCTAAAAGATCTATGTCTTCCACTTTCTCATACACGTCTCTTAGTATTTCAATTCGCTGGAATAAAAAAAAAATAAGAGTACATATATACCGTTACATTTCTTTTCATTTGTGAGCTCAACAATTCAGTATAAGAATTAATTGTTAGCCGAGCCAAATTTCACATAATTATATTTAAAAAAAAACGTTGTCCTGTTTGCCCTACGCCAGGAATTTCTACTGTAACGTGGATGCGATTACAAACATATAAAATTACATACACAAATAAGCAGCTGGACCCGGAACAACTATCTATGGGCAAAAAAATCTATATACAAATATTAATTGATCCGGGCGGACATCGAATCCGCGACACGCAGCACAACAGCCAATTACTTAACCACTGCGTCAACCGTACCAGCAAATTTTTGTTACAGTCTTCATCTCTATGTTCGTTGTGGATCTCACAATTTTGAATAGCAATAATAGTTTTCATATTTTTTGTATAATTACCTCAGGATCAATGATGCCATGCAGATCTTCAAAACTACGAACAGGCTTGCCAAAACAGAACTCTCTGTACTTGGTATAAGGTGGGAAGCCGAAGTACCGGTTCTTGGCCAAATCATTTGTCATTAAGTCTGACACGTACTGGTGAGGACCCAGACCTACGTCTGTGATCTGTAATAAGTTTTAAACTGATCGTAAAGTCAATGTCAATATCCGATTGATTGTAACGTGACTGATTGTAAAGTTACTGTTAATTTCTGATTGATTGTAAAGTGACTGATTGTTAATTCATAGTCAATTTCTGATTGATTGTAAAGTAGTTGATTTTAAAGTCATCGGTAATTACTGATTGATTGTAAGGTGACTGATTGTAAAGTCATTGCCAATTTCTGTTTGAATGTAAAGTTGCTGATTGTAGTCATTGTCAATTTCTGATTGATTGTAAAGTGACTGATTGTAAAGTCATTGTCAAACTGTTATACAATCAAGCAGCTTAGCATTTTTATAACTTTTGGGGCTGGCTTTCAGTCTAACCGGTTTCAGCTGAGTACCAGTATTTAAAATTGAGCGAATGCCTATCTGACCTTCACCGACTAACTGGGTAAAACTATACCCCTCGATATATCTACTTAGTCTCAGATTGTATAACCTCTGACAAGACTAATGGTTTAACGTGTTTTCCAAAATATGAAAGAGTTTCGATATGTAATGAATGTTCACCCATCCTCGGACTGACCTCGGCACAAGTTTCTTAACCTCGAAGATCGGCCCGTGCCGCTGTTATTATTTAATTATTATCTCCTCAACAGCTATATATAGTGCAATTTATTGGATCTTTGGCTATTCTCATCCAGCTGGTTATCATGAGTCCAAGACTATTACTTACATCAGGGTCAGCGATATAGTCTTCGTTAGCGCTTCCTTGTCTAAAGCTGCCTTGAGTCAAACCATCCATGTTGTCATCTACACCAAAAAATCCGGTTCTCAAAGTGAGGTTGACTATGGGGACCTGTTTTAGGTAGTAACCATCTTTGTCATACAATCTGAAAAATTGGTTAAAATTATATTTTAAATAATAATTTTGAATAAAGTACGAGTATCAAGTATCTCCATTTGGCTTGGCGTGGTTGTCAACATGTGGAATTTGGACTCAGCGATCATTGTACCGAATAACGATAGTCGTGTCAGCTAATAGCTTAAAAGCGACGAGCCACCAGTACCATAGGAGACTCTCATTAGGCAGATGGGTCAAGGGATTGATTCAGAAAGCAGTACTTCTGGACCTGGCTCGTATTTCTATGAGATTCCTCTCACTGGAGCTCTGACCGCCAGTAGCTTGGACCAAGTTGCCGATATATGTGGGTATCTATTTTTTATACTTTTCGTTTATTGTTTTAAGTTTTTTTTAATGTTCAAAAATGTTCTAAATATTAATACAATTTAATTTTGAATAACACTATTATTACCCGCATCACCTTCAAGAATCTGACAGTAATTTCAATGAAAGTTAAGTAAGTAGAAATAACTAAATTAATTATAATTTAGAAAATATTTGGATGATAAATACTATTCCTTTTTATTCTTTTGACTAACAAGCAATACTCATTTAATCATTTAACAATCATTGTTGATGGATAAAATATAACAGATACTTCTAACAATTAGAATCGTTATTATTAAATAAATACATACTTCAGAGGACCATCCTGGATGGTATGCACCCATCTCAAAACGAAGGGATATTCCAGAGAAACTTGAGGATCCACATTAGGATTATAATCATCTTTGAATCCTCCTGTTGGTGTTATCACTCCATCTTTCACCATGTTATCGAATCCTGTGAAATTGTTTTTTTTTTTTTTTTTTAAATAATGACAGGTGCGTGACGATCTTAAGCCACCATAGAGGCTGCGGTAGGGTCGGCATGAATTCATACGGACCAAAATATAGCTGGGGGCGCTTCATGAAATGCGCAAGCACACTAATGCCTTGGACAAAAGTAGCAGCAGAACACCGCGTGGTTTAAGTCAAATAAAGTGTCACAGACCCCTTGGCTAATATCGGGGTAGAGCAAATCCATGAGAATTTTCACACGTTAAAAAACATGATTATATTTCCACTAGAAGTGTTTAAAGATCTGAATAAATTTCTCACCCATGTATAACGGCAGCAACTCATAGTAATAAAGTTGTAATGAAATAGCTATGCTGATATCTCTTGTCACGTTAAAGATTTTGTCGTCATCCCAAAAAGGGTTCACAGCAGCCAGAGACTTCGCAATGAAGTTGTGGTTCCTCCAAAACCATACCACCATGAGGTTGTTGCCAGCTAGAGCGTTACTACCTTCTTCAGCTGAAAAAAAAGTTCTAACCATTTTAAAAACCCAATCCATTGTGTCTATCAGTCAGTTTTTTTTTTTTTTTTTTGGGACAATCCCACCGCACTATTCCCAAACCACTGCAACTCCTGAAAGCCAGAATCAACAGTGGCGACCACCAGAAAAGCGCCGAGGCAATGAAGCTCGACGAAGTCCCGGAGAATGAATTTACCTGTCTTGGATCCCGCAACGAAATTAATCAGAAAAGAATAACGGAGGAGTAGGAAAAATGTAAATTTCCACTTCCCTCCATATTAAGCAGGAGACAGAACAAACAAGGCCAATAGGCACAAAGGGTCATATACAACTGGGATAAGCCCAGTTGCCACCACGGATAAAAAATTAGCATTAGTACATATTAATGGGTCCTAACATTGTGAGCTGTTATATTTGGTTCCAATAATAGGTATGGCAAAAACGCTTGAACGCACGGAAATTTGTTCTAGTTTCCACAAGGTCCGTATAGTAAACAACTCCTGATGCAGCCTGTACATTATTCAACATAAAATTACGTTCATTCTGCCAAAGAATACACTCCCATAAGACATGATGTGCAGATTGTACATATTCGCAGTCAGATGCAGAACACCGACATAAAGGCGAGGCAACGAGCTTGAAAGAAAATAATTTACTTTTAAAGTTACCATGTCCCGTGAGAAATTGGGCAACACAGTGATCCACTTCCAGCCACGTGCTGGCCAGCCGCACGCGAACGGATGGAAAGAATTGGTGGAGGTGTCGGCCCTTGATGGAATTATCCCACCTACATTGCCATTCGGATAAAAGTTCCTCCCAGACGTCAATAGGTGGTTTAAATAATCTAGAGATTTTCTCACGGTCACTCCGCGTTAAAAAGTTCGCGTCCGCGGTCTCTCGTGCGGAATAGTACATTGCAGCACGTCGCTGCACTTCAAGGTCGACCGGAAGTACACCAGCAAGTATCGGTAAGGCCTCAGTACTAACCGTCCTGTACGCTTTGCATAAGAATATCAAAGCCAAACGCTGACTTTGAAGTAATTTACGTCGTACCGCCCCTATGGTGGGGCCCTATCAGCCCAAACAGGCGCCCCATAGCACATACAACCCAAGTAAGTAGCCCCATAAATAGTTTTTAAAGTTAAAAAAAGACAGACCCCACGTAGATTTAGATATTCTCGTTAAGGCATATAATTTTTTATTTGCTTTTGCTTTTTCAGTCTGTTTATAAAGTTTTTACGTGTAAACTGCTTAAACGGTTTGGCAAGGAAATAAATATAATATTAACACAATAATAAGTGTGTGCCAGTCACCCCCTGCCATTTTGTAGCCGTGTAGTGCAACTGTGGTTAGGCAAGGGCCAGTAGTTTTATTATAGTTTTAGGCAATCGATTGACTAAACCTACCAAAACCATAAATAAAAAAATAATAAAAAACTTTATTTCGGACAAGTAACATCCATATGGGTTAGAAAACGAGAAAACTTATACATATGTTAGTACACTGTTAATTTCTGAAGAATAATATCTAAAAAACTTATTTAGTAACGAGGTTGTTGTTCCGAATACATTTCAGAACAACATTCCCTAATAACGGAGTCTCGTACCTCCCGGCTATGGTTTTTAGGATGGAGTTGGAGCTAGCCCGCACTCGGCAGAGCAAAGATGCAGATCTCTGCCTGACGATGGCTTGAAAATCATCGACGCGAGATTCCGCGAACATACCTGATGCACTGCAGAAACGGGGCAGCCCCATCAACATCATGAACCCGTTAATATGTTGGACCCGTAAGGCGCTGATAGCTCGCTGAATGTAGTTGGTCCACAGGCTGCACGTGTAAAATACTTGGCAAGAAGCTTTAAAAGTGTTATATTTACTGGCTTGCTACACCGTGCAAACCTGCGAGCCCAAATGTTACAACGGACTGCCAGTGCCCTACGTTCCCGCTCGATATCTTCCCGGTCATCAAGGCTGTCGGTGACATAGTGCCCCTAGTACTTGAACTAGTGCTCGCCCTTACTCATTCCCATTAAGTTTAATCGGGGCACGTATGCCGGACATTTTGTAGCCTTAAAGACCAAGTACTCGCTCTTTCTGTCATTTTAGATAAGGCCATGCTTCTAAGCATAGCCCTCACAACATTTCAAAATTTCTCTAAGAGCCCTAACCGTTGGGCTCAGCAGCACCATATCGTCAGCTCAGCGTAACTGATGTTATTAACACTTACGTCATCAATGCGACATCCGATATTCCTGCTGCTGAGCTCAACGATAAGATCGTTTATATAGAGGTTTAACTAACTAAACTTGGGTGATGTTATCCCTCCTTGTCTAACCCCACAGTCTAGCCCATTCGACAACCTATCAGCCCATCGCACACTGTTAGTCTGGTTGTGATACCAGTACTAGAAGATACGCAACAGCTCCGCTGGCACCCCTCTCTCCCGTAACTTCTCCCACAGGACATCGTTAGATACAAGGTCAAAGGCACAAGAGAGATCCAAGAAGCAAGCATACACTGGTATCCGACGTTTTACGTAATATTGGACCGTATGTTTTAGTCCCAGAATCGCACTTACAGTGCCAAGATCATTACGGAACCCAAACTGTGCATCGTGTAATTTCAAAAGGCTATCTAATCGTCCGTCCAGCAGGCTGTCAAGCACCTTTGCGACAACAGTAGCCAGAGAGATGAGTCACTTAACAGCAACGTCACCCGTCTTATTTTAAATAAAAGGCACGATAATCGTTCGCATGAGATCACAGAGGAGGTACGAGTGACACATACACAATGAGTAAAATATAGCGAGTACCCTAGCCATGTGAGGACCAGCATGTTGCAAGTGAGACTTCCCTCTCGTCATCTTCTTTATGGTACTTGACACCTGCTTTGGCCGAAAAACGAACCAGATCAGAATCACGACAACAGCCGTCATCGTGAACTCACAACGACGAGCCCAGCGAAGATTCCACTTTGAAGTGGTCCATAAACATGTTGGCGATGGTTTCTGGCTAGTCAGCACCCCCGACATTGACAGGAAGGCTAGACCTAACATCGAGTTTTTTTGTAGCCTTCCAAAACTTTTGAAAGTTGTTGGCTTTACGGTACGAAGCTATAATATCAAGCTTAATTTGTTCTTGATGAGTCTGACACCACACAAGTTTGCTGTTGAATACAGGCCTGCAAATCACAACCAAGAGGCAAACACTGGGGCCCATTAGCAATGCTGCTACTCTTAGATCCTACAAGGTCTATACCCGCAAAACGGCGATGCGCAGTAGCGGTAAACTATGGGTTTACTCCTTGAGATACCGATGCCTGTCAGACAGGTGGAAAGTGACACAAAATAAAAACTTTCAACTATTACTCACATTTGTTCCCGCGGTGGTCTCATGGTCCCTTGTCCAATCCCGTGTCCGGTCGAGGGTAATACGGAAAAATATATATATTATATAGAGAATAAGGGACGTGGTCTGGGGCGAGATTCTCTGCAGACACTTAGACACGCTCCCGTCAGAAATTACCTCGCTGCGCGCGAAATATACACAACAAAAATGTACGGGCGGAACACAATACCACTCGTGGATGGTGAACGTAATTTCTAATAACAATGGGTTGATTATTTAGTAGTTACAAAAAAAACAAAGTGAGACCTCCGTATTACGTCCAGCCATGACAATCACAATTTTCCAGACAACTGTCAACTGTCAGCTCAATCAAAAGCTGTCAAATCTATGACAGCGAGCTGACACAGCGTTGCAATAAAATAACAAAAAAAAGGAACGAAACGTTTCGTTCCGAACATTTGCTTTGAAACACCTTTTGTGTAAGGCACATGTCGTTATAGACATCGCCAGAAGTTTGTTTGTTATGCCACAACCAAAGCCGATATTTAAGCCCTCACGTGAGCCTCTCGTACGTGCTCATTCCATCCGACAATACGGTCAACATGTCTCTGAGTCCGAGTTTCCTCATGGCTCTGTATCGCGGCTTCCGACAAAATAGCTACAATATTACCATACATCTCGTCCAGAACTTGTCTGTGTTGAGTATTATTACAGTTTTTTTACTGCACAGACCAAATTCCTGTGGGTAAAAAATTAGCTTCAATTTACTGGTACATAACTCATAGTACAAGCTTATTTGATCCCTGTCCCTTTCACCCTAAATTACTTTATTACGAGATGTTTTATGATCATTTAACTTAGGCTTAATCTTATCTAATCTACATTCAACAAATATGGGACAGTGATCAGACCAAAACACATCGTGCACTATACCTATATCAGCAACAGTTTACCAGGCAGCTTGTGTGACGACACAATGGTCAAGGAAGGATGGCAATGGCAAGAATATAATAATAATAATAATAACGCAGAACTTGACGCCCTGGATAGGAGAGTCCGCACATTGCTTACCGCAAATCGTATGCATCACCCACGGTCATCGGTCATGAGACTGTATATCCCTCGGAAGTGCGGGGGTCATGGCTTTTTAAATCCTAAGACCCTGCACAACCGCGAGGTATGCAGTCTTAGGGATTACTTCCAGGCCGCTGACGTGGGTATGCATCGAGATGTCGTAGCGGTGGACAAGGGCCTTACCCCGCTCTCCTTGGCTAACGAGAACTGGCGCAAACCTATAGTATTAGATACTAATGACCGCAGGGAGGTATGGCAGAGCAAGAAGCTTCACGGACGCACATGGTCCGTCGCATGGTCCTACATGGGCCCAATGTAGATCTTTTAGCGTCCGTGGCCTGGCTGCGATTTGGTGACCTTTTCGGGGAAACCGAAGGTTTTGTCTTTGCGATTATGGACGAAGTTATGATGACGAACAACTACCGGAAATACATTGTGAAGGACGGCACAGTTGACATATGTCGGGCATGTTACCGGCCGGGCGAATCCATTCGTCACATTATTTCCGGTTGTTCTAGTCTAGCTAACGGAGACTATTTGCATAGACACAACCTTGTAGCCAGGATTATCCTTCAGCAACTTGCTCTTAAATACAATCTTGTGGAATCGGAAGTGCCTTACTATAAGTATGAGCCCGACCCAGTTCTCGAAAATGGCAATGTCACGTTGTATTGGGATCGGTCTATCATCACTGACAGTACTATTGTTGCCAATAAGCCTGACATAGTGGTGATAGACCGACTAGAGCGTCGTGCAATGATTGTTGATATAGCGGTCCCCTATGATGAGAACCTCGTGAAGGCTGAGAGGGATAAGAAAAGTAAGTATCTTGATCTGGCTCGCGAGGTTGTCGACATGTGGGATGTGAATACAGCGATCATTGTGCCGATAGTCGTTACGGCCAATGGCATAATAGCCAAGAGCGTCGACGAATATCTCCGGAGGCTCTCGTTGGGCAGCTGGATCAAGGGCTTGATCCAGAAAGCGGTGCTCTTGGACACGGCGCGTATCGTTAGGAGGTTCCTCTCTCAGGAGCCCTGACCACCGGTAGCTTGGACCCTGCTCCCGATACCGGTGGGCTACTATTTTTTATATTTTTAAATGTTTTTCTTGTTTGTATGTGTTTTATAAAAATATTTAAAAATGTAATTAATAAGAAAATAGTTAAATAAAGGAATAATAATAATAATAATTTACCAGGTCAAATAGAAAATTGGATTTCACCTTGGTTCACACCCGTGCGATCCTATAAAACACCAGGTTCTTACATGAGAAACTGAAGTTTAAAAACCATAATAATAATAATATACCGATAGTCGTGCCAGCCAATGGCTTAATAGCCACGAGCCTCGACCAACACCTTAGGAGGCTCTCGTTAGGCGACTGGGTCAAGGGCCTGATCCAGAAAGCAGTATTGCTGGACACGGCTCGTATTGTTAGGAGGTTCCTCTCTCTGGAGCCCTGACCGCCGGTAGCTTGGACCCTGTTCCCGATACCGGTGGGCCTCTATTTTTTTATATTTTTAAATGTTTTTTTTTGTATGTTTTATAAACATATTTAAAAATGTAGATAATAGGAAAGAATATGAATAAAGCAGATAATTATAATAACCCCACCGCAGTATCTCTACGTTGACGTCGTGGTGGCGTTTGCTAGCTTCAACGATCCCTAGGTTTGTGCCGGTATATTCTACTTTGCCGCAACATGCCTAAGGTGAGGGGCCAGACTAAGAGAGATACAACCCGCAGGGCAGCTTTGTGGCGAGCTGGTGGGCAGTGGCGATCCTACGGACCTGATCTCCAGAGTGAAGCCTTGTTTCTCATCTCTGACTTGCCTTTATTGGTCAGTTGGAGTGAAAACTGACGGGAACCAGAGCTTTTATTTATTTATTTATTATATGCTTTATTGTACACCATAAAATACAATAATAAAAAGAAAAAGCCTAATACACATACAATAGGCGCCCTTATCGCATGCCGCGATCTCTTCCAGGCAACCTGGTATGGACAGTAATTGCTTGGACATGAAATGGGGCGGTCATTGGTGTAACAATAACAGTGCTAAAATGATATACTACAATAGATACACACATAAATACATTAGCTATGCAATACATAAATACATACATACCCACTTAATATATAGGCAAATAAAAGAAATACAAAAAATTACGACAATCTATTGATAATCACAGTATCTGTTTGAAATTGATAAGCTAAGAAGAAGACAGCGACAGATAATATTCCTTTACAAATCATGTCATGTCCATGTTTACCATCTACAACAGCGTAATTCGCAGTATTCTGGAGTATTGTAGTGCGGTATGGAACCCATATTATCAGGTACACTCAGATAGGATAGAGCGTGTTCAAAAACGATTTCTTTATCACGTATGTTCTTGACTTAATGTCCTTTAACCCCTAGATGGGGCAGAGGGCGTCCACAGATGTCCTCCATCGCGATCGGTCTTGAGCTTCACGCTTTACCTCGCTCCATGTCATTCCGATGCTCGTCGCTTCTGCCAACACAGTGCGACGCCAGGTTTGACGGGGACGGCCACGCTTTCGTTTCCCTTGGGGATTCCATTCCAAAGCTTGTTTGGGTATGTGATCGGGACCCCTTCGGAGCGTGTGGCCAATCCATCTCCACTTGCGACGCTTGATCTGGCGGTCGATCGGGCTCTCATGGTATTTCTCCAACAGTTTTACATTGGAGATGTTCTCGGGCCAGTAAACTCCGAGAATGCGACGAAGACAGCGGTTGACGAAGACTTGTATTTGGCGTGAGATGTCCTTTGTTTGACCTGCCACGTTTCGCACCCGTAGAGCAGCACGGATTTGACATTGGACCCGAAGATTTTGAGTTTAATCCTTCGGGTCAGTTTCCGCGATTGCCAAACAGGTCTCAGCTGCGCGAAGGTTGCTCGTGCTTTGGCGATCCGTGAAGCGATGTCCTCTTCACTTCCCCCAGTCTCTGACACGACACTCCCGAGGTACGTAAATTTGTGGACCCGTTCCACTGCCTCTGTGCCAATCAGCAACGGTGAGTGGTTCTTCACACCAGTTCTCATTTCCTTGGTCTTCCGGATGTTTATTTTGAGCCCCGTTTTTGCCGCTTCCTGACGTAGATCTTTTAGCTTTGCTTGCATATCGGCGTGGGTATGACTCAGCAGGCATAGGTCATCGGCGTAATCCAAGTCTTCCAAGAAGTTGGATAATCCCCACTCTATGCCGCGGCGCCTGTTATCGTAGATGCGAAGCATAATTCCATCAAGAACGACTAGGAAGAGGAGCGGCGACAGGAGGCAGCCTTGGCGGACACCCGCGTGCACTGTTACGTCATCCGATATGAGGCCGTTATGAGTAACCTTACAGGAATATTTCGTGTAAATACTCTGCAACAGACGGACTATTTTCGGCGGAACTCCAATTTCCAGTAGGCGGGACCAAATACTAGACCACTTCAGCGTATCAAAGGCCTTTTCGAAGTCTACAAAGGTTAGATAAATCTCCCTCTGCCATTCTGATGCCTGTTCCAGTATGATACGGAGAGTGTTGATCTGATCCGTACAGGAGCGGTTCGAGCGGAAACCAGCCTGCTCCTTGCGTAGAAGAAGATCCACGGCCTTCGACAATCTGTCCAGGATGATCTTGCAATAAACCTTAGAGGGAATCGAGAGCAACGTTATACCTCTCCAGTTATCGCACTGGCTAAGATCACCTTTCTTAGGAACAGTTATAAGAAGACCTATATGTTCCAATCGTCTGGTAGTTCTTCGGCGATCCAGATCTTTTCAATGAGCGGCGTCAGGACGTCGACTGCGGTGGGTAAGTCGGCCTGAAGCATTTCTGC
Organism: Orthosia gothica; assembly: GCA_949775005.1. Lineage (NCBI taxonomy): Eukaryota > Metazoa > Arthropoda > Insecta > Lepidoptera > Noctuidae > Orthosia > Orthosia gothica. The sequence goes on from OX459042.1 coordinate 3,072,748, forward strand.
AGTTATCAGGTCGAGTCCTGGTGCTTTGCCTGTCTTCAAAGAGCGGATTGCCTCCACAACTTCAGAGGCTTCAGGCTTCCGTGTTAATGTTGAGAAGCTGGGAGGGTGAAGAACTGACTTGCAGCGCGTCAGGCGCCGATGTAGCTGACAGACGGCAGACCTCTTCAAAGTGTTCACGCCAGCGAAGTAGCTGCCCTTCTGACGTCACAATGAGCTGACCATCTTTAGACTTCAGCGGCTTCTTTCTCGACTTGCTGTTACCTGCCAAGGTTTTGGTAGCATTATACAACTCTTTTAAGTTGCCGGAGTTTGCAGCTTGTTGAGCACGATCAGCAATACCATCAGCCCACCGTCTCCTATCTTTGCGGGTACTGCGATAGATTTCCTTGCGTTTCTGACGGTATTGCGTGTTAAGGTCTGCTCGTATGGCGTCGTTATGGGTCTCAAGCAGTCTCAGATGAAGATTCCTTCTATCTTCGATAAGGTTCCTCGTGCGTTGTGACATCCAGTCCTCCCAAGAATAAGTCGATTTGTGCCCTAGAACGACGGAGCTGGTCTCTGTATAGGCCACTTTGATACGGTTCCACTCCTCGTCTAATGAGTCCGTAGCAGCATCGAGTACAGAAAAGCGATTGCGCAATTCCAATTGAAAAGTTTTACGCGTGTCTGAGTCAAGCAGTTTGCTCACCTCGAACCTTCTTCCAATCTTGCCAGGTCCTCCAGCCGCACGGACAACTGCAACCTTGAGCCGGACTTCAGCAACTACCAGACGGTGGTCGCTATCAATATCGGCGCCCCTGCGGTTGCGGACATCGAGCAGTGAAGACCGCCATTTGGAACTAATGGCGAGGTGGTCAATTTGGTTCTTGGTGACCCCATCGGGTGAGTTCCACGTGTACTTATGGTGGTCGCCATGAATGAATAATGTTCCTCCGATGGTAAGGTCGTGGTTCTGACAAAACTCGATGAATCGCTCCCCATTCTCGTTGCACACTCCAAGTCCCTGTGTACCCATATGCCGCTCGCGGTTAGTGTTAACACTCCCAACCTTAGCATTCAGGTCCCCCATGACGATGACGATATCTTGCTTTTTTATGCTCCTAAGGGTGGCGTTAAGAGCATTGTAGAAGTCGTCCTTGGTATCCTCTGTTGATGCATTGGTTGGGGCGTAGCACTGGATAATGGAGATCAAAATCAAAATCAATAATTTTTATTTCACATAGGCCTACATGGGCACTTATAAAACGTCGACAATGTGCACGGTTCGGGTTGGTCGATTCCTATGGAGAAGAACCGGCAAGAAACTCCATGGTTACTCTTTTAAAAAATTATTGTCGGGCAAGCGAGTGATTAGCCCACTGTGCCTTAATCCGATAGCGGGGCTGCCGCCTTAGAGCCTTCGGATGTGCTCGGTTTTATTTCGGGTATCCTCCCTAGTGAGACGATTCTGTTTTAAGGCGCAGAATATTCGCCCTTCGCCCTGCATCCGTTAGCTCAGCTGCAAGTCGGGGTGGCGGACGCGCGGCGGCGCGGTTGCAGCAGGTCCCAGGGAGAACGACGGGGACGTGGATGACTCGGACTGGCTAGGGCTCTGCTTTATACGGTACTCCGCCACGAGTACAGCAGAAGTTATTTTTGGCATTTTATAGGTAATGCTGTGTTCTCACCAACAGCGATTCCCACCAAAACATACCCTGGCTTCTCTCCCCATCACGTATGTTACGCAGATAATAAATGTCGTAGTCTGAATTCTTATAGCATGAGGTTGAGTCATTACAAAATGCAATCTCTAGGTGCTGTAGGAAATCATTAGATTTTATATTTCTTTTTAAATTAATTAATGGTCTGATAGATTCCCCCGAGCTCTTGGAGAAAGTTAATATTAGTATCCCACGTAGTGGTAGCCGCTTGATCAACCGAAGAACTTTTGACCTACCTCATAGTCGTACTAACATAGGTAGTTTTCAACCCTTATGCCACATGCCATCTCTTGCCAATGGTATTCGTAACGAATTTGATGTCTTTGCTGGTTCCGTCGCCTCAGTGTAAAGGAAACTCAGGGATTTATTTATATGATTGTTTAATATTAGTTTGATTTATTTTAATTTAATTTTCATTTGTTTTAATTTAATTTTGATTTTGTTTTAGTTATTAGAAATTATTATAATTAGTTATTTTATTTATTTTTGAATTGGTTTTAATTTAATTTTTATTTATAATTTATTTTAGTTTGTTTTTTTTTGTATTCTATGTTAATTTTCAATGTTATTTGTATAATTTTAATTCAACTACCATTTAATTTATTTTTTATTTAATGATTTTATTTTAATGTCATTTTGACTTATTTAATGCTTTGCTGTGATTGAATTCAATTCTGATTTGATAATAATTTTATTTTTGAATTATTTTTAATTTTTGAACTTTTTTATTTTCCACCATCTGTTAGCGGTTTGAAAATTATTTTTTATTTTCTTAAATTCGTTACTTTTTTTTTAAACACATATTAAGTGTTCTAAAATGTGCATGTAAGATTCACATCTAGTAGGTGTCAATCAGACTTTTTTGTTTACATTATTTTTTTGTATAGGTACTCGATTGTACATCTGTTTTGTGAATTATAAATAAATAAATAAAAAATAAGTATTTTGAACACAGGCAATGATTGGGAATGTTTGATTGGATCTGGCAATGCATTCCACAGACGAGGAGCCTGTACCATAAATGATTTGTCCAAAAAACTCGTGCAATGCGTTGGCATTTGAAGTCGTAAGTTCTCTGATGACCTAAGAAATCTCGTGTGGGAATCGCGGAGAAACTGGAAACGATTCTTGAGTTAAAGAGAGGTGTAAGAAGTAATGAGTACATTATATAAAAGAGAAAGAATATGAACATTCCGGCGAAGGCGAATGGGCCACTTGAGCCTCACACGGAATTCGGAAACATGGTCATATTTGCGCAAACCAAATATGAACCTTATACAAACAATTTGAAACCGCACAAGGTTATCAAGTTGTTCTTGAGTAAGGTCAAGATAGCTGGCATCAGCATAACCAAGGATGGGTAGAATAAGAGATTGTGCAAGCGCAATCCTGGTGGCAATCGGAAGAACATTACGCATTCTCCTCAAAGACGCAGCAGATGCAAATAGCTTGCGGCTAACTTCCTGTAGCTGGGCAGTCCAAGAGAAGTTCCCATCATTAAATATCCCTAAGTTTTTAACTTTCTCGCAGAACGGAATCAATGAGTTATCGAAAAAAACCTGGGAAAGAGTCGTCCAGTCGACTTTTGAAACCATCTTAGAACTTCCCACCACTATAACCTGCGTCTTTGTGGGGTTTACCATTAGTCTATACCTTTTGTTCCATTCTCATATGTGGGCCAGATCACCATTTATTGTAACGATAGCCTCATACAGATGTCCGAGAGGAGCTCGCGCATAAATTTGTAGGTCGTCCGCATAAAGATGGTAGGAAGAAGTTAGTTCACTGGAGATTGAGTTTCTAAAAACAGTGAAAAGTAAAGGGGATAAATCGCCACCCTGTGGTACCTCAGCAGAAGAACTACACCAGGAAGACAAAGTCTCTCTAATGCATATACGTTGCCGGCGACGAAAAAGGTAACAACGAAACCAGTTAATCACCGATGGAGATATATTATGAGAGCGAGAGATTTGCCTCTCTCTTGCCTTAATTGGCTGGCTTGTGTGGAGATTCGCAAGAGTAAACGTGCTCAGAGGAAGGCAGTTAACCCAGTAAGATACTGGTAGGGATCTTGACCGTACTGCCGGGATTGTCCTGATAGCCCTGGTATACCTCTCCACTCCTCAAGCACCTCCGGATATGTTACTCCTTGGCGCTACGTCACTAAAGTGCTAGCGACCCTTTATGGCGGCCCATTAATTGAGTGTACAAGTCATCCCCTGCCATTTTATAGCCACGTAGTTCAACAATGGTCGGGCAGGGGCCGGTAGTCCTCCTATAATTTTGGGCAATCAATCCACTAAACCTACCAAATCCATAGACCAATATTTTTACTCTTCATAATTTGCAATAGTCCTGCACTAACCCGGGATTATCCTTGGGTGCAGTTGCATAGTGCATACAGGGATAATCGTCGTTTGGTGTCACATATCCTGATATATGCCTAACGGGGCCTCTAAGAGTTAGCTTCGGATCCTCGCACGTCTTTCAAAGGACCGGGACCCCAGGATCCCGAGATTATCTAAGTAAAATAAACACAATAATATACAGGGTGGCCAAAAAGTCGTGGATCAAACGCAACTAGGGGTTAGATGGGGTCATCAACTGTAAAAAAATGTCCTACGGGAGGTTCTTGGGAATACTTTCATTGTGTGTATAGCTAAGGTGTTGAATTCTCGGCCTGAGACTGTGTTTCATAGTAGCTACATCCTGGGGGCATTTAAGTAAAGAGTGAACAGGTTACTTCTAGGCAACCATGCTTCACCGTCGACCACATCATCGCTTACCATCAGGTCAATAATAAAAAAGCTGGAACATTAAGATTTCGATCTCAAACATAAATCTCAGCCATGACGTATAACCGTTGAATAAAATATGCCATTAAAAGTCGAAATAAATTGGGAAAATACAAAACAAGCACCTAAGATAGTAATAAACGTAAAACGGTAAGTGCCACAGAAGTGCTACAAACATTGTCCTTACAAACCGCTTGGAGATCAACATCCTCATTAACTCAGACGTATACTGCTGGTCATAGGGTTCCTTCAAGTGTCACCAGATCGACCAGTTCTGTGCGTCTCGCACTCAGTGAATACTTGCAGCCTTCCAAAGGTCGGTCTACTTTGTCGGAAGCCTGCATCCTCCGATACATATTGCCACATATATCGTTACCATAGACAGAAAATGTATTTTTATGAAACATTTGAATACTCACGCATAGCATGGCATCTGGTCTCCTGAGGTCTTTGATTCAAAAAGCAGAAGTTGGCAGTTGTGTTTGTACTGGGTGGCCATATCCTGCCTTTGTCATCTAGTTCAGTCTTCACCATACCTCCTTGAAATGTTCTCCATCTTTGATTAAAAGATACCAATTGATTGCCGTATATTACGGATAGGTCAAATAGTGGCGTTGATGATACAATCTGAAATTATGAATATTCCTCTTTTTAATTAACTAGAAACAAATTGAGGTTTAGGGTATAAAGTCGGCCACCAATTTCACAATTGAAACCAATAATCGACAATTGACGGTTGGTTCCAATAGTGTAGTTGGTGGGTGACAATGGGTACCATCACAGAACAGAAAAAACGCCCTCTACAATAGAAGTCGCAAGTAGGCGGGACCCGCGTACCCCGAGATTTGCATAGTTCCGCATACGTCTGCTGCCCCGCCCACACTACGCACATCATTCTTGTTACAACTGTCACGGTAACAAAAACTTGGAAAAAATACAAAAAATGCCCTATTGTGCTGTTTTAGAATGTAAACACGATAGTAGAACCAAAAATGTATCAAATGGAGGTATATCTTACCATCGGTAAGTCTTAATTGATTTTATTTCTATAAAAATGTAAAAGCAATATTTTATTAAACAAGACAAGTAAAAGTTGATTTTGTGACGTTAAATTTAAGGTCTACTTTCTTTTAAAGTTAAACATATTGTTCTCGAAGATTCCAACTATGCACATGTCACAGTCAGCTACTCAATTAGAGATTACCAATATCGATGATGAGTTATCGATATTTAAAACTTACTATATTCTCTGTGTTCTATGATATATATAGCGGGCAAAATTTAAACCTGTGTGAGGCTTTTTTTTGGTGATTCAGTATTAGTAACCAAACACATTTCCATGGCCAAACTTTTTTTTATCGAATTAAACTTTGACCAAGTATAAAACAAATATAACATGGATATAGGTAATCTATTCGTAATATTCTAATCGAGAAATGGTTAATCAAACAAGTGTAATTCACAAAGTCTCAAACCTATAAAAAAATGGTTTCGTATTATTTTGTGACTTCAGATTTCTTAAGGATCCAGACAGAAAAGAAATATGGATTGAAGCGACTGGAAGGCAAAGTTGGTTTCCCGCAAAAACTAGTACAATTTGCTCAGATCACTTCGTAGAACTAGATGTTTTAATTAAAAGCGGAAAAAAATACCTAGCCGACACAGCAGTGCCAAAACTAAAAATTATACATTTTCAAGTAGGTATAGGTATAATTATGTTATTATTTCCCTGTAGTCCTAAGGCCAATTGCCTGTATCAAATCTATGCAATTTGGTCATTTTTACGTTTTCATAACATAATGTTGTTGTATCGCGCTTCTGAGATTCTGACTCCATATCGTAGATCCGCAGCGAAATTCAAATATTCATATGTTTTTTGCAAATTGCTGGTCAGTGTCATTACTTCTCTTTTTCATGAAATCATGACATTTGAGAACAAAATCTTATTAATGTTTATGTTTTTATTGTTAATGTTTATGTATGTGTGTGTTAACTAATAATTGACATAACATTTACTCTTATTTTTTTCGTCTAGTCAGATGCGTCGCAAAATGACGCTAAAAGTGATGCATCAATTCATGTGGGAGCAGGATCAAGTTTGGAAGAATCCTTGCTACCTATGCAACATAAAAGAAAGCATGATGATATAACTAAATCGCCCCCTCAAAAAAAAAACAAACATTAGATATTACTTCACCAGCTTCTAGTCCTCGAAAAAGAAGACTACAAAGAGTGTTACGGTGGAAAGAAAGTAAAATTAAGAGACAGAACTTGATAATCGGCAGATTAAAAGCTAAAAATCGCAGACTAATAAAAAAAGTAAACAAAATTGAAGACATTTTAAAGATATTAGAAGAAAAATTCTATATAGTTAATGAAAATATCAGCAATCTAAAAAACACTAATGTAAAGGTGATCATTAATTTATTTTAGATTGTGTCTCTTTCACTTTTGTTATCTAGACAATTCAGTCAACGTTATAATTGATCCAAATTGTATATATGATTTATTTTGGTTGCATTTTTATGGTTGATACCATTTTGTAAGTCATTTTGTAGCTTACGAAGCGGCATGATAATCTATGAAATGCACACTTAACAATTAACTACAATCTTTTTCATTTTATAGGTCAAAGATTTGGTTTATCGACAATTTAGAAACCTAGAATCGGGGGCTATTTCGAAACAACTGTACTCACCAGAACTACGCAGTATTGCGCTCACCCTCCATTATTACTCACCTAAAGCATATAAATACGTGCGTAGTACATTTAACAGCTTTTTGCCTCATCCGCAAACATTAAAAAAATGGTACGAAAATATAGGTGGCGAGCCAGGTTTTATGAGAGAGTCGTTTATAGCTTTAAAACATAAAGCAGATTCATCAAGCCATACCTTATTAGCTACATTGGTAATTGATGAAATGGCTATACGTCGAAGGATTGAATGGGATGGACAGAAATTTCATGGATATATTGACATGGGTACAGGTTTAAATGATGACCACCTAGCAGAAGCCAAAGAAGTTTTAGTTTTTTTAATAACAGCCATAAACGATAATTTTAAGGTTCCAGTAGCCTTTTTTCTGGTAGATGGAGTCACAGGAGCACAACGCGGTGAGCTTGTTTTACAATGTATTGAACGGATCCATGACATAGGTATCAAAATTGTCGCATTGATATTTGATGGATGTGCAGCAAATTTATCAATGGCACATCACCTAGGTTGTTCTTTCCAGAACGGAAATGTGAAATTTGAACATCCTGTGACAAAAGAAATCATTGTCGTCATTTTAGACCCATGCCATATGATAAAGCTCATACGAAATACGTTTCAGACGTATAAAATATTGGTCGATAAAGAGGGAAACAAACTGCAGTGGGAATATTTTGTTGAACTTAATAAAATGCAAGAAAATGAAACGTTCCATTTGTCAAATAAAGTCAGACACCGCCATATCAACTTTCAAAATCAAAGAATGAAAGTTAAATTGGCAACACAGCTTTTTAGCTTAAGCGTAGCGGAAGCAATGCAATTTTGCCGTAAAGACTTACGAAAAAGTGGTTTATATTTTAGTCTTACATTTAAGATCTACTGGTGTATAGACCAAAATTTTTCTTCAAAGTCCTTTACGTAGTTAATCAAGCTAAACATAATACGAGTGTAGCCGCAGGCGAAAGGGCAAGCTTCCCATATAATAGCATACCTGTAGTGTAGTCTATCGCATAGATCTATTATTAGAATAAAAAAATTAAATAAAAAAACCCGACTGCTTCAAAAGTGACCCAAAAAGACGTAAACAAGGAGAAAATCATGCTGTGCAGTCGGAGGATACATATTCGCGGGCTGGCTTACCAAAATCTGGTGTATCCTCCACCTGCACAGCATGTTTTGCTCCTTGTTAACGTCTTTTTAGGTGGAAACAGTCGGGTTTTTTTTTATTTTTTTATTTATAACTTTTTGGTTAGTTTTTTTTTTAATTAGGTACTTTTAAACATACAAGTATCATACATTTTTGAAATCACCTCTTAAAACCCTTTATTTTGATACCCCACACGACGGGTTTGGACGAAAAAAAAATTGGGTCCCCACAATATGGCGCCCAAAAGCCGCCATTTTTCTATTGTCCAATTTTAATGTAGCCAGTGACACTCGCAGGGTTAAGACAAATCGATTGACGTACGAATCATCAAAATCGGCCAACGCATTTAGTCTCTGGAACGCCGTATAGGAACAAACATACATACATAAATACATACATAGACTGATAAACACATTACCCTCCTTCGGCAGTCGGGTAAAAACACCACAGGGCGTATCTTTGTATCAATAGAATAATTTCCAAAATTAGATCAGTAGTTTAACATAAAAAATCTTTATCATACTTTCTATAAATCGTAAGTATTAGAATAAATTTATGTAAACACTTGATTTCAAACATAATAATATTTATCGACTCTAGTTGTTGACTGTATTTTGTTTGAAAATAAAACGGAATGTCGATAAATAATTCAACGACAGAGGTACATCCCTACAGGATGACGAATAGTAATGACCTCATTTCGCAAATATAAATCTTATTATTAACGAAATACTGTTTTAAATTGAATGCATTTATTATAGTGACATCTAGCGGCGAGTAGCGTAACTTGCTCATTAAACTATTTCATGTGCGCTTTAAACGGAAAAAGTTGAAATACTCAAAAAGAGTAGACAATAAACCAACTCTATGGTCATAAAACTGTGGTTTATTTTTAAAACTCGTGACGACTGACATATTTCCTACTTTCAACTAAAATTAAACTACCAATCACACCAAAGATTTCTTAGTGTTAGGAAATACAATTACCCTGTATATGTGAGAGTTTGGGTACGCTGGTTCCAATACTAATGAAGCGCTAAGTGACTTCTACTGTCTTCTCTGTTCTGTGGGTACCATGGGTAATCTAATTTTAGATCTTATTTCTTTTTATTTATTCAAAAATAATTTTACACGTGTCATAGTTCTGTCAAAGAAAAATGTGAAGCACCAAGTACTGATAAATTAAATTTGCATATGAAAAAATTTAATTGGTGTATACAGGGTGTTTGAAAGGGAGCTGTACATACGCCTAGGGTAGAAACTAGGGATAGTCTGCTACCTACCCCCGCCCATTATATTGACCTTGGCCTCAAGGTTTTTTTTTAATTTATTATTATTTTTTATTTGACTTTTTTATGATTTTTTGACTAAAACTACCTGTAGCTCAAAATCTATCCATGGGACCGGTCGGCTAATGGTCTTCTTTTAATCGTTAGAGTCTTAGGGTCCTGCAAAAAATTATTTTACACCAGAAAATTGTGGAGAAGAAAAGTTATGGGGCCTGAAGTACCGTAGTAAGTTGCGGAAATTAATTAATAACTTTAAAACTAAAAGTGATAATTACACTTTTAGCATATCGTTAGAAAGGGCATGGACTGAGGATGTTTTAAAAAAATCAGAAGAACTCCAACCCTGTTAGTTTTTTTTTAAACCCCATAGAAAGTTGCCCTTAAAATTATTTCTTTACCTTACTACGGTACTTCAGGCCCCATAACTTTTCTTCTCCACAATTTTCTGGTGTAAAATATTTTTTTGCAGGACCCTAAGACTCTAAGGATTAAAACAAGACCATTAGCCGACCGGTCCCATGGATAGATTTTGAGCTACAGGTAGTTTTAGTCAAAAAATCATAAAAAAGTCAAATAAAAAATAATAATAAATTAAAAAAAAAACCTTGAGGCCAAGGTCAATATAATGGGCGGGGGTAGGTAGCAGACTATCCCTAGTTTCTACCCTAGGCGTATGTACAGCTCCCTTCCAAACACCCTGTATATTTTTGCAAATGAAAACATCTGTAAAAGCCGGTATTTTCTGGTGGTCAGTGGGCCAGTACGTTGGGTTACCTGTGCTCATAACTTCAGAGTGTGTATCTTTAACTGTACTTAAGAGCTACCTTCCCTTAGTTGTAGTAAGTCTTGATCCCCAATGCATATGCTTAGCAAAATCACCGGCTACGATAAATCTCTAGCCTTATAGTTCAAAGAGATGTAAATATCGCTATTTTCTTATCATATGCCGTGGAGGGCAGTATACGGCTGCAAATGGACACGTGACAATATTTGGTTTTAACAGATACTGCCACGGCTTGAATGTCTTGTTCATCATATTTACACTGCACGTAGACTAATATTGTCTTTGATTATAACTGCGCTACCTCCTCTGGCAGAGTTGTCAGGGTGAAGCTAATTATGTACCATGTATCCTCTAAATTGGAAAAAAGATTGCTTAGTGAAGTGCGTTTCGGAGACCAAACACACGTCTATATTTTCTGTCTCTAGGACCACCTGCAACTCATTTTGATGTTTGAGGAGCCAATTAGAGTTTCACGCCATTATTCTAAGAGTGTTACTCATTTTTGATTTTATTACAGCTGTTTTAGTGCTGGATTCTAGTTTCTCTAATCTCTTGTCAAATGAGGTGACACATTTTAAGATCTGATTAATCTTATCCTCTAAATTCAAAGGCTGTGATTTTTGTTTTGCAGCTTCCACTTAGGAACCAGTGTTGGTTACTTGAAAAGGTTTTGTAATTGCCTGGACACTTGCTGTCTGTGCTTGTTTGTCAAGATTTATTAGGGGTAGAGAATGTTGGGTAGTTGGTACCAGTTTTCTTTTAAATATTTTTATTTTTCATAATTTGCATCTGTTTCATTCATATATAACTTCACAGCCTCTATAGTTGGCAGGGTGAGAAGACCACAGTGAACACATTTTGGCTTCTCTTGCGGAGATTTGGTACAATTGGTTGTAATAAGCTTGCCAGTGCATTTTACACACCTTGGCTCTTTTCTGCAGTATTTATGAGTATGCCCATATACCTGGCATCTCTCACATTTGGGAAAAAGTTTAGGATTTTTGAGTTCACCCAGAATTTCAATTTTACATCCTAAAATTTACTTTATGCCATAGATTTTGTTGACATCTTCGTCATTATAAAATGATAAAACGAACATGTTGAGTGGTTCTTTACTCTTCCAGCTCAATTTGTTGTCTTCATTTTCTATTTTCAGTCCTTGTGTTAAATCGTGTTTGATTCAATCAGGTTGGCAAGAAGAATGTAACTTCTTCAAAACGACTCTAATTGGTTTAGCCTGCTTATTCTAGTACGAATGCCAATGGTAGACTTTTTCTGTCAAAATCTTAGAAATTACTCTATAAGGGTCTTCGGTTTTGGAGTTAACCTTCACACAATCCCTATTCATCATTTTAGCGGTATACGATTCAGCTGGTATTGTTTCAGTTAGCGAGTCTTTTGTTATATAAATTGAGCTGGTAATTCTTTACTCCGTCTATTATGATTGGCGGTGAAGACTGTATGAATATATTTGTATTGTAAAAATTCAATTTATTTTAGTATTATATAACTGAAAAGCACTGCAAAGCACGTGTGTGGACTTCGGACCCGTGGAACGTTCGAGTCACGGACAAAGAACTTGCCGATCATCGTCAATCCAGTGGATGGTTTAGACATTCAGTGAGTTCGTTCCAATTTGTCCCTTATTTATTCCTTTCTTCATCATATTTCCTATGTTTAGATAGCTTTAGTTAAAGTGAGTGCTATCATAATAACTTCATTTAAGTCTCACAGTGACAATTATCTTATTTCATAGCCTTATATTTCTCCAAAATCATATTTCATGCTTAAAAAGCTATACTCAGTCATTTTCAAAACACATCATATTTGTTTACTTCGTATCTATAACAGCTGATCGCTTGGCGACTTACCTACCTGTGCGCAGCTGACCCTTTTGTTTGCACCGTCTAGGAGCATGCATTAGCATGTTATATTGAATGCTTCGCTAAAAATTGTTTCCAATACGTTTACGAGTTAGCACATTTATTTCGATTCCAATGGCTAACCAAACAGTTCAAAGACTCGTTATAAAACGCAGCCGTTTGAGATCAAAACTCAAAAATTTCGGCAACTACCCGCGACATTTTTATAAATTTCTTTAGCAACATAACTAGTAAGTCTCGTAGAAACTTACAAATACATAATACATTAATAATACACAAAAACCAGACATGTAATTATTCAAATCTACCTACATGAACGATATCAAATTAAAATATAATATGACAATAATGAAACAATTTTTATATCAATAACCATAAACTCAATTCACACCCTCTCTTCAGTTCGTATTTTTTTTTTGAACATAGTTAAATACCAATCCACTCTTAAATGACTTATTTCTCGGTTTCAGATACCGTTGTCGCAGGTCACAGCCAAGTGCTCTCTGTCTCTTGAGAAGCAGAGATTTTGGAGACGCTGCATTCAGGACGACTGACATTTGTGGTTACCATGCCGCTGAAGGAACGCCAAAGTTACCTTCAGTCACAGGCGGTACACTTATTGCAAGTTGTCAGTTCATGTCTTGTGAACGTTGTCCTAAAGCTTCTGTCTTCAAAGACAGGGAGTGTTCACCTGTCTTTATTCAAAATCATATTTTTAGGGTTCCGTACCCGAAGGGTCCAAACGGTACCCAATTGCTGTTTTATAAAACACACCACTATATTTTCCGAGTGTGTACCCTCCTTTACAACACATATTCTAAATCAACATATTTACCCGACTAAAAGAAAAGGGTTATTGACATCATTTATTTATAACTTTTTTTGGAATTCATCGGTAACAAATACCGTCGCAGGTCGCAGCCAAGCGCTCTCTGTCTCTCGAGAAGCTGAGTTTTGGGCGACGCTGCATTCAGGACGACTGACACTTGTGGTTACCATGCCGCTGAAGGAACGCCAAAGTTACCTTCAGTCACAGGCGGTACACTCAATGCAAGTTGTCAGTTTGGTCTTGTGAGCGTTGTCCTAAAGCTTCTGTCTTCAAAGACAGGGAGCCTTCGATTGGCTGTCTTCATTGAATTACCTTTTATTTATTTTTGACACACACATATATTTTCTATATACCCTCATTTACTTACAATTTATATTGTTATTGAACATTTTTTATTTATACCTTCACGACCTACCTACCTAAAGTCGACAGACAATACGGCAGATCTTGTCTCCCGCGGGCTGAAGGCTGATTCCATCAGTCTTTCTTCCTAGTGGGGGGCTATTCATTATGAGAAATGGCTAGCTGGCTCACTCTAGTAAAGTTAGTTTAAACTCCCATCCTATTTCTTATTCCTCTAATCCCCACAACTCTTTTACTCCTATTCCTTCTGTTTCCATTGGACGGCCACTTAATTCTACTCTCATCCACAGGTCTCTAATGGCGACGAGAAGCCTTATTTTGAGCGACGGGAGTCACCAAAGTGACTAAAGAGGAGCATCATTTTGAGGGGCATGTTCTCATATCTGCCCCCTTCCAGATTTCTTGAAGCCATCGCTTCAACCCTGGCAGCATGTTGGGAATTCTACCCAACACTTCGGGCGGCCGGAGCGCGCAGTCAACGCTGCACACACATCTGCGTGACCCACACGGCATCGGTGTGTGGGTGCACAGCGCGGCGGCGACGCGTTACGGCTCGGCGGACACTCGCTACCACGGACTCCACCGCGACAGTCGACACCTCTCTATAAAAACTATAATATTGTTTGACCGGGACAGTTATTTGTAATTCTAACGGCATTAAACCATTTCGCCTAAAAATACAGTCCACTCATTCCATCCACGAGCTAACAGTAAATCTACCATTTACTGTGCCGTTTGTTGACTTGTGTGTGCCCTGGCAGTTGAGTGTGTCATGCTCTCTCAAATGTCTCTTTGATGGTGGCAAGTGTGTTGGACCATTCGGTTCCCTTCATGATGGTTGAGCTGGGTAAATGATAAATGATTTTATTTCTGTAAGTTGGTTTGTACAAACACTTTTACATGTCGATCATATTTTTTAAAACTAGATGAGGTCGGCGTTTCCTATCTGACTACTCTGAGAAGAAAGGCCGAAACAAACTCAGAGGTCACAGTCTCTTTTAAAGTCTTGACAAAAACTTGGTTATATCATGTGAAGACCATGTAGACATATGTCTGAAATGGTCTTTTGAGGAAAGAACCAGCCAGATTGAGTGGACCTGTCCAGTCAGTGCACGCATTTGTCAATAACCGAGCAGCTCAACTCAGAATTTACGGAGCTCAACGATTCGACGAACAATACCAAAGAAAGGACATTCGGGTAGGCCGCATAAACTACTCAAACTGCCAGACCATGAGTAAAAACTACAAAAATCCACATAGTCTTCACATTCACAATAAAAAAAAAATATAATACTTTAAAAAGTAAATATTCTTGTCATTGCAAGAAAACAAAAAAAAATATCAAAATTAAAAACAAAATTCACGGTGCAAAATATAAAAAATCAAAATTAATTGGAGCAGCTCAATCCCAAGCCGTTTTGTCCTCAACGTAATCTTTAATAGTATAAAACGCTTTCTGACACAACTTACGTTTAATGAATGATTTGAATTTATTAAGACTTAGATCTTGTACGTGGCTTGGAAGCTTATTATAAAAGCGTACACATTGACATCTAAACGAGCCACCTATCTTCTTGAGCCTTGTTGTAGGTACTACAAATTTGTGTTTGTTCCTAGTATTTATGTTATGGATATCACTGTATTTTTTAAACAATTTTATATTTTTATGAGCATATAAAAGATTTTCATAAATATACTGAAAGGGCACAGTCATTACATTAATCTCCTTAAATTTCTCTCTGAGAGAGTGCCTCGGGCTTAATTTATATATTGATCGAACAGCTCTTTTCTGCAAAACAAAGATATTCTGGATGTCGGCGGCATTTCCCCACAACAGAATACCGTACGACATTACACTATGAAAATAGCTAAAGTATACTAAACGGGCTGTCTCTATGTCAGTTAAATTACGAATTTTTCTAACAGCATATGCTGCGGAGCTTAGCTTCTTTGACAATTTATCTATATGTGGGCCCCACTGAAGCTTAGCATCCAAAGTTAAGCCTAAAAATACTGTGCTATTCTCAGGATTCAATTCTTCGCCCTTTATCAACACATCAGTTTTCACCTGCCTAACGTGAGGTAGGGTAAACTTAATGCATTTGGTTTTTTTTTCATTAAGGAGTAAATTGTTAACATTGAACCAGTGAACTACTTTTGAGATCGCGCTATTTACTTCGTCAGTAACCAGCTGCTGCCGTTTAAGTTTAAACAAAAGTGAAGTATCATCTGCAAACAACACTATGTCATGGTTATCCTTTATGAGGTAAGGCAAGTCATTAATATAAATAAGAAACAAGAAAGGACCAAGAATCGAGCCCTGCGGGACTCCCATTTTTACTATAGATCCGGGTGATCTTTTTCCATTAACGTCAACAGTCTGAATCCTATTACTCAAGGGTGGTGCCGATACATGCGTCATGTTCGTGAACGGGCGCCGTCAGATGGGATTGGTCATAACTTAACTGCTTCAGATGTTAATGTTTTCTATTACCTATTATATAACTGCACAGTGCATGTGTGAGTACTTTTAATACTTTATAGTGTGTAGTGCTATTCTGGGTGCATCATCCTCACATATATGAATTTATTAATGTATTTATGTAAATATAGTAAAACACTTTTTTTTAAAGAGTCAGTATGGAGTTTTTTGTGCGTTATTCTCCATAACAAGAGACTTCACCGAATACACGGTGGAATAAACTTTTATTACTTGTAAATTTTAATTGTTGACGTTCAAAATGCCGTTTGGTGGCTTAATTGACATAAATATATTTGACTTTTAAGGCTTAAGATAAATTAGCACTTTGTCTCGACCGCCATGTCCACTCGTATGTTATTCTCTAGTGTCCGTTTTTTTGACATTTTACTAGATCTAGTTTATACGATATTTCACTGACATTATATTAGGATAATATCACTATCACTAAACATGTTTAGTAAGAAGACGTAATAAACAAGAATATTCGACATCTTCATTGATTTCGTGGTATCTCTGGGCATTTCATGAAATCCCTGGTGTCCTAATTTCACTGTGACATATGTAAATCAATACATATTATAAATCTGTAGAAAAGTCGTTTTTGTATATCGAAAATATAAAAAAAAAATACCAACAGATCACATTTCCAGAGTTGTTGAAATTTTTGTCTGTTTGTCTGTTTATTTGTGCGCGCATCTCGTTAGATGTACGAAATCAAAGTAGATAACACTTCTACATAAAAAAATATGCGTAACTTGAGGTGTTACGTAGTTTTTGTTTCATCGCAACCGGTTCACTCTATCAAAAGTAACATGAATTTAATAATAATAAAATAATAATAAAAAATAAAAATGTTTATTTGCACCTTCAAAAATTAACATAAAGGAACAAGTTTACAATAAAATAGGCCGAAAGGTAGTTACATTATTTAACATGTTAGAGTCTCAACTAATATCTAAGCTAAGATACCTTAATATCTTGTAATATAGGTATCAGTGACCACCCTCATTTGTGTTCACATAATATTAATTGTACATTAGAGCCAACAAGATTAATACAGTTCCATAATTAATAATTTAAATTCCCGTTAAACAATTTAACAAGAATAGGAACATTCTAAGTACAAAAATAAACCAGGCAAGTAGAACTGTTTCTTTCTCATTCTGCCCAAAAACAATTCAAATATAATTAGAATGCTTATAAATTTACAATGCAAGAGGAAAAAATAATAATAATAAGTTTGAGGTAATTATTTAACACTACTAAGGAAATTATTTGACAACAGGAAAAGGATTTAAGAATGATTGTGTGTTGTGTTGTGTCATGTGAGTGTGCGTGGAAGTGGATGTGAGTGTGGGAGTAAGAGTGAAGATGTGTGTTGAGTGCGTATGTGTGTGAGGGTGTGACTATGTATGTGATGTGTCTATGCATGAGTTTGGCTACAGATAACAAAATACTAGCATAGTTTGGCCTTTACAATACATAAATACCGGCAACTTACGAATATTTATGCAGGGACATGAAACAATTTTTCAGTTTCGTTTTAGGTGAGTGATAGGAGCCAGCTGATCACTTTCCGTTTACACTCTCTCTTTGTCAAGGAGAAAATTTCATTTTATTTGTTAGCCATGTTATACAGTCTTGGGCCCAGGAACACGTTCAATCTTTGAGCAAAAGATGTTCTACTAGACACAGATTTACATAATTCTAACCGCCTTCTTCCTGTATTTTATCTTTCAGTCATGGTATTTAGCCTGACACAGGCATGTTGTCGCACAATTAACAATAGTACAAATACCAGGCCCCTCAGAAAGTATTGCGAAAAAAAGTTTTTATATATGGGAGACTGGCCAGTTATGTTTTTCGAAAATATGATTATTTATAAGTAAAAATAAGTAAGTTCCAATTTCAAAATTTCCCTCCACATTTTTTGCGAGTTAATTCAAAGTATTGTGTCTCACTGAAATATGGATCTGCGCCGGGAACATTTTAGAGCTATGATTTTATACGATTTCAAGTGTCGCCTGAAACCGGATGAATCGTACGATAGACTTCAAATGGCATTCATGGATGAAGGCCCTTCCAAGGCAACCGTGTATCGTTGGTATAACGAATTCAAGCGCGGTCGACCAACTTTGGGGGATGACGAAAGAAGCGGTCGCCCTTTGACAGCTGTTACCGAAGAAAACGTGCTAGCAGTGAAAAATTTAATCCAAGACAATAGGCGAATTACATATCAGGAGATTCAACACATATTGAAGATTGGATCGGGAAGCGTTCACGAGATTCTACACAGCCATCTTCGCGTGAGGAGGATAGTATCACGCTGGGTGCCGCACAACCTCACCGATGCTCAGAAGCAGGCCCGGGTGGAATGGTGCCGTGATATGCTTAACAAATTTGAAGCAGGCTCGTCTCGGCGTGTTTACGACATCGTTACAGGTGATGAGTCCTGGATTTATCAATACGACCCAGAAACCAAGCGCCAGTCGACTGTTTGGGTGTTTCAAAATGAGCCAACGCCTACCAAAGTGAAGCGATCTAGAAGCGGGGGTAAGATTTTGATCGCTAGCTTTTTTAATTTGACTGGCCACTTGGTATCAATTCCCTTACGGGATCAAAGAAGCATTAATGCCGAATGGTATACTACCAAATGTTTGCCAGAAGTTTTCTCTGTTATAAGCAACAAGCGACCAAACACAGGGCTCCGCGGGCTACTGCTCCACCACGACAATGCACCTGCGCACACCGCACTCAAAACGAGGGACTTCCTGGACAGCACGCCAGTCAAACTCCTGGGTCACCCTCCTTACAGCCCTGATCTAGCACCGTGTGACTTCTTTTTATTCCCAAAAATAAAAAATCAGCTCAAAGGGATACAATTTTCGTCGCCGGAAGATGCGCTGGCTGCGTTCGAGCAGGCTGTAAACGAGGTGTCTGCGGCGGACTGGAAAAAGTGTTTTGAAAACTGGTTTAGGCGCATGAATCTTTGTATAGAGGCTGGTGGAAAGTACTTTGAAAAGATTTAATAAAAATATATGTACGTATAGAACAATTTTTTTTAGTTTCGCAAAACTTTCTGAGTGTCCCACGTAGTTTACGTACCGTAAGTAAATTACTAACCCTGTAAAGCTCCGTGGTGGAAAAAAACATGGGCTTAAAGTAACTAACCTTAAGCAAAGCTCTTTGAGCACGTTCTATAATTAAATTATGCGTTTTGGCAGCACCGCCCCAGATAGTGATGCAATAAGTTATTACTGCTTGGCACAATGAATAGTAGATCACTTTCATTAAGTTGGTATTAGCTGAGGATCTGATTTTTTTGAATACATAGATAAGTTTTCTAATTCTGTTTGCTAGATTAATAATACGATTTTGAATTTTAAGTGTACAAGAAGTAAAATATCACAATTCACAACACACGCAATTCAGATACTCAGATAGTTGAACTCTATATTCGATAGATGGCGTTGGGGGTTTGAAATCATTTTCTGAATGGCGGTGTTAAGATTCTCCGCGGAAAAATGAAACTAGAAAAATAAATTAGTAGGTAAGCAGGGTAGGCAGCAGGCCAACTAGGGTAGGCAGGTAGGCAGGGGATGTCAACTCTACGTGGAATCAACGACATATCTTCAAGGAATAGGAGTAATTCAGCCCGGCGAGCATGGCATACTGTGACATCGCTTAAGTCACACTTTTAATCACAGTTTGGGCGATAAACTCATTTTGTCTTAAATGCTAGCACGGCGGCGTGAGATATTTTCTTGATTTGTGGCATAACTTCTTGACGTTTATTTTTTTCTTTTTCGGAAATTTTCCAATTTTATTGCTGTTTCGGTTTAACCTTGGCCATGAAAACCATTTATGCTCTGAGAAGCATAGCCCTACGACGCACTGTTTCAGAATTATGGGCCTCCGTATCTTATTTTATTTTGTATAAAACGCTCTATATTTTCAAAATGATATCTCGAAAACGGTATGTCCTAGGCAAAAAATGACCAAAATTTAGCCCCCTCCTTTGCTACCCCCATGTTAGCAGCATCCCAACATGAATTATAAGTTTTTTTTTTTTTTACATTGCTTGGTTTTCGACTTGAACTACGGTCATGACAAGATATGATAAAATATGTCATGTCTTACAATTTGTCTTAAATGCTAGCACGGGACAACCATTTGACATAGTTTACAGGCGCGACTTGCTTTTCTTGTTGTTGACTTCATAGTGCGACATTCATGGGGGCTCCGTACAAAAACTGAAACTTTCTATCGTGAACTGTGCCTTTCTTCATACGATGTTATTGTATTGACGGAAACCTGGCTAGTGGATGGCATCTCAAACTCGGAGTTATTTGGTGATCAGTATATTGTGTGGCGTCGCGACCGGGATTACTGTCTCACGGGCCAGACTCGGGGAGGTGGTGTTTTAATAGCTGTCCGTAAATGTATAGCTGCGGTGCCGCAACCGCTATTTCATTCCTCAGCCGAAGACTTGTGGGTAACATTGAGTGTACGTCAGCCTAACTCTAAAAACTGCGTTAAGTTAAATATCTGCACCGTTTACCTATGTAATCAAAATCGTGGTTTTTAATTTTCTGAGCAATTGTCTAATTTTCTCCGTAGTTTAAATAACTCAATGTTAAATAATCCAACTGATTACTATTTAATTATTGGCGACTTTAATTTGAGTGGCATCTTGTGGCAATTAAATGACGGCTCATTGCTGCCTTCGAATATTTGTAGTGGTGATGAGTACACGCTTACTGATGATATACGTGTTTTAGGGCTCGCTCAATATAATGGAATACAGAACGCGTTTGGTAAAATCTTGGATTTGGTGTTGTGTAATGAGATTGTCTCAGTGTACGAGTGTCTAGCGCCTTTAACGCCTGTTGACAAATATCACCCAGCCCTCCGTATCGAAGTAAACTTTTTTGAGTACAGTCACTTAACGCCTGCGCCTTATATTCGGTATCGTTACGATAGGGGGAACTTTACTGAAATCAATAGGGAAATATCAGCTATAGACTGGACTAATAGACTCTCTGATATGTCGCTTAATGACGCTGTGAACTTTTTTTATTCTACTATAGAGGAAATTAAAAATAAGTACGTGCCTACTGTGACAGTATTCCATAACTCATACCCAATTTGGTATTCCTCGTCACTTAAACGCTTGATTAAGGAGAAATCCAAATATCTTCGTAAATTTAAATTGTACGGTAGGCTGTCTGATGAAGCTACCTTTAAACATTTACAGGAAAGAGTTAAAAAGCTAGAAGTGGATTGTTATGCCAACTATGTAGCGGCTACAGAAGCCTGCATTGAACTGAACCCTAAGCGCTTCTGGAGCTTTGTCAAACAGCGGTCTAAGACCAATATAATGCCCAGCTACCTGAAGTATGGCGATGTGACACTTTCCTCTCCTGATTCTATCTGTAATGCGTTTTCTGCCCACTTTTATTCTACATATCTTAACCCTTGTGATGTATCGTCTATTAATAATCATTGTTCTATCCAAACTACTGAAAATCTTAATATACCTTCGGATATTCATTCTATTGAAATTGACCCAAATTTTATAGCTAAATTAATTAATAATATTGATCCATTTAAATCTGGTGGCCCGGACCACTTATCACCTAAATTTTTGATCGGGTGTGCTAAATCCATTGCCTTGCCAGTATCTCTCTTGTTTAAAAAATCACTCTCTTCATGTACTGTTCCCCATATCTGGAAGTCTGCCTTTATAACTCCAGTGCATAAAAAAGGGCATAAAAGTGAAGTAGTTAACTACAGGCCAATTTCTAAACTGTGCATATTAGCTAAAATTTTTGAGAGGGTGGTCTATGGCCAAGTGTATGCTGCGCTCAGTCAATCTTTTAGTCCCTCACAGCATGGGTTCCTCAAAAGCCGTTCAACTGTTTCTAACTTGGCTCTGCTTAATGACTTCCTAACGGAAAGGATGGATGATGGGGCACAGGTGGATGTCGTTTACACGGACTATAGCAAAGCTTTTGATAGAATCGATCATAATATCCTCAAAAGGAAGCTTTTTACTCAAGCTGGGTTTCAGCTCCCAGTGGTGTTCCTCAGGGTTCTCTGATGGGTCCGTTACTTTTTATCATCTACGTGAGCGACATCGGCTCGTGTTTTCATCATTCTAACTTGCTCTGCTTTGCTGATGACATGAAGATATTTTCTTCAATTTCATCATTGGATGATATGGATGCTCTCCAATCAGACTTAGCACGTTTAGATGATTACTGCCGGATCAATAAATTGGACTTGAATCCTTCTAAATGCTCCGTAATATCATTTACCGGAAGGCCTGTGCCACTCCCTACTACTTACATACTTAAAGGGCAGCTACTACAGCGATGCGATGGAGTGCGTGACTTAGGAGTCTATCACGATTCTAAGCTTTTATTTAACCCACACGTGGAACATATAGTAGCTAAAGCCTCGAAGTCGCTCGGCTTTGTTATGAGACTTGCAGGATGCTTTAAGAAAGCTAAAACCCTAAAGATTTTGTATTGCTCATTTGTGCAGAGTCATCTCGAATATGCGTCTCAAATTTGGAACCCTGGTTACATTAAATACATAGACCGTATTGAAAGTATCCAAAAAAGATTCCTTCGTTTTATGTGTTTTCGCCTCCGTATTCAATACCGTTCTGAAAATTACTTAGACCTTTGCAAGAAATTCCATCTGCAACCCCTTAGGAATCGTCGCAGGATGGCGGATTGCACATATCTTTTAAAAATATTGTCAAATGAAATCGACTGTCCTGATCTACTCAATAAACTATATTTCAATGTTCCACAAAGATCAGTAAGATTTAATCCACCTATCTCTATTCCCTGCTCTTCATCTAACTACAGGCGTAATTCATACTTAGTGCGAGCGAGTAAGGATCTTAATTTATTGTGTAAGGAGTTTTCGTTTGATGTGTTTACCACTAAAAGCTTGTCAGTGCGTAAGCAGCTTAACCTTGACTTTTTCAAAAGTGCATAGTGTGCAATATTGTCCTTTAGCGTTAGTGATTTATTTTTAGGGTTCCGTACCCAAAGGGTAAAAGCGGAACCCTATTACTAAGACTCCGCGGTCCGTCTGTCTGTCTGTCTGTCTGTCTGTCTGTCTGTCTGTCTGTCTGTCTGTCTGTCTGTCACCAGGCTGTATCTCATGAACCGTGACAGCTAGACAGCTGAAATTTTCACAGATGATGTATTTCTGTTGCCGCTATAACAACAAATACTAAAAATATAATAAAATAAATATTTAGGGGGGCTCCTATACAAAAAACGTGAATTTTTTGACGTTTTTTGCGATAATGGTACGGAACCCTTCTTGCGCGAGTCAGACTCGCACTTGGCCGGTTTTTTCTGATTGTTGTGCTTGCTGCTAGTGATCCCTAAGATCTCTTTAAAATTATTATATCTCTAGCCGTGAGAACCTGTAATTGGCTTAATGTAACATACTCAACTTGTGTATTCATTTAATGTATAGCTGTTGGTTTCCATCTAATAAATAAATAAATAAATAAATAATTTGAATAGACGACCAAATAAAAGAATACGTAAAAAAGTATGCCGTTCATACAGCTAAACAACTTTTTAATTTTGTTGGGAGTAAATTAATATTTGATCCACGACCAAAGACTTATGCACACTTTATTTTTCTTTGTTTGTTTGATAACATATTAAGTGTTTGTTAGAAAGATATAATTATTGTGAAAATTTTAATAATTACTAAAAAATATAATAGCTTGGTCCAATACCGGTGGGCCCCTATTTTTTTATATTTTAAATGTTTTTTGGGGATTTTATTTAAGAAACATTTAAAAATGTAGAAAGTAAGAAGAATATGGTATAAGAGAAAATAATAATAAAAAATAATAATAATAAGAACAACAATAAAAAAAAATACAATTATGAGAAAGTAATAATATAAAATTAATTAATAATCCTGTAACATTTCAATTAATTAATAGGCATTGATCACCATACACACAAAATGAATTTATTGCCATTTGGTGCAGTAATTGGAAGGCAATTTTTTTTTTTTCAACTATAAAATTTTATCACCACCTCCGAACGAAAGTGATACATTTTTCTAATTCATCTGTCAAAATGTGACATTTGTGACAAAATGGGTGCGCCCGTATTAGCAATTAAGACCCGATGAGTCCCAAACAAACGTCAGGAAATTTTCTCACGCCGCCGGTGCTATTATTTAGGACAAAATGGTGTTATCGCCCAAACTGCGATGAAATATGTGACTCAAGCCATGTCACAGTAGGCCGTGCTCGCCGGGCAGCAACAAGAAAGGAATGTTGCGCCTTTAAAATATGTCACAAGTTTGACCCGTGCTAGCATTTAAGACAAACTGTAAGACATGACATAATTTATCATGTCTTGTCACAAATGTGTTGGGTACGCCCATGCTCGCTAGGCAGTCGTTTTATGAGGTTTTAGGTCTTACTTTACAACTAATAGTACAAATGTCAATGATGACGTTGACGTGTGTGCAATATGTTTCGTAATTTTGCCGCTGCTACTTTCCGTCTCAATAGCCCAATGATAAATGCGGTGGCCTACTACGCCCAAGGTTCCGGGTTCGAGTCTCAGCTATGCATAGGTATTTTTTAGGGTGCCGCATCCAAAGGGTAAAAACGGGACCCTATTACTAAGACTCCGCGGTCCGTCCGTCTGTCTGTCTATCACCAAGCTATATCTCATGAACCGTAATAGCTAGACAGTTGTAATTTTCACAGATGACGTATTATTACTGTCGATATAACAACAAATACTAAAAACAGAATAACATAAATATTTAAGTGGGGCTCCCATACAACAAACGTGTTTTTTTTGCCGTTTTTTGTGATAATGGTACGGAACCCTTCGTGGGCGAGTCCGACTTTGCTGACTTTTTTTTAGTTTCTGTTTCGGTGTGGTATTCTGGAGTGTTACTAAATGGCACGCAGCAAAACTGACTTTGCTTTTATTGTATGAAGTCGATATTCTTCTCCCTAGAGTAAATAATATTCTGTGCAGGTCGGTAAGTTGGGTAGGGAGGTAGGTAAATAGGGTAGGTAGGTAGTTAAGTAGGATAGGTATGTAGGTAAGTAGGGTAGGTAGGTAGGTAAGTAGGGTAGTTAGGTAGGTTAGGTAAGACATAGGAGGTAGGTAGGTAGGTAAGTAGTACAAAATAAATGAATAAAGATTACTTACTCTTTCAGGAGCAGTGTCATTCTTGATGCACCCAATTGTTTGGAAGGTCTCGGGCCTAGTCATGTTGACACATCGAACACCAGAGAAGCGATGAACTGGGTCGTCATCAGGGATCTTGTTGGGGACGCACATGTAATCCGTCTTGCCTCTTTCGGCGCAGCAGTATGGTCGCGACGCTATGTAGTTTACTGTAAAGGTTTGGTGGGTTCGAGGTAAATTAAAAACGTCTTCGTGAGTAAGATGGGAAGGATGGGATGGATGGTTTGGGTTGGGATGGCTGTGATATTTTCACACTAATATTATAAAAGCGTAAGTTTGTGTGTTTGTGTGTGTGTGTTAGTATGTTTGTATTATTTTATTTATTTATTTATTTCATAACAATTGCTTGCTGTACTAACAGTTTGCTCCAAAGAGTACAGCAATCCAAAAACATAAACACTTACTAACTACATAAATATGTCGACGCCAGGTTCCTGAGCAATCAGGGCGTTCAGCAGATTGATTGCCTGGGTTGTAGGGTCATATCGAGCTGAGAGAGAGTACGCGAGGGAGGAGCCGCGAACAGTCATCGCGTGGCACATGCGCGCGACACCCGTACTCGGTCTGGAGCAAACAGTGAACAGCGAGCCAACGTGGACGAGTCGTCAATCTATAATCTATTGTTCAGCACAAAGAAGTAGTGCATAAACAGCGCACACTTACGTCGCAGTTCCAGCATGTTGATGGCCACCATTCCCGCGAAAAACAGAGACGGATATAAATAGGGATAGTACCCATACAACTTTTTACACAGGTATCGAGCAAATTTGCGTTCTATCATTAGCTTGTACTTTTGCTCGTGCGGATCCTACACCAGTGAATTATATTCTAGTTTGCTGCGCACAAAAGAAAATACAATTCCATAACAACATTTATCTTTAAGCCCATTCGTCTGCCTCATGACAAAACCAAGTGATTGGAAGGCCTTGATGTTATTGATATGTGCCGATTAAAGGTCATATTTACGTCTAATGTCAGTCACAAGTCCTTGATTTCATTAACGCGCTCCAGAGGGACATTCGATATGTGGTAGTCATATTGAATGGGTGCATGCAATCGAGTACATGTACTAGTCTTGCACTTGGATACATAAAATTCCAAGTGATTATCGATATCCCTCTGCAACGCCTCACAGTCTTGTACGCTATTGATACCCAAGAATAGTTTCAGGTCATCAGCAAACATAAGAAACTTTGCCGTCCTGACTACCTTCGGCAGTTCATTAGTCATAATAATAAATTGTGTCGGCCCGAGGGTACAAACTTGGCTCACACCAGAACAAGTTACTTAAGTGCCAGATTTATTACCACAGAGTTGAACATAGTGTAGACGGTCAGCAAAATATTTGGAAAAGAGTTAAAGTAGCTTAGGGGTAAATCCTATCGTGGATAATTTTCATAATAAGCCGTCATTTTGGACCCGATCAAATGCCTTTTTAAAGTCGAAATAGGCCACGTCAACCTGCCTATTTTTATCCATCTCTGTGCCAGTATAGTCCACAAAGTTAATGTGGTTACTAAGGATTGATTTGCCGGTTCTAACGGATATCACAATTAATCAATTAATAAAATCACATTTAGCGGAATGCAAGCATGGTATGCTGGCATTCCGCTAAATATATTCCCTCGGGATAATTTTCGACTTTTACTTTCTTCGACTTTTAAAGCTAGTAAATACATAAATAAATAAAGACGTGTCATCATCATCATCATCATCATTTCAACCGAAAGATGTCCACTGCTGAACATAGGCATCGCATCGCTCGCATCTAGTGGTATCCCGCAGCCTTGCTAAATAAAAAGTAAGAAACAGTATTTTTACAGATATGTTTGTTTAAAATAAATAAAATGATTAATGTGTATTATGTGAAACTAGTATATTTGTAAAAGTAAGTATTATATAAGTCTAAATTTAAGATTTCAAGCGACATTTTATTGCTTTAATGAGTTCCACATTCCGTATGTAGGTACATACAGAATGAGGAACCCATAAACGTTTCGAAAAGAACTATGTTCAGCCTAGTTGAACTCATTCAAACTCATTTGGAATTAAATGAAAATTGATGAACCAATTTTCATTTATTTGCTTACTGTGTATTTGTGTATCTGTCTGTGGCATAGCACCTAAGCAATGCCACAGACAGATACACAAATGCCAAACCCACAGGAACACACGTCAAACTTATAACACCCCTCTGTTTCCGTTGGGGGTTCATAAATAGCTTAAATTAAAAGAAAATAAGGTGAAGCCTAAAAACAAAATAAAGCTGTTAACAATTGCATAATATAACAAAAATACGAAGAAAAATAAAAAAATAATAAAGAAAACGGCGTTATCATGACTATCTCCGCCTCAAACAATGCATTTTTGTCTGTTTACAATTTCAGAAGATGTATTTAATTTTATGATCACATATAATTTGCGAAACGATAGCTTGCTACCCAGTTCCTGGTTTGTGGAGGTAAGATATGAAGTCGCTTCGTGTAAAATGCAGAAGCCTTATTGCATAAAAATAAAAGATTAAAGACGCAATGTGGATTTCCGTCTATGTGAAAGCTCGACATATTTTTTTAATTTTATTTAAAATAGGCTCGCGCTTGATTTTTATCTCACCTGATAGTAAGCGATGATGTGGTCGACGAAACATAAGGCCCTTCAGAAGCTGTTTGGTTCCGTCATCCTAGAGGGAAAAACGCCGCAGGCATGGTGCGAGGGTGTGATCTTTTTCAAGAAGGGTGACAATTCCCTATTGAAGAATTATAGGCCCATCTAACTTCTTAGCCATGTCTATTGCGTGCAGGTTTGACGATTCCCAGCCTCCCGAACAAGCCGGATTCCGCAGAAGGTTTAACACCGTAGACCACATACATACGTTGCAGCAGGTTATACAAAAGACCGAAGAGTACAACCTGTCTCTCTGCTTAGCGTTTGTAGACTACGAGAAAGCCTTCGATTCAATCGAGACTTGGGCTGTACTGCAATCTCTCCAACGGTGCCAAATACACTACCGCTACATCGAGGTGTTGAAGTGTTTGTACAAAAACCCCACCATGTCAGTTCGTCTTCAGGATCAGACCTCGAAACCTGTCCTTCTGCAGCGAGGTGTAAGACAGGGAGAATCTGTTCGCTGCTGCACTGGAGGATGTCGTCAAGGTTCTGGATTGGAAAGGGCTAGGCATCAACATCAATGGCAAGTACATCAATCACCTCCGGTTTGCCGACGATATAGTGGTCATGGCTGAGACCACGGAGGAGCTCAGTATAATGCTCGATGACCTCGGTAGGGCTTCCGAAAGAGTGGGTCTGAGGTTGAACATGGACAAACCCAACGTGATGTTGAATGCCCACGTCGTTACACTCACTCCTATCAAGGAAAGTCTACACTCGAAGTTGTGGACGACTATGTCTACCTAGGACAAACGATCCAGTTGGGTAGGGCCAACTTCGAGAAAGAGGTCAACTGTCGAATCTGACTCGGCTGAGTAGTGTTTGAGAAGTTGCGAGGTATCTTCTCGTCCAACTTACCACAGTGTCTCAAGACGAAATTCTATGACCAGTGTGTGTTGCCAGTGGCAACCTATGGCTCAGAGACGTGGTCGCTCACAATGGCCGCCATCAGAAAGTCACCCAAAGGGCAATGGAGAGGGCTATGCTCGGAGAATCCTTGGGTGATAGAATCAGAAAAGAAGAGATCCGCAAGAGAAGCAGGGTTACCGACACAGCCCGAAGAATTGTCAAACTTAAGTGGCAGTGGGCAGGGCACATTGCTCGCAGAACGGATGGCCGATGGGGCAGAAAAGTTCTGGAGTGGCGACCGCAAACCTCCCACCAGGAGGACCGATGACCTAGTGAAGGTTGCGGGGATCTGCTGGATGCGGGACGCACGGGACTGGTCAATTTGGCGATGCTTTGGGGGAGGCCTATGTCCAGCAGTGGACATCTTTCGGCTGATATGATGATGATGATGAATAAGGCTGTTGGTATTCACCAGCATCCAATTAGACTCGAAGCTGACCACAACATAGTTCCCAATTCTTTTGATAACAACCACCCGTACGGGTAAGATATCTCAGTATTCACAATTCAACCCAAAAAGTTTCCAGTTGGAAAAAGGCTAGATAAAATAATTGAATACTATAATAGCTTCTCTTCACAATCACCGATCTTTCATTAACCGGAAGACAGTGAGCGAAGATTTTTGTTACCTATTAAGTTGTATAGATTTACTTTGTTCCATTAAGATGAATGCTCAAACACCACCATCTTCTCTTCTTCATTTTTTTTCATAACTTTTCCTTCAACTAAATTGACAAAATGATTGTATACTGAATTACATAAATGGTAGCAGCAGCTATAAACTCCACGTCCATCTCGAAGGCTTGCCGCTCAATAAATAATCAAGGACGATCATGTGGATGCTTGTTGCGAACATCACCGATAGTTAAGAGGAGGCTTTAAGTTTGATAAAGACTTACCTGTGTCATGCACAGAGACGACATCAGCAGACATGAAGTTAAAGAAGTGCGTAGCCAGAGACGTGAATATCTGGCTGGGCACACGGCCTGATGAAATGAGACGAGTCCTGACATATCTTGCCAGGGGCATCTCATTGCCAGACGCTGTTTTCTTCGGCTCGAAGCCTGGAACAAAAAACATTTGTAAGCTGTCAATTTTACTTAACAGTAAATATTGTAGCGTGATCGCTACAAAACGCTTTGCTTTAGCCTCTTTTTAATTTGTCAAAGCAGGTTGGTTACAATTATTCAAATTATCAAATTTCGTTTGGCAAGAAAACAGAAGACAATTTTTTCTCGGGCTGACAGACGGGATGTTTTATGAAAATGTTTGGCCCTGAAATCATTTACTAAATTAATTACTGATATTTTTTATAGTAACTGTTTTAAAGTGTGTTTTATTTAGGCTGAACATATTATTTACGATTATTTCCATTTATTGGTTCCGTACAATTTTTTTTTAAACGGCTTGAGTTTTTAGTAGAGGTTCTAAGGCTGTTTTGTGCATGCAGCGTGGATTCCCGACGAATTGCTGTTATCATACTTTAAATTTACTTTATTTTTAACGTAGCTTACCTTTTAAGCTACAATATGTACATACAGCAGCAGAGAAACCTCAACCCATAGAAATATATAAAAAGCGATATCTAAGGACAGGAGGATATACTACGATGTATACGTGCGCCGCGTGTGCGCCTTCTCTGTGACATCAATGAAATTGCTAAGATATTCTAACAAGAAATATAAAAACTGACGGCGCTCCTTCAGGCAACCGTTATATTGTATTCATCGCATCCTACCTACTTATGTTTTTTGTAAATAGTTTTGAAAAATCTTGAGAAATGTAAATTGCTGTTCTGTTTGTTTCAAACATGAGTAACATGTTGGTTCTCTTGTGAAATCTTCAAAACTAAATTATCAGTTTACCAGTTACTAAATATTTGTTCATCTAATTGGGTTACTATATTAATCTCCTTAATTTTGAAAGATCCCCTTATAAGCACCTATCTACTTCCCCTCAACCCGCAACACCCCTCTTTAGCCATACAGTGCTGCCTAAATATACTGATGTTGGTTAGCGCATGACAATTTTGTATCCACAACGTAAACAATTATGATAAATGGATATCATGCTCGCTTACTTGTGGAATCAATGGCAATAACTACAGAAAACTAACTTCATTGATGTCATACAGATAGAACGCATGCGGCGCACGTAAAAATCGTAGTATATCTCTTTTGTCCATAGATGTTGTTTTATAATATATATTTCTAGGGGCTGAGGTTTCTTTGCAGCTGTATGTATATAAAGCGTAAATATCCGTGGCTGGCGTGAACACATTGACATGTCGACTTCTAGGACTTTTTTTTTATTGGCTTATTACATCCTACGCATTAGGAATTTATATGAAAAAAATTGACAGTTATAGATATACAAAATTTTTGGAGCAATCGACTTTGGTAATATGTTGACATCTCGCATTTTGACATGTCTAACTTAACAAAACCTCATGTCAAATTAACGATTCACATGTTTTTGTGATCGAACATTGATATTTTGTTATATCAACCTATACTCAGCACCCAAAATAATATTCGTTATTTGATATCTCAATTAATACACTTAAAAGTTTTGTTTAAGTACTTATTTTAAATTGACAAATTGAAGTGTCAAGCTATTGCCAGCTGAGGTCTTTTTGGTTAAATCGTGACAAATTGAGATATCAAGTTATGGCCCACCGAAGAATTTCTGTTGAAATTGCGATATATTGAGATGTCCAGTTACGGCCAACGAAGTTCTGAGCACTAAAAGTAATAAGTATAGGTATCACTACATGTCCGTTATAAAAAACTTGTAACGTTAAATTAATATGTTTAGTTGACAACTTATGTACCCTAGTTGTTTTAAAAAATAATCGAGTTATCAAAAAACTTTCGTAAGAAGTAATAATTTTTCAAATATCGCGGCAAATCCCTCGTATTCGCGTACTGGATTTTCAATGCTCTGCTTAGCGCCGAGAGTTGAAAATCCAACCAGTGTGTTTGTTCGACGCGTTGGAATGCACTCTGTTGGATTCTCAATGCTCGACTCAACACCGAGAGTTGAAAATCCAGTACGCGATAAAATCCCGCTGCGATATTTTTACGTCCGTGCGAACGTCGCGGTCAGCTGACTGTTTACTAGAAACTGTGTACTTAGATGTATGTAGACGATGGGAATCTAGGTGTAGTAGGTACCTGGATATCGTCGTTTAAAATTAATTTAACTGCTGAATTAGCTGAACACCAACATCAAGCTGATAAAGCTTGATGTTGGTGTTTTGGTTGTTTTGGTTTGTAAACGCACCCACGATACAGGAAGTAATTCCTAGTGTGGGGCAACGTTTTTTTTAAAAAAAAAAGAAAGAAATAAAGAAAGAAAAGAAAGCTTATGCTGAAAAACGTGTGGATAAAGAGAATGTCAAAGCAGATTCATCTGTTAGGGCATTTGCATTTGACCTCCAGCAGTGCTTGCCGACACCATATTTAAAAACATCTGTCTCGTTTTATAAACGACAGCTTTGGTCTTTTAATTTAACAGTGCATGATTTAGCGACTAATGAGGCTACCTGCTACATGTGGGACGAGACAATAGGAGCTCGAGGAGCAAACCAAATCGCCTCATGTTTGTGGCACTTCTGCAATAGTTTGTCATCCGAAGTCAAAGAACTGATTTTTTATTCGGATACTTGTGGTGGCCAAAACAAAAACAATGTCGTGGCAATGATGTTCATGTTTTTGCTACATAATCATCCAACGCTGCAAAAGATAAACCACAAATTCCTCCTCAGTGGGCACACACATATGGAGTGTGACTCTGACCACGCGATTATTGAAAAAACAAAAAAGAGAACACAAATGAGAATCAATCATTTATATGATTGGGTGCAGCTGGTGAGGACTTGCAAAGTTCAGAAACCATTTAAGGTCGTGGTGATGACGGTAAATGATTTCTTGGATTTTGCCGAACTAAAATCCAAGAAAGGACCCTTTACTGTCAAAAAACTGGACGATTCTGGGGACAAATTTCTATGGCAACCTATTAAATGGCTACAATATAATAAAAACAGCGTAGGAAAAATAAATTTCAAGAAAACCCTGGATCGCGAACCCCCTTTCAAGTCAGTAAATTTTCGGAAAAGAGGAAAAACCACCATAGATGCCTTTAGATTGAGCCAAATCTCCAAGGAAGCTTTGCCAATCAGTGCAGAGAAAAAAAAGGATTTGATGGACATGATTGACCTGATTGACGATTCGTTCAAAGAGTTTTATATTAATATAAAAACTGTCGGTGATGTCTCTGCATCTACTGATCCA
Organism: Orthosia gothica; assembly: GCA_949775005.1. Lineage (NCBI taxonomy): Eukaryota > Metazoa > Arthropoda > Insecta > Lepidoptera > Noctuidae > Orthosia > Orthosia gothica. The sequence goes on from OX459042.1 coordinate 3,105,874, forward strand.
GATTTGGACGAAGACAACCCAGATGAAGAGGATTCTGAGGTCCAATAAAATATTAATGGTCTGCGACGAGGTTGAGGAGTCAATGTTTTAGTTATATTAGTTGTTTCAATTTTTAGTTGTGTTAGTAACACACTTGTGTCTGTATGACGACGGTGTTTGTGGTCCAATAAAACAATTTTCTATTTTTTATGTTTTTTTATTACAAAAATACTAGGAAACTGATAGTTTCGTGGTGTTTCAATTAAATATTTGTTCAGTTAGAACAACATTACTTGATTTGAGTGAGTAGTAGGTATTACAGCAATTTTTTTTTTTTTAAGTTTGTCATCTGTTTGCTATCCAATTAAAATAATGTGTTTGTCATTAAAATAACGTTGTTTACCTACTAATAAGGTGAATAAGTTGATAACTGTTGGTGAACAAGTTGACAACTCGGTGAATAAGTTGATAACTCGTTGGTGAACGACTTGATAAGTCTATTATTATGCAATCTATGGAAAAATTCGTTTATTTATTGGCTTCATTTAAAAGATGGCATAAAATAACCTTTAAAACAACTAAAACACTTATGTTAAACTAATTTACCAATTTACCAGAAGACGCCAAAACTTTAAAATGGCCGCCCTGACAAATTACAATTTTAGACATGTCAAAATATTCACGCCAGCCACGGATATGTTATTTAGTAGGTTCTGTATAGACATAGACAACACAATAATTATGAATAGAAGCAAAACAACTTCTATTTTATCCATGGCTGAAATGGAAGACTGGTAGATGAAAACGTGTTTAGCCAAAATTTAACGTAATGCAAGTGCAAAGATACAGTTCCAAAGTTTATTTCTTCAAAGTATAATCAAGGGTTCAAATGAATATTATAAAAGGAAAAATTGCATCCATTCTGGTAGGTAATTGTTGATTTATTTATACGATTTAATTAATTAATTAATGTCTTTCTATCGACTAAACTACTACTTACTTGCTTTTCCCTTGCTTGTATCATAAACTGGAGGCAGCACTCTTGCAAAGGGAGTATGCATGGCCCCTCTCGGAGGGTGATTGAGATTGTTACAAGAGCCATCCACTCGCCTGCCTTCGTTAGGATCACATGGTTCTACCTCATTTACACACCAGCTGCAGACATAAAAGAAGGTCTAGTTTGCTTTGTTTTGCTATTTTCTTTGAATGAATAATCCCATCAAAAACATAAATGTGAAAAAAGGAGCCAAGTTCAATACTAAGAATTGCGCGGTTTTTGAGTAAGCTTATAAAAGAATTGGGATCTAAATAGGTGCCAAATTCTGTATCCTGAAATTTGTTACAGGAATATAAAACATTCTAAAATAAATTGAAAAACACAATATTTTGCTTTTTCTGCTACAAAAATATTTGCAATTTTTCAATATGACTTCTTAAATTTTACAAGTAGAATTATTTAGAGCAGGTAACTAAGGATAAGTTGTAGCTTAAGATTTGACTTGGCTGGTTTTCACAAATACTATATCGGTTTTAATATTCATTCATGCGAACAATTTGATAAATACCTTTATCATTAGTGTGGGGCAACGTTTTTATAAAGAAAATATATATATATATATATATATAATTGCCACATTATGATCAATATACGTGGGACACTCAGAAAGTTTTGCGAAACTAAAAAAAATTGTTCTATACGTACATATATTTTTATTAAATCTTTTCAAAGTACTTTCCACCAGCCTCTATACAAAGATTCATGCGCCTAAACCAGTTTTCAAAACACTTTTTCCAGTCCGCCGCAGACACCTCGTTTACAGCCTGCTCGAACGCAGCCAGCGCATCTTCCGGCGACGAAAATTGTATCCCTTTGAGCTGATTTTTTATTTTTGGGAATAAAAAGAAGTCACACGGTGCTAGATCAGGGCTGTAAGGAGGGTGACCCAGGAGTTTGACTGGCGTGCTGTCCAGGAAGTCCCTCGTTTTGAGTGCGGTGTGCGCAGGTGCATTGTCGTGGTGGAGCAGTAGCCCGCGGAGCCCTGTGTTTGGTCGCTTGTTGCTTATAACAGAGAAAACTTCTGGCAAACATTTGGTAGTATACCATTCGGCATTAATGCTTCTTTGATCCCGTAAGGGAATTGATACCAAGTGGCCAGTCAAATTAAAAAAGCTAGCGATCAAAATCTTACCCCCGCTTCTAGATCGCTTCACTTTGGTAGGCGTTGGCTCATTTTGAAACACCCAAACAGTCGACTGGCGCTTGGTTTCTGGGTCGTATTGATAAATCCAGGACTCATCACCTGTAACGATGTCGTAAACACGCCGAGACGAGCCTGCTTCAAATTTGTTAAGCATATCACGGCACCATTCCACCCGGGCCTGCTTCTGAGCATCGGTGAGGTTGTGCGGCACCCAGCGTGATACTATCCTCCTCACGCGAAGATGGCTGTGTAGAATCTCGTGAACGCTTCCCGATCCAATCTTCAATATGTGTTGAATCTCCTGATATGTAATTCGCCTATTGTCTTGGATTAAATTTTTCACTGCTAGCACGTTTTCTTCGGTAACAGCCGTCAAAGGGCGACCGCTTCTTTCGTCATCCCCCAAAGTTGGTCGACCGCGCTTGAATTCGTTATACCAACGATACACGGTTGCCTTGGAAGGGCATTCATCCATGAATGCCATTTGAAGTCTATCGTACGTTTCATCCGGTTTCAGGCGACACTTGAAATCGTATAAAATCATAGCTCTAAAATGTTCCCGGCGCAGATCCATATTTCAGTGAGACACAATACTTTGAATTAACTCGCAAAAAATGTGGAGGGAAATTTTGAAATTGGAACTTACTTATTTTTACTTATAAATAATCATATTTTCGAAAAACATTATAACTGGCCAGTCTCCCATATATAAAAACTTTTTTTCGCAATACTTTCTGAGGGGCCTGGTACTATAATTAGATGGATGAAAGCCATCTGCCAGTGAACATTCACAACTTCTTCCAAATAAGCCATTCTTAATGGTTGCTCATATAGTTTTTACCATAAAACGTAAATTGCGAGGAACATAAACAAGATAAGTTTATTATCCAAATGTAAGGTAATTTGAATGTGAAAACTAGCCAAGTCAAATCTTGAGCTTAAAATTTATCTTAAGTTATCTGCTGTAAATAATTAGACTTTTCAAATATAAAAGAAGTTATATTTTAAAATAGCAAATATTGTTGTAGCAAAAAAAGCAATAAATTGTGTTTTTAAATTTATTTTTGAATGTTTTATTTTCTTGTTAATAAATTTCAGGATACAGAACTTGGCACCCATTTAGATCCCAATTCTTTTATCAGCGTAGTCAAGAACTACGCAATTCTTAGTATTGAACTTGGCTTCCTTTTTCACATTTATGTTTTTGATGGAATATCATTACTTTTTATACATAAATTATTAGTAGGTACTTAATTACTTATTCATAATAAAATAAATACCAAATGGTTTTTGTTAATCTACAGTATTTTCCTACGTTTTCGGGGTTTAATTGTCTTTTTGTGTTATTTTCTATATTTTCTTATACCTTTGAAGTGTTTAAGTGAATTGCCCATTCAGTAACCGGATTTTTGTACGCGTTTTCTGTTTATACTTAAGGCGGTACCCCGAGCCAAACGCCGCGCAAGCCGTTTTTGTGCTGTTTTTAGGAGCTATCTACTCGTTATTTAAAAAGAAATATCAATTAATAAACATACATTAAATTTCTACATAATATTGATTCTAAAATGGTAGATTTAGTTTTTTTCTAAATGTTGTATATATTTCACTAATCTTCTTCCAAAAAACATGAAAATGAGAAATAATTATTGATATTATGCATCTCCTCGAAAAGTGTTCATTGATTATTTTTTGTACTAACACTAATGGATAGAAAATTTAATAACGAACATTTTTGTAGAATTATTTTTTTCAAAAGACCAACATTCGATTTTATAAAGATTTTATTCTAAAATCTGGGCGTATTCACTACTGTAATTCATGCGCCACCAGTGCCGCTAGACCAATAGGAACGCTCATATCTCATGCCGATTTTTTGGTCAGGGTACCGTCTTAATTTAGCCAAGTCGGGGCGGTAAAACGTGCGCAGGCGGTTGTACTCTACAATAGAGCTCTCATGTGCCTTGATTTGACTTGGATCTAAATTGATAAGATGTACTCCATCTAAGGTTTTAACTCTGGAGAGACCAACGTAAGCCTGGGCAGGCTTACATTGGTCTCTGGCAGGCATAATACTAGATCGTAAATTACATAATGCTTAAATTGTATTGTAATTTTACGTGCGCTATTGCTGTTGTCGACGTCCCAATGTACCTTCTATATTTTTCCAAGGGATCCGTTTACCAGTCCCCCAGCCAGTCCAGGCCTAATTGAATGAATACATTTTGATTTGATTTTGATTTGATTTGAGTCCCTTACTGACATATATTATTTTTTTTTTTTTTTTTTTTTAAAACGTTGCCCCACACTAGGAATTTCTTCCTGTATCGTGGGTGCGTTTACAAACATATAAACTCACATACACAACACCCAGAGCCGGAACTACTATTTGTAGGTCATACAAATATTTGTTCCGTGCGGGAATCGAACCCGCGACACGCAGCACAGCAGTCAATCACTCAACCACTGCGCCAACCGTGCGCCCAAGTATGTATGTATATATGTTTCTTTGCAACAGTACACGTGCACCTATTTTATCGTGATTAAATTTTCTAAGCCAGCAGTTAGCGACGAACCATCCTCGGTCTTTTTGAGTACTTAATTTTCCCGTTTTTTAAATACTGTGAACAGTATATTTCGTCTATCATATTTAATTTCTGTTGCCAACATTGCAGTATCAATAAACTGGTTACACATATTTGTAGTGGGCAATACACATACTGTATCATCGGACAGCAGTCTAAAATAAGACATGATTTATTTAAGCCGATGGAGGAGTCGATTAGATAAAGTGCGACTGTCTTGACTTAACAGTACACCCATTCTTAAATGAATCAACATTTCGCCGAAAATTTGGTCGTTATTGTGCCTCATATTTACAGTTAATTCCTCATAACAAAAACGTAATAAATACGAAAGTCGATTATACTCTTTGTTATAAGTAGAACAGTTATTACTTAAAAGTACTAAAACTGAAATGTTTGGATTATAAAAAAAATAAGGATTGTATTCCACTCGTTATATAATATGTTCACATGAACACCATAAAATCTACATTAAGACCGGCTGTCATCAATTTTGATTGCTGATTCTTACATTACAGGCACTATAAGAAAATGTTCCTAATAGAATCAATTAATTGAAAAAATTTAAGATAATGATACAAATTTACTGATTTCTGATTGATTCCTTTGTATTCACCCAATAACCTATCTGGCTGCAAAATTTTAACGTTCTAGGTCATCTGCAACTGGGTATGAGTTTTGGTCAGTCAGTGATAAAAACTTTTTTGCAAAAAAATACAACCGACTTCCATATGAAAAACTACAAAGTGAAAAATAACTTAACTCTTGGAAGTCGGTGTCTTACGTAGGTACCATTTTTTTTCGATATGGACACCGACTTCCAAGAGTTAAGTTATTTTTCACTTTGTAGTTTTTCATATGGAAGTCGGTTGTATTTTTTTGCAAAAAAGTTTTTTATTTTTCCCTTTTTAGTTTTGCCTACCTAATAGATACGCAAGTTGTTTCCTAAGGTCCCTATAACGCCGAATAGATTACCCGAATAACATGAAACTTGAACATAACCGGTGAAATGAAAAATCTGCGTACCCCTTTAGAGCGTACTGGCTTGAAATGGTATAAACAATAAACAGACATGCGATTGCAGCAATCCCGAGAGTGTTGCCATTATTTATTGAAGAGTTCTGTTGTATATCTCCGAAGTTCTTCATCAGACCTTCACCAAATTAAAATGGGACCAATTTCAAAACATACTCTTCCAAACAAAAAAAGAATTTTCAAAATCGGTCCACAATTGACGGAAATATCGGTGAACATACACAAAAAAAAAAAAAAAAAAAAACAAACATAAAGTCGAACATAGAACCTCCTCCTTTTTGGAAAGTCGGTTAAAAATGACGATTTTTGGACGTTAATGTCTAAATAACTGTTTGAGCTATATTTATGAAATTTTGGTTTATAGTTCATCATAGGGATTTAAATATATTAACCAAATATCATGTGTTTATGTAAAATAGATTTTGAGTAGTTTAGATGACAGAAGTGGCTCCAAATGTAATATTACACACAGCTGCTGCGTCGCCAGTTCTTTTTTTGCTTGAACTTGGCTTGACACGTTGCCGCGTGTCTAGATTACAACTGCGGACCAAAAGAAGCATAACAATTGGGAACAAACACGAAACAAGCAATGCACACACATATACATATAATAGCACACCACTACACTAGTCTCTATTCTGGTAACCAACTCCCGAGATTTAACAACAATTTACCTATGCCATATAGCTGTAATTATTATTTAAGTAATTCTGACATTAATATCAATTTGTTAAATCTGTGTAACCACATCTAGATAATACACGATTTCCATTTGTAATATTAAAAGTTAAGATAAAATTATACCACCGGGAGCCGCAAAAATGATACAAGACTATCATGAATATGATTCATAAGAAAATAAATTGAAGTAAATATAAAGAATAACTCACAAAGTAGTATTGGTTTTATCATGTCTCCTTACTTCATCCCGAGTAATCTCCGTCCCATAATAAGAATCATAGAAAATGGCGCCCCTCACACTACACAACGCCGAAACTAAATAAATTAAAAACAACATTTTACATGTCCAGTCTCATCAACAAAAATACACAGAATAAACTGACACTAATTAAGTCTGAGTTCTGCTGACTGGTTTGATTAACAGACTTCTTTAAACAATGTTTTTATTAAAGTTAAGTTGATCGCGTAGCAAGGACATTTGGAGGGAGTAAACGGAAGCTACTACACTGAACAGATAAGTACCTATGCAGGCGGTTAACTTGATCTAGTCTAATAGTAGTATATAATACATTAACTTTCATGTCCTGAATCTTTATAAACTTTGAATTTTGTTGCAACTTGATTTAAATGAGTGTCCATGCATGTTTCTTTCCACTCAGTTTTGAAAATTGCTAATATATTTTGTTTGTTCTTGCCTGTTTTGTCCTACTAAGGGTAAAGGCTTCCATCTACTCCTTCTTCCTTTTTTTGAGATCCCAAATAGCTTAAACTTCATAACTGAGCAATATACATTAAACATGCATTTACATGGTTTAGTCGTAATATCCGTAATCATAATCATCAGTCTTTTAATGTGTCCACTGCTGAAACACAGGCCTCCTCTCATAGAGAGGAAATGGGCTATAATCAACCACGCGGCCCCAGTGCCGATTGGTAGATGTCATAAGTCTTCGAATTATTATTTCTAAGACATGCTGGTTTTCTCACAATGTTCCTTCACCGTTTTGAGAGCAGTGATGAAATAATTAACACTAAGTAAAGCGCCTGCCTGGGTTCGAACCCACGACCTACAACTTGTAAGTGGTGGCCGTTACCACTGGGCCACCACTGCTCTCAAGTCGAAATATGATCTAAGAAACATCATTAATTGACCTTACGTTTACTGGGATCAACTAGGCGCTGCATCATGCGCCTCACTAGGTGACTACTCATGCGCCTCGCTAGGCGCCGCATCACGCGCCTCACTAGGTAACAACTCACGCACCTCGCTAGGCACCACATCACGCGCCTCACTAGGCGCCGCACGAGGCGCCGCATCAGGCGCTTCACTAGGCGCAGCAACACGCCCTCTCTAGGCGCTGCGTCACGCGCCTCTAGGCACCGCGACACGCGCCTTTCCAGGCGCAGCACCACGTGCAGCATAAGGCGCTGCATCACGCGCCTCACTAGGCACCGCATCAGGCGCCGAGGCACGCGCCTCTCTAGGCGCCGCGACACGCGCCTCTCTAGACGCCGCGTCACGCGCCTCTAGGCACCACGACACGCGCCTCTCTAGGCGCTGCAACTCACGCCGCACAGGGTCCCGCGACATGCGCCTCTCTAGGTGCCACGCCACTCCCCGCTCCAGGCGCTGCATCACGTGGCATACTTGGCGCCGTACCATGCGCCGCTCTAGGCGCCGCACCACACTCCAAACCAGGACTCCGTGACATGTCACGCGTGTTCCGTCACACATCACGCCCCCGAGTCGTATCACGCATAAGTGACACGTCAGACCTCCGTGACGCATCACGCCTATCAGAAACGTGGTTCCCCCGTGACACATCACACCTACGCGACGTGTCACGCCCGTGACAAGTCATACCTACGTGATACGTCACGTCTGAGTGACTCGCCACGCTTCATTGACACGTCATGCAACCATGACACAAATCGCCGGCGTGACACCTCTCGGCGCCCCGAATCAAGACTGCTGTGAGTCGCGTCGTGATCACTTGACTCGTTGTGGTCTCTCGAATCGCTAGACTCGTCACGATTATTGCAACCAGTTATGCGACGTACACCCGTACGCCACGGGGGGCTCCGAGTCCCTTGATGGCAAGTCACACAACTCTTTCGTACTTTGTCAAAAGACTTTCTTTTGGGAGTCATGATTTCCGAAAATAAATAATCTACAAAAAGTGGATGTTCTTTCTTTATTTACCTAAGGGACACTATCTATAAAGCATCTGAAATGTGTCTTTGAATATAAGACAATAGAAGAAACAAAAGAAATCACGTTCGAGAAAAACACTTCAGTTTGGATGTTATCGACCAAATTCTGATGCCAGCGTTTAAACGCTTCCGCTTCTCTCTTTAGTTATTTTCAAATGGAAAAAAAAAATATAACAAATTTAACCATTAAATAATTTAACATTATATATTGCTACAGTACGTACGTACCTTTTATGGGCGTTCAGTCCTTCACCGAGGGCGAATATCAATCGCTATCTCGATTATATCCTGCTTCTGAACTATAAACGATTCAGAAAATTAAAACAAACTTTCACAACTTCACGTTTTTATTACGTTCTCACTATAAATCACCTTTTACATTTACTTAAATAAAAACTCTTAAGACTGATACACGTGTTTACTCCGTAACCGCCCACATTGACAGCCACCCGCCGTCCACCGACAAAAGTCAGTTTAGCAACTACCACTGTCACTTATCTTGGGAACATTGTTACAACCTGCAAATAAAAGTATTATAAAACAAATAATTGTGGATGACGTCATCCACACGCGCTGGTGGAATCCGTATTAACTACAGCATTTTGCTGAAATGCGGGTAGTGCGGCGCGGATAGGTGCGCGAGGCTGCATACGATTTCATATAAAGTTTTACAAAATTCAATGATTGCGGCGCGTGCGGCTCCTGCGGCGCGGATAGGTGCGCGTTCACCTTAAACCGTCCGTTTTCGGTGCTGTCCCCATGCCAAAAGAGACCGAACCCTCTCTCACGTGCCCAGTCCAGACGTTAATTTTTTAAAGTATCGTTGCCGATTTAAGAAATAAAATGTACAAATAATCGAATAAAATGTTTCACGATTGATTAGTGTATAAAACCCTAACACTCGACCATCCTGACGTCGTGAATGTCCTCATGCACGGAATAGACTTAGTTCTAACACCTAACACTCGGTCTATGTGGTCTATGCCGGGTATATGCTTTCAACACTATCTTCATCTCGATTGGAGCTTCTGTCGTCTGAACGGGCATGTACTCTTCAATCAGCCGCTCAACTTCCGTCTTTATGCTGGGATTAAATATTTGGCCTGTAACATCTCTCACACAACAATTCACCATAGTCAACCATTCGTCTTCTTGTGACAAGAACAACACAGCGCCCAAATGAACTACCATCACAACATCTTGTAATAATTCCTGCCCAATAATAAGTTTGTTTGTCTGTTTTTAATAAATTGTTGTGGGTGCTTATTTGCATTTAAATAAGTAAGATCATCAGGCAGTGGAAAAAGAATCATTCGTGGGTTTTATTTTAATACTGTAGTACTAATGTAGCTTTCGCCGTTCGCCTTCGGCAAAAACATCTTTTTTTTATATTTTATGTTCTAATTGGTTACACTTGAAACATTTTAACCCATTACGGCATTTGCTTGCTTTATGATTTTTCTCCCCACAATTGTAGCACGACTGGTCTGTTCCTGATGCAGAAGCTTGTTTTGCAGGTCGTTCGAGGTTCTGTGTAGCAACTTTTTTATTAATTCTTTCATACAACGATAACTTTTCTTTCATAGCTGGGTAAGTGTTAGCGCCATAAAGAATAGCCTTATTGTTTTCCAGATCTTGATTTAAGTCAAATAACTACGATGTGGTGACATAGTCGGGGAATTTGGTCAGCTTCCCCATTTTTGTCTTTACGCTTTTTACGTTCAGCCATCATCTCGTGCATCTCTTTGGTGTTCGCGGGCATTCCTTCAGCACAGTTGCCTTCAGTTCTTTGTAGGTTTTGTGTACTTTTTTCGTCTTCAGCCACAGCTCTGCAGTTCCCGTTGAAGACCTACGAGCAATGATGAGCCGTTGCTGCGCAGTCAACCCTTGTCATCGAGATCTTGAACCCATTTCATGGATGCATAGGTATGGTCTTCACCATTGAACTGAGTCACTTCAAATGCGTCCTTACGGTCTTTATTCTCCACCATCGTCTTTCACCTTTGTAACACGTCTTTCGTCTTCTTAATACGTCTGTCTTTCGTCTTTGTAATGCGTTTTCTTTGTAATAATCGTAATTTTTTACCCTTTTTTACGTGTCGCGATCGATTTTTCTTCCAGGTTTTTACTTCAAACCAAATACCCGCAATCCCGGACGAGCCCCCAAAATGTAGAAATGTGGGACTTGTGGTGCAAATATAATGCTTTAATAACAGTATACTAATGGTTTATTGTTATTTTCCAACACGACATACTAAAAGTATTCTTAAAATAATTTAGTGCATCCTCTCGTCTTAGCTCTCAAACTCCAACCTCCTTCTTTCTCACCCACGTTACGTTCTATTCCTCATAGGTTTACACTAATAAACACTCATCCTACATTTATATGGGATAGGATTTAAACACTTAGAAAAATTAAAAGTAGTCTCTATTCCTCATAGGTTTACACTAATAAACACTCATCCAACATTTATATGGGATAGGATTTAAACACTTAAAAAAATTAAAAGTAGTCAGGCATTTCGATTTCGCTTGCACTACAGCGCCGTCTCCTATCTCTGTCCTTGTCTATCGGTAACTGTAGATTTGGGACTGGTGATGACACTGAACACAGATGTGTGAGTTTCGGTGCATGTAGTCGTGCGCCGAGCCCAGTTTTTCTGATCGCGATGTTAGCGTGTAACGTATCTTCCTCTTTTTAATACATCAATGTAGACAGGCCTTTTTCGTGGTCCATTGTAGATTTTAACATTATTATGAAAAACGGTCAAAGATATGATATTATACTTACAAATATGGGTGGCCAAGTAAAAATGAAGAGTAAAAAAATATTCAAAAACCGGCACATTTTTTTTATTAGTCATTTGAAATTTCGTTTTAATTTATTTATCTTAGTTTTTAATCATGGTCTGGCAGTTTGAGTAGTTTATGCGGCCTACCCGAATGTCCTTTCTTTGGTATTGTCTGTCGAATCGTTGAGCTCCTTAAATTCTGAGTTGAGCTGCTCGGTTATTGACAAATTCGTGCACTGACTGGACAGGTTCACTCAATCTGGCTGGTTCTTTCCTCAAAAGACCATTTCAGACATCTGTCTACATGGTCTTCACATAATCTAATCAAGATTTTGTCAGGACTTTAAAAGAGACTGTGACCTCTGAGTTTGTTTCGGCCTTTCTTCTCAGAGTAGTCAGATAGGCAACGCCGCCCGATCTCATCTAGTTTTAAACAATATGATCGACATGTAAAAGTGTTGGTACAAACCAACTTACAGAAATAAAACTTATTTATCATTTATGAAGTTGAAATTGTACCTTGTGCTTGTATGAGGGCAACGTTACAAAACTGCGTATATCTCGGAAACTAAATACCGAGAATTGGATCCTTTAAGCTTGGATGCCCACAAATTAACATAAAAATACATATACAGTGAAATCTGTCATTCTCTGTATTTGTCAAGGGTTCATGACACACGTAAAAGATTTAAATAACGCTGCAACAACATGACTTTTCTTTCAATAAAAAAATGTGAAGATTTTTCTCCAGAGATAAAAAGAGTGACCCAGTTATTTCGCACTGCAGTGTACTCAGTATGCGGTGACAGTGTTGACATCCAGTTAATCCTGCGGTTACCGCGCAATATATTTCTTTAGACCAACTTTAATATTTGGTCCTCACTCGGCTGATCCCGACGTTAAGCAAACTCTGAATTTAATAACTGTATGTTTGCTAAAGGATTTTTGTACCAAATCGCCATTATATTGGTACCATTGGAGCTGTGTCAATATGAGCCTTGAATAACATTTTGAGCCTTCGTTGCATGTATAAGGATTATGTATGTCAGTTGGGACAGTCATGGTCAGTGTGTAGGTAACCGTGATATTGCAATAGTTAGGTGTGAACTGAAAAACTGTAGAACAGGAGAAGAATGAGTTATAATGTTAGGAAAAATAGTGTATAGACGTATTGATTGGTAAAGAATTGTATAAAAAAATACTGTAACTGGATTAGGTTCATAAATTGCACAAGATGGGTGCTGATATTGATATTTGAAAAGAAGGCTCTTAAACCTATTCTTTGTCAAAAGGAATTCGCAAAACCGTAAGCACAAAGCGTCCTTAAACAATGTAACTTTCGCTTACAAAAACATAATGCATGCAATTCAATATCATGCGTTAGGTATTCCAATGACTCAAGTAGCTATGTTACAATTGCAAGAAATAATTACAAACATAACTTTGCAGATAATCATACTAATCCGGTAACGATAAAAATAGCAACAATAGGGGTGGTTATTAATTTAATTATAAATATTTCGTATATATTTAAAGTTGTTCCGGATTCATCGGTATGCATCAGTCGTAATAAAATGTTAACAGAATTTTGAATAAATATTCAGTATAACTAAATAAATCCGGAAATTATTGAAGGTTGAAAGTACATAGTTCAAAATAATTAAGTAATATAAATAGGAAGGTGTTAGAATTATGTCGATTTACATCATCATCATTTCAGTTTAAAGACGTCCACTGCTGAAAAAAAGCCACCAAAGGCTGACCAGGTCATCGGTCCACCTATGACCTGGTCGGACGCAACATTGACAGGCCTTCCAATGTTGCGACATCTGGTACTGTCATGTCAAAGTCAGTGAAAATTAAAAAATATTTAAAGAAAGTGTAATTCGGACTTAGGTTCCAGTTAAAACAGTTAAACTCGTAAATAATTCCCAAAGTGTCTGTTCTAACAAATATTTTTACAATAACAGCAATCTTCAATACCCACGTAAAATTGCTAACAATCCCATCATCAAAGCAATCCTACTGAAAATAAGGGCCACGTTAATGTACGTACCGTTCCATAATACATTAGAGGCAAAAAGCATACACGAAATACGAGACAATGTTTGGTTGTCCCCTTAAAATTCAGAACACAGCGTATGGAAATCGATACATATTTGGGGAACATAGCTGGTCTCTACGTGAGGGGCTTACACAAATACGCGACATGGATGACCTTTATATAGAATGAATTTACATTGGGGATATAAAGGGGTGTAACAATTTGTACGGAAAATTATCGGCAATTTGGATATTTTATTTGGTGTGTAAATAATAAGCACGCTTAAAAATGTGTTCTACTTAATTGTTCACACACAATAGGCTTATTATAGGAAGGTTTTTGTGAAAATTCAAATTCTTGAACATCAGTACTCTCGGATAACTCAAAACTGTTGTGGATCTTATCAGACGCATGCTCTATTTCCGTTGGGCTAAGTTCTCCATATAATGGTTGCCTGCAGACGGACGGCGACGCTGAGACCTGCCCACAACGACAGGGTAAGATGACCTGGATGCTGGCTAGTACCCTGGTTACGCAGGGAAATTTCGTAATTAAATAATTCCTGGAAGATATTTGGCCAGCAGTGGATTGTATAAATAAAAAAATACTAATGTCAATTTTGGCCAACAATTACACCTGCTTTAACTTTTCCAACAATTACACCTACTTACCATGAGATTCAGCAGAAATTTAAACTGATTAAGAGAGTGGACCAACTTTCAAGCTTCCAGAAACCCATAGCAGTATAACACAAACAGGCATACATTTAATAAATAGTTACATCCAGCAAATAAAACATTTGTCACCTAACATCATTCGAATGACCACGTAAAGGACATCATTTAAAAAGACACAGGACTAAGGCGTCCTGACACGAACACATATCGGAGTAGACGCCCAGCCGAGAAACAGCGGGCGTTCATACGTCTCTATCGAGACACCATCAGACTTAATGTTGGTATATTTCAATTGTCAGGAGCTTCCGAGTGTCTTGAGTTGGAAATTTTGTGGTTTTATTTAAAGTGAGAGGATCTTTCTTCAATGTAAGCTGTTGTGGAAAATAAAATTGAATAAAGGGTGAAAACTAAATTACCGCCATTTTTATAAATATTGATTTGATGAAATAACCATAACAGTATGCTTGGACATCACACTAGATAATAGAAGAATATAAAATTACACATAAATTCAATTCTTCACGAAACTTGTCGCAGTTTGTAAAGTGTTATGTTAAAGAGATAGGCTTAAATCAATCCTTCACTATTGTTGATTTTGATAAATATTAAATATGCTTGTATTCGCTTAATAAAAAAATAAAGATCATCTATTGCGTAGCGATAGCGATCGTTAAATGTCTAAAATGATTGATTGACAAGCGCTATCGAAATTTCATTAGATCACCCCCTGACAATTTAGCATTTTGACAATCGTTATTACCTTTGGTATACATCCTCTGGAACCAACATTTAATTTCGATTCCCTCCCAATAAACAAAAATTAAGTCACATTGTTGATTAGTTAACAATAATTGATTCCTCCTCAATTTATTTAAACAAACTGACTTACTTTACTAAAGTTCTATTAGGATACGATTAAGCATGAAACCGCTGTATAATAAATGATTGTTGGCGATAACATAAACACTTCCATCGTTCGCCACACAATTTAGAAATATGCAAATCTGCTGCAAATCCCTTAGGGCAAAGATTAAGGTAAAAAGTGCTGAACAGTGGTAGAAATTTTATGCCCAAGCAAGTATGTTTTATACCTCAGCTGGTTATTTTTAGTTTTAGCCTTGTAATTTTAATAAAATTACAAGTTGCCAGATACGATATGAGAAGTAATCAATTACCATAAGTGTAATTGAAAATTATTGAAACTGTTAACTGTTAGAGCAGTGGTGGCCCAGTGGTATGGGCCGCGACTTACAAGTTGTAGGTCGTGGGTTCGAGCCCAGGTAGGCGCTTTACTTTGTGTAAATTATTTCATCACCACTGCTCTCAAAACGGTGAAGGAAAACATCGTGAGGAAACCGGCATGTCCTAGAAGACAAAAAAAGACATTTGAAGACATGTGACATCCACCAACCCGCACTAGGCCCGCGTGGTGGATTATGGCCCATTCCCTCTTACAGAGAGGAGGCCTGTGTCCCAGCAGTGGGAACATTAATAGGCTGATGATGTGTTAACTGGAACGGCCTGTTATTTCATGCCGAAATGATAATAATAAATTACTAGCTTGAATTGGAAACGATTTTCCAAAAAAACGAGCAAAACAAAGTTAAGCAATTAGAACTTACTCTAAATGCCATAACATTTTACAATCCACTGGTTTCTAATCATTATTATCCATGAAAATATAGGCTGCTGTGTAATCATGAAGCAGCTTACTTCTAGTGGCACTAGCATCAATGAGTTTCTGACCGAGGAGGCATATCCCGAGTGCGGTTATGTCGCTTCTTACCCTATCTACTCCATGCCCCCCGCTGAGGGCTTTAATTAATATTTCTACATAGTATCCGTACTGCGCGAATTAATTTCTAGTATAGAACCCACGGTGAAATATGCTAATCTCGCTGTGATTATGTGTGGTTGTTTTAGAACCAGAGAGATTTCACCTTTAGAAATTCTCACTTTCATGACTAGGGTTATGACTAATAATACTGCAAACGTCTAGACTATTTCATCTGAATTGCAAAGGACGTTTGTTAAAGAAACTTACCGTGTCAAAGGTAAAATAATAATTTATACTTTCTATGTCCACATGGTTTATATGATTTATATTAAATTGAGGAAGTTTATGTATTTGTTTAAAGTGAACATAAGCTTTAAACAAATACATATGATGTGGTACATTCACAGGCAGACTTTATTTCATAAGGCTTCACTAACACCGCCAGTGAAGCAAAAATTAAAATTGTAGTTTTTTTTTATTATCGATAGGCTCGCGGTTGACCACTACCTCGCCTGATGGTAAGCGTATGTAAATAATATTTCAATGAATTAATACTCAACAATTTACCAGTGTTATAAAAACGTCAAGAATTGAAACGATTATCCGTATTATAGATTTTTATACACGCCAAGATGAAAAAGCGGGCAGCGTGTAATGTCTCAGTAAATTGCTGAGGTGAGGCGTGAAATTGAGGATGAGAAAATACTTAAACGTCTTCATCCATATTTAATATCAAATATTAAAAAGCAAACCTCGCTTCATAACGACCCGTGATGACTGCCCAGCGAACTAAGAAATATTTACTATAAAGTATTCATGAAAACATAAATTTCAAGTGAGCACCTATGCAAAAATTTCTTAATGACAAGCCGAAGAACCGACTCACTATAAATACATTATTTTGAAACCGCAAACAAAAACTTATATCAACTACACCTTACACTGATCATAATAGGGGTCAAAATTGTTTATCAAGAAAAGTAAGCAGCAAAACATTTGGCACCTTTTAACAACATTATTTTCAGATTAGAAAATTTTGGAAGGGATAAATTTAAACTTATAGCTATCTGAATAAGGATAGTTGTTGAGGTATTCTAATAAGCTAAGTGCGTTAGCAATGTTGTTAAAAGCTTATGAATAGGCAATAAGTTGTCTTCAGGCGCCTACCTCTGAGCACTAGTTAATGACAGTTGTATAGGCAAGTTATGCAGATTAATGCCAATTTTGTGGTACAGTTAAGGAGTTATGTATAACATGTAATGGACTATTTTAGTATGTTATGTCGATCGGGATTTGATTGTAGGAAAATTAATGAACTTAGCTTTGCATAGTAAACCATTTATTTGTGTTAGTAAATATGTCTGTGTTGGATAAATTGGTAGATAAGTGAAAACATTGTGTATATCAGTCAGTTACGTTTTAACTCACGCAAGGTAGGAGTCAAGCAGGATAATGGATTGATCTTGTTCCAGCGATTGGTTAACTAACTTACGCTGCATTTACATAATCTTGTCAATGTTACCGTTTTATTACATTTGCTTCGGCATTTCTCTTATAACTATCTATGCATATTTTATCTTAGCGGCTTAGCATAATAATAATCAATTTTTTTTTAGGGTACATATATTGTTCACACAACGGATGGTCAATCAGGCCAAAAAGTTCTAGTGTGGTGACAGCTTACCGGCAGATAAAGCATTTGAAGACTTCGCACTAGGTGGACCGTTGCCTCGGTTATGGCTGTGGGAATCCGCTAGATTCTAGACCCACAGGATCGGCTTTGGCTGAGATTCTAACCAAAGACACAGTCATCACTATAACACTATTAGAACATAATAAAAACCGGCTACCGACCACTGAAACAAACGACTACAAAATCTAAAATAAGCTTGAAACATCACAAATAAAAAGAGCAGAGCATAGATCGAAACTACAACGGAACATGGTTTTGACGTCACAGACCATTGCTTACAAGTAGGCGGCGGGCGAACGAATGTCTCAATTATCTTTGAAACGGTGCAGTACACTCAACTTCCTAAAGCATTAGTAAAAGAGAATACATTTAGTGTATATTTCTATATTTGTTTTGATGGCTGATCCCGAATAATTGATTTAAAAGTATCACTCAAAACGAAATTCAATTTAAAAAAACATATATCACGGGAGTTTAACGCGATGATTTCGATTATTTATTTACCTATTTCAACCAAACTTCAATTCATCATCGCGTTAATTTGATGTATTGTTTTTAAATTATGAGACGCGAAAGTTTTTAAGTTGACATTCAATTTTGTCATTAAAAAAGTTATATGTTTGATTTTAACATTGTCATTACTATCACACTAAACAAATGCTTCATAAAATCAACAACAATGAATACCGACTTTAAGTCACATCGACTTTACATCCTAGTGTAATAAATTTAAAATAAGAATTGCTGTACTAAATTAATACCTACAAAATAGACTAAGTTCATTTTTTAGCTTTTAATAGCTAGTTGATAAAATTGCAAGTGTATAAAAAGCCTTGAACAAGACAATTTGAACAATGTATTTTAGAGATTCACATCAGTTTATAGCTAAGTCTTATTTAAAATGCGACCAATTCAGACAGTTTTCATATCGGTGTGTAGATTAGAATGGACGGCCATTTTATTAATTTCATCCTCTCCTGTAATTCATAGCCAAATATAGCTCACAATACTGCCAGTACTATGCTTCTAACGCTACACGATTTATGAGTGATATTAATTTAAAAGTTTAAGGTTTACTTAAAAAAGAAAAGTCAGATAAATAAGTAACAAAACTATTTTAAGAGGAGTATATAATATTCAATTCTTCTATTTTTGACTATGATGACATAGATATGACTTTTATTGGTTAAATAAACAGGGTTGAACCATGGTTCATTATAAAATCGTATCTGTGATTATTGAAGTGGTGTCTCAAGTTTTTTTACAAATACGGATATAGTTGTAGCAGTTATATTATTACGTTTTACTCATAAAAGACAAACTAATAAAACATATGAACGTAATGACAGAATTTAATATACCACTGTTATTTCAACAAACACCAAAACAACTTTGAATTAATCACTTGATCTATTATTCCAGCTTCAATCAAGTTAGCAGCACAAAGTAAGGTTCCCGGCGTTACATATATTGAACGCAGGGAAACCAGCAAATTAATATGCTAGCTGTAATTGATGACAATTAGTGAAGCGACGCGGAACGGGCATACGTTGATTGTACCATGAATGTCTGATTTCCACTGCGTGGGATTATATAGTATGTTGAAGTGATTTATGGTAGCCGCTGCTGTGTTTTGATGGTTTACTTTCTTTTCGTTTTCTGTGGATACATTTTGCAGCTCCTTTCAAGTATTTAACGACAACGTCGTAAATAATTTTTGACTCCTAAGAAAGTTTAGTAATATTTCGCGCATATTGGGCTACTTTTGTATTGTGTCTTCACACACAAGACATGGCAACGGATAGACATTTTAAAAACAAAGTTCACTTGACGAATAAATAAAAGCATTGCAAGGAGATAATGCTTTGTTAATATCAAATGAATATGAAGAATAACTGATATAAATATAATCCGTCAAGCTAGAGCAAAACCTAGAATTTGAAAACAAGAATAACCCCAAGACGAACACTTGCATGTTTAATCAAATATTCTCGGGTTCTAGGGATACCAAATAACACGCGAGTGCTGACCGACGAGAGACCACTGAAATATATTAAACGCAGGGGTGGGAACAATTGTGACAAATTGTGGCGAATGTCATGTGGTATGTGAAAAAATGTGACGGAATACAGAGGGAAAGGTGGCGGCGTCAAAATACTGCTGTCTGTGTATGATGAGATATAGCCATCTCTAGCTAGGGTCTGGTATGGATAGTATATTATTTGAATTTATGGATGGCTTGCAATTGGTTTTGAGTAAATACAGCATGAATACCCACACATAAGTTATCGCATCTATTTGAATATTTTACCGTACTGACTGAAAACCTTGTGTAAAGGTCGACGTCTAGTTAAACGCAACTTGAAGTAGTTTGGTTTAATGGTAACACTGATTGAAGCATCAACAGGACAGTCATCAATGTATACCGAACAAGAATCCATGAATCAAAATAATGCATATGATTGCATTCATATGCATATGAACTTGTCATAAGCCTGATTTCATAAATCCAAGGCCCTAAACACATAGAACTATTATCAACTAGAAATAAATATTCATAAGTGTTTATCGACATCAAAATCTTACTTGTCATTTTCATCTGATATTAATTCATCTACTGAACTGGGAAAAATCTGATAAACCTTCTGAGGATACGACAAAGGAGTTTCAACTTTGGGGTGAAGTTGCAGGGTGTGATTTACGTTGATGATGAAGGGATTTTCGAGGGCAATAAGTGTGCGATCAAATTGAGATACGAGCCAACACGTGCAGGTTATTGGCACACAAGTGTTTGGACAAACTACGATATTGCTTATTTGTGCGGAAAATCTTTAAGGTCGGGGAGATATTGGACTAAAGCACTGTAATGGTACTGGTGACCGAGCAGAAAAGTTATTAATTCTGATTTTTGATTTGCTTTCAAGTGTTGGTGTATTTTTTTTTTGTTGTTGGCAAGAGTGTAGGAATGTATTGTTTTATTATTTATTTAGGTTGAGTACTTTGGTCGTTGCAATAAAGAATGTAGCAAGATTAATTTTGCGGAAGCAGTGGATGAATGCTTTCCTTATTGCTATGGTAAAAACAAGTATGTATATTCGAGGTACTAGTAAGTAACTCGAAAAAGTTTTTTGTAAGTTTTAACGTTAGTTACTTTTTCAAAATTCATTACCTACTTACAAGAATTGCAAGAATATATTGATAAAACATACAAATTCCTCACATACAAATGCAGTTAGAATTAGGTATCTACATAAAATATTTATGAAAATAAATCAAAGGGCAAAGATTCATTCAAATCTTAAAAACAACAGGACGACTCCATCCTATATTGTCAAAATTCGTGTTGCTACAATATTATGTGTTAAATAAAACGCATTGGCAACCAAGCCAAAATTATTTTATAAACGTATGAAAACGGCATTCGAAAATCATGTTACTTCAAAGTAACATAGACCCACAATATCTTCCTAGACATAGCGATCCTCATCCCCCAAACCGTCCATTTACCCATATCACTATTACTTTTTTCATCGCACTAAACGTCCGTCAATTTCCAGTGATTAAACACAGAACTTATAAGGAAAAAGTTGGACAATAAAATGTAATAAGCCATGAAAAATGACACACCGCTCGCCGTGCGCCGTTAGCAAGTCATCGTATAGGACAACCACTTATCAATATTGATGGATATATTGATTTTGTTGGCTATACGTGTGGAGGTATTAGTTTATGCTTCAATGCTTGGCTGAGAAAATAGTTTGTAACAAAACCTGAGCGTTTCAAAATGAAACCTTTTAAAACTGTTTGTACTACGGAAGCTAGATATTTCAAATTCTCTGAGCACAGAATAAGTAAAAAATATATTGTTTAATAGCATTACAAAAAACCCTAGCCCCTGAGCTAGATAACAGTACCTGTGTTTCAGGGGCCCACTTTCTTCTTCCATTACGTTACATATAATTACATCTAAACCAAGAGCTTAGCAATTGCTAAACAGTGTCAAGATATTCATTTTCTGAAGTGAGAATTTAAAATTGAATTTTTATCAATCTCCACATTACCGTCTAACAAATTTCAGCTTAAAAGAAGGGTTTGACAAATTCTTAACCCCAAAATCTTATTCCACAAACCGGATGCTAGTGTCTAATGTACCTAATGGTAATTATGTGAGCATTAAGAGTTGAAAACGTGTCTAACTCTATTTTAATGGCAAAGATTGACTTTTATTAAGGTCTTCGGATTTATGAAGAGTTTGAAAATGCTCAACATCAAATTCTCAATACAGAAATCCCATATGAAAATTATTTTCTCCTTCAAATCATAAGAACAGAGCATAACAAAACAACAATAACAAGAACTCACATACATGCTCACATCTGAATATATTTTTAAAAACAGAACTTCCTCAGAAAATATCCGTTTCAAAGAGCGTCTTTTAACAAACATTGTGAAACAAAAGAACGTTCAAAGCGACTGTCGACCGTTTGAAATCATTTTTCACTTCATTACCGTTCCAGTTTGCGCGTAACGCTTCTATAATGTACTGTGACTTGCAATGACGTGCATCTGAGTATTCTGAGTCAGTTTCACGCGAACAGATTGAAATGTCTTCTTTATTTATATTGTGCTGGTATTATTGGACGAATCGGGGTCTTAGAGGATGCTTAGTAAATGATTTTGTTCAGTTTTCTTGTTAGATTGGGTGTAAAGATCGCATTTAGAAACATTCTAACTAATATTGGTTTATTCAGAATACTATATTGCGGGATCATTAATTCTTCCAAGTACACATTAACTTTATTACTAAGAATTGCTACTGGCCTATCTATTATTATAGATGCGAATGTGAGTTTTTTCGTTACGCTTTCACGCCGTGACGGTTGAACGGATTTTAATGAAACTTGGCATATAGATAGGCGTAGATCAGTACCTGGATTAGGACATAGGATACACTTCTAACTATAGAATGTTCTCTTGGTATAGTATACTTTTCACGCGGGCGAACCTAGTACAAATCAGTACATAATTATAATAAATCTAAAAAGTCGTTTTTGTACAGAACCGTTTTCAGCATTTTTTTTTACTTTTGTCTGTTTATCTGTTTGTCTGTTTAGTTGTGCAGTTGTGCACGCAACACGTAAAATGTACGAAACCAATGTAGATAACTTTTATACATAAAAATGTGAGTAACTTGAAGTATTAATTCGTTTTTCGCAATCGGTTCACTCTATTAAAAGTTAGATGAATTTAAATTGTTCAAGTAGTAAAATATCACAACACACGCAATTTAGATTCTCGGACAGTTGAACTCCACATTCGATAGATGGTGTTGTGCATTTGACGCAGTGGAAGAAAGACGCTAGAAAAAAAATTGTAGGCAGGTAGGGTAGTTAGCAAGGTAAATAAACCTTCAACTGTCCATTTTCAGACACAATAGAAATTACCATTGTTCTAATCCGATTCGGTCTGGTGGACAGATGACCGGTTGTAAGCAGGGTAGGTAGTAGGTAAGTCTAGGTAAGAAGGGTAGGTACAGAAAGTCGACGGGAGCGAAGCAGCGGGCACAGGTAGTATTAAATAAGAATTTTAACTCGCTACAAATTCTAAAGTAAAAAATTACGACAGTTATCAACCAAACTGCATGGCACGTGTCTTTTGCAGACCATATTCATGCCATAACCTCAAGCACTATCTACCTGCATATTGTATAAATCAATCAATGCAATCCAGGGGTCTTTAAGTCAAGATTAAATAGGTTATTTTAAAGCTAGCGTGCTTCACCGTCGACCACATCATCGCTTACCTTCAGGTGAGATAGTGGTCAAGCGCAAGCCTATTTTAAATAAAATACCCTAAGCAGAACTAATCAAATTACCACAATTTCCACCATCGACCATCTTACAAACCAAACAGAAAACCCCTTCGGCCCTCGTAATCAAAAGAAGACGTCCCAAACACAATTTTTCTGTCCTCAATAATGATTGAGGTCGCTCCTCTTTACGCACTGTTTTGTCCAAGAAGGACACTCCATTCACCACCCCTTTTGATGTTGGACTAGTTCAAGTAATGTCAGATACAGTCCTAATGCGATTTGTGGTTCTATTCGTGGAACCTTCTCCGCAAGGAACCCTCTCACGTGGTTTTTTTAGGGCAGTGTGAGTAGGTTAGTGAAAGCACTTATTGATTTGGATTATTTTGTGCGTCACATTTAAGTCTCTGGAGCTTTTAGCCGGTAGACACTTATGGTATTTAGGCTTGCTAAGACGTTCGCTATTTTTGGACGCACGTAATTATACTGTCCTTGGCCTTGAGATTAGATCTAGGACTTTCTTTTGCGTAGCTACACTTCATATAAAATTAACGTTAGTAACGAGATATTTACCATTTTTACTGTTTGTTGCGAGTTTCCGATATTTCGGTGCTGTTGCAAGCACCATGATCACGGATAAACTGAATTTCTTGCGGGTGGGTGTAAATCGGTCTACCCTCTTTATTGTTCGTTTTTTTGTTACAAACAGTAAACATGGTAAATATCCCCTTTCTAATGTTAATGTTAGTGACCATGACAGTTTAAAAAGTTATACACTTCATATATCTGAAGCTTCACTAGCAAACCAAAATCAAAGAGAAACAAACTTACATAAACGTTTTTTATTATTTCACAAACCTTAAACAAAACAATAGAAACGGAAAACGATACAGAAAAATAAAAAAGATAAAATATAAAAAAGTTCAAAGGCTGGTAGAGCCACTAACAAGGGAAAGATGTAAGGTACATACTCAACTTCACTCATAGCAAAGGTACACCACTCAACGGGTACGTACCCGAAATAACATACTCCTGTTGCTATGCAAATATTCTTGTTTGACTTTGGGAAAATTTTACTGCCAAGCAATCCTTTATGGGAAAACTCTTCAAGCTTCGATGAAGTCATCATGACGGGTGGAAAGGTATTTGTATGTTTGAGTTAGCTAAGTCAATCTTTTATATGGGTGATATCCATCTTTATTTCGTTTCTGCATGCAATCTTAAAACTGCACGAGGTTTTTTATAATGTCTCGTTTGCTAAAAAGATACCTACCTATTAGTAGGCCAAGTGATTTAAAATTATTTGTCAATTGTGATATTATCTTTGTTTTTATTAAAACTCACTTAAAAAATGGACAATTCATGGTACATTTCAAACTTGAATGACATAATGATGAAACAACAGATCTATAACTTATCAGTATCTTTTACTCCAATCTTTAATATTATTCTTATTTCGTAAAGAGTATCATGATACGAGCCGCTCAACAGATTAAAGCAACATACGCAAGGTAATTCCCAACAATGACAATATTCCTCGGAATCCTTCTTATCCTAATAATTTGAAAAGCCAATTCCGTGGCCTCCCTCGAACTCGTTTCATCCATAAAATTGAGTTAGCCAGCCGCTTAATGTATTTGGCAAACATATCACATATACCTACGTATGTTTAAGCGTGTATGTATAGGTTCTAACGAAAAATGTTCCATTGAAAAATACTTTGAGAATGATTCGCAATTTTGTATCTCGAGATGTAATGGCTTGCTAGGAACGAAGGCATAATATTTAATTTTATTGGGATTTCAATTTGCGGATATGAGTTTTGCGTGTTATCTGTTTTTGAGTATGGTGAAATTGCTTCGGTGTGTGAATACCAATTTTTCAAACTGGGAGAATGTTAAGACGATTTGTTTTTAGTTGTTCTTTTGAGTCTTTGGGCTCATTTCTATTCCACCTTGCGTCAAATTCCTCATTATTTAGGATCATGATTTGTTTGTGAAGACATTCTTTGTGTGACGATGTCATGGTTTAGCCTGTTATTCCTATCCTTAACATTGTGAAGCGCATCGAGGCGATTTGTGTATAGGGATCAGCAGATTTTGATCCCTTGAACGTCGCCATTGACCTGATTTTCAACTGTAACTATACAAACAATATTTTTGAACTTATTTTTTTTTATTATTTATGATGGGTTTGCAATTGACTCTAGTCTAGGTCAGAGGTGACAGAGACAAAGTTGACGATGGAGTGAGTTTACCCAGAAAAAGCCTGTGCACTCTAACTTTGAAGAGATTCGGGTTGTATGCATTCAGAAAAACAGACGCAGGCAGTGAATTCCACTCTTTTGCTGTGCGCATTATGAAGGATGTTTGGAAGCCCTTGGTGCGGTACTTAATTTTTTGTGAAGGTTGTAATTGAAACCATAACAACGTATTCAATATTTTTTTAACATTCCTGCTGCTGGCACACAGTCTTCCATTCTGTGAGAGAGGGAACAGGATAGTCTTATTTCTATGTTTACATTTTGTCAGATGAAATATCTAAAAATACAATCAGCTTTTAAGAAAATAACATTAAAATGATTTTTAATTAGTCTGTCGTTTTTCTTCATTAGAACAATAACGAGAAAAATATTTAAGACACGTCTGTTGTTCTCATAAATGCATAAAATATATGTACTTAAATAAATTAAAAAACTTAAAATAATTATGATAAATTATTTGAATTGTTTAAAATTACGGTTTGTTAGAAAACATAACGTATTTTAATAACTCCTGCATAAATAAATTTAAAGTTTTATCCTCTTGTGTTTATGATGGAGTCATGACGTACGAAAATTAACTGTTTCCAAACCAATGCCATAAAGTAAAACTTACCGCATTATTTAAGTATGAATTTACATCAATTATTTGATAAGAAAAATATCAAACTTTATTCAACATCGAATTCAGCTCACATGACGCGGAAATACTTGTATCAATACAGAATCACCAAATCGAATGAACTGAATAGAAAATTCCATTTATGCGCTCTCACATTCAGAACACAACACAGTACATGTTTATCAAACACAACAATCTCTAAATGAAAATCTTTTATACTTTTTGCAATACTAGCCCTGCCAGTGGCTTTAACCGCATGTATTAATATATTTTTCTTTTCTTTTCCTATGTTTCATCAATAGGATGGACCCTAATCTTATTACAATCTAGCGTGGTAAATAGACTAATAAGTAATGTAATTATAACCTAAACTATTACATTGACTTATTATGAATGTAACAGTCAAACAATGAATCACTCAATCAATCGATCTCTCTCTAAATATAGCACTTTTATTATTGTCTCTATAAAGGCGAATACATTTCGTTATTTTGTTTGATTTGATTGGTAGCATTTCACTACCACTAACTCAAACTGTTTTGTTCTTGTTAGTCTTCTCACTATGGTTGCGTCGTCGAGAAGCTGAATTGCCTCGACGTTCACATGCTGATGAAGTCTCTTGTCGTGAGCTTCTGCGATTTAATAGATCACTTTTTCGATGAACTCGACTTTTAGGTCCCGATGGAGATCATCATTTCGTATGTACCAAGATGTTTTCACAATTTTCCTTTGAACTTTCTTTTGGAATCGTTGTATAATTAATATACAGCTCTGTTTGGTGCAGCCCCATAGCCGAATACCATAAGTCCAAACAGGCATCAGGACTTGTTTGTATAGCAACAATTTAGTTTGTACGGACAGCATAGAGTTTCTTCCAAGCAGCCAATACATTATTTTATATCCGATCATTTTTAGGGTTCCGTAGTCAAATGGCAAAAAACGGAACCCTTATAGATTCGCCATGTCTGTCTGTCTGTCTGTCCGTCCGTATGTCACAGCCACTTTTTTCCGAAACTATAAGAACTATGCTGTTGAAACTTGGTAGGTAGATGTATTCTGTGAACCGCATTAAAAATTTCACACAAAAATTGAAGAAAAACAATAAATTTTGGGGATTCCCATTCTTGAAACTGAAACTAAAAATATATTTTTTCATCAATCCCGTATGTGTAGGGTATCTATGGATAGGTTTCTAATATCATTTTTATCTAAACTGAATAGTTTGCGCGAGAGACACTTCCAAAGTGGTAAAATGTGTGTCTGTAACTTCTAAAATAAGAGAATGATAAAACTAAAAAAAATATATGATGTACATTACCATGTAAACTTCCAACGAAAATTGGTTTGAACGAGATCTAGTAAGTAGTTTTTTTTTAATACGTCATAAATCGTAAACCACAATTTACCAAGTACGGAACCCTTCGTGCGCGAGTCCGACTCGCACTTGGCCGGTTTTCTTTTTGACGTGGGCTTTCGAGCGTAACTTTGCGTCAAGGGTGATACCGAGATATTTGGCTGGAACAAAAAACTAAGAGGATTATCATCATCATAATCATTTTAGCCGCAAGACGTCCACTGCTGAACATAGGCCTCCCCCAAGTGTTGCCACATCGACCGGTATCATACGTCTCGCATCCAGGAGATTCCCGCAGCCTTAACCAGGTTATCGGTCCAACTAGTGAGAGGCCTTCCTACACTGTGTCTTCCGGTACGCTTTCGCAACTCCAGAACTTTTTGGCCCCAACGCCCTTTTATTTTGCGAAAAATCTGCTCTGCTGATTGAAAGTTAATTTTGGTAGTTCTTCGGGCTTTGTCAGTAACCTTGGCCCCTGCTCTGTGTTTCTTCATTTCTAATTCGATCACGCAAGGATATTCTGAGCATAGCCTTCTTTAAAGAGCAAAACACCTCATGCCATGTTCTCATCCAGGACTTGGCCTACTCATGTGTTAAGTTTTATTTAACAAAAAAACACATGAAGGCGTGAATACGTAACAAACAAACAGACAGAGTTACTTTTGCATTTACAATCAATATTAGAGATTCAGTGCCAGATTTTCGAATCAATTTTGCAGCATCCCATCACAATTCAATTCGATATCACTTAATCGAATCACTAATTAGCATTTTACTCTTACAAACAGTCGGGAAACGGGATCAAACAGTGCTGATTAACAGTGGACAATTTCATAAATGGACTATTTGCGAAGCGTCTGTGTTTATAATTTTACGGTAATTTGATAATGGGGCGTGCTATGAATGATATTTGAGAGGATTGTAAGTTGGATAATATTTTCTGTTGTTACGTATTGTCAAAAATTATCGGACGCTTTTATTGGTGAAAAGACTCTTTTCGAAAGAGTCCAATATTTATTTCAGCTCTTGTGTTGCCTATAATCGACTATGTTGATGTTTGTTACACTGATCTATCACAAGAACTTCTTAACAAAATGGATCGACTTCTTAACAATTGTATTCGCTTTATTTTTGGCCTTCGTAAATTTGATCACATTTCTTTCTTCCGTTCTCAGCTTAAATGGCTACCTATCCGTCAGAAGAGATCCTTCAGATCCCTCTGCTTGCTCAACAACATCATGAACGATCCTTGTACTCCTAATTATTTAAAACAATATTTTAAGTGTTGGGCAGTTCTTACGATCTTCACCTTCGAGCTTCCAAAAACTTACTTCTCCATATTCCTTCTCAACGCACTGAGTTTCTCTCTAATTCTTACACTGTCTCAAAAATAAAACTCTAGAACGTGCTTCCCCTTGACACCAAAAAGCGAAGAGTAAAATTTGGAACTATTTTTGTCCTCTCATAAATAGCTCGTCCTTCTTTATTATTATATTTTAAACTTAGCATTTGATATTTATTATAATATTATATTATTGTTATATTTAGTTTAATATTTTAGTAATTATTTATGTATTTTATTAGTTAGTTTATGAATATCTGATTTTAACTATTGTTCATGTTTTTAAAATTTTATTTTTTGTACTCCTACCACTGTTGTGTCCTTTTTAACTCAAATATTGACTGGTAGAAAATGCCTAGCTGCATTAAGTCTGCCTATGTATCACCATTGTACATGAAGTTGAAATAAATAAATTACGATGCAGGTCATCGGTCCATCTAGAGTTCGCGGTCGCCACTCTAGAAATTTTGCGACCCCATCGGCCATCCGTTCTGCGAGCAATACCAAACAATACTGCAAAATATTATATCAACAATCATAAAACCAATTGAATTCAAAATCTTATACATTTTAATATTACATAATAATATTTCATTAACTTCAACAAATATCAAAGAGGAAAGTCACAAAGGATTTAACCAAATAATAGTCATTATCATAACTGTAATTTAGCTTAGTTAAATTATTTCAGTTGCTTTCCCTGACCGATCGTTAATTAAAGGTATACGGACCCTTGATAAAGGTTAATGTACACTGGATGAGACTTGGGGCAAAGTTTTGATAGAAGTTTTGAGTAGAGAATAAAATTATGTAATAATAGAGTAAGAGAAATGATTTTGTATAACGTAATTATCTAGTATTAAATAAATAAAAAGGCTTTTTATTTCATGCAAACAATAATATACATAAGTAGTTAAATTTTAAATTGTAAAAATATATTGTAAATAACTTTCAATAGAAGGACTGATACTTCTAGGTGATTTTTTAATAATAAAAAAACACTAAGTAAGATACGTTATCCGTTAAATATACCACAATTAATTCATATAAAGCCAGTAATTACATAATTGCGTTAACTTTATTTGTATTATAAATTCATTTTCATTTTATAAAATTATGTTAGTAGTTGAAAATAATAAATATTGTTGTAAAATATACTAATTGGATTTAGTTTCGAAAAAATAATAATTAAAAGATAAGTCCAGGTCATTAAAATTCCAAATAAATAATTGATTATTTGAATTTATAATTATTAAAATTAAAATAATTAAACGTTACAATAAATAATGTGAAATAAATCATTTTAAATAGTTTATGTAGGAATAACCTTAAATAACTAGTGAATTAATTTGATTAAATTAGGTTGCATGAACCCCTCTGTGGGTAAAGGTCTCCTCCAGAGACTTCCATTCTCCATTTTTTCAGTTTCTATTTGCTGCTGTAAAAGTCCAGTTTTTGACTGCGTGCCTTTGGTCTGGCTCTGCGTCTGTAACCAATGGGCCCTCTCCATGCTGTGACTGCTCGAACCCACCTACCATCAGTATATCTGGCGACTTGTCCGTTTGCCCATTTCCACTTTAGGCTTTGAGTGAACGAGACGGCGTCGATTACTTGCGTCATTTTTCTGATTGTATTTATATATATAGTATAAATATATCTAGTATTACAGATATTATAAATATAAGGTGAAATAGCCCATGTAAATGTACTACCGGGATATAAAAAAAATCTCTACGTCCTAATACTGCATGGTCTATCCGAATTCGGAATTACATCCACATATGGTTGGTCACAGAATGTTGAGGCGTGATTGATTACAAGTTTTGACCAAAACGGGCAAAATGTGGATGCAAACTCTAGGTACACGCTTGTCTAGTCAATTAAGCAGATAATGTAATTTTTTCAAAACCCATAACTATAAAAAAATTAATAGGTAACGTCGTAATTCGCAACCTAATTTTAGAGGTCATAGAAATAACCTCAATAAGCAAAAATCAAATAATTAATGCAGTTTCAGTAAAATATTATATTTATTTTAAGTCCACTTGACCTAGCTATAACCTTGCAAAAAAAGTCGTCTAGACAGACTTCCTGTAATTACATTGCATTAAATATTTCAAATGTCTGCCATTTGTACAAAATTTGCTCATTTATAATTCATTAAATAGGATTTCAGTTCAGACTGAAATCGTTGCGAATTTTTTGGAAAATACATTTACCGACCATCTAAAAACATTGGTATAATTTTAGGATTATTTAAACACTTTCAAAAACCTAGCTTTTGCCAATAAAAAGACAATTTCACTTTACGGGCACTTATTATGTACCGGTGAAAATTTCTCGTTTCGGGTTCCAAAACTCGTCCAAATCCGCAGGCTTATTACGTATGAAACAGCAATTAGCGATATTTGCGCAGAGATTGTACAATCTTCGCGCGATTATCGCTTTACGTCAAAAAATTGGAAGACTTATTTTTGCGAAATATTTATTTATTATATTCTTTATTGTACACCATAAAAAAAAAAACATACAGAACAAATATTTTCAAACAAAGTGTACAATGGGCAGTCTTATCGCACAGGGCAATCTCTTACAGACAACCTTACAAATTGACAAATAGTTGCTCTTCAATTGCGAATCCGCATTTTATATGAGCTATAGCCACACCATACTAATTTTACGACGGCACTGCTAACAATAGAAATCTGCTAACTAAAATGTGCATTTATCGCAAGGTGATCGCGATCATTTCGTATTATGTATGGTTTTTGACAGCAGAGCGACAGCCATCGGCGAGCAAATGTGACTGTCAAATTGCGATTACTTTTTCCCTTGTTGTTGGTCAATTGCAAATCGCTCGCTGATGGCTGAGTATGTACAGAAGCTTTTGAGTTTTTGGCGGCTTTTTTCGTGTGTTATTTTGTGACTACTTTAATTATCTGCAAATTAGAATAGTAATATAAAAGTAAATATTGAAATAACAAATTCCAAGTGAATATTGTAATGACAAATTGGTGTTGTTTTGTGTCTCTAATGTCTACGCAACTGGACTATTTGTTGAATCATTGAAACAGACGTGATCTCGGTAAAGTGGAGGATTTTTTATACTATAGTGTTGGCTTCCTCGGCGAAGCTTATATGTTTACTACTAAATACTTACAAACACATTAGAATGCGATAAGTCCGCAATATGTATCTTCTATTATATTCTTTTTTTATATGGCAAGTGCCGATGTCGACTATTCTGCCAATGTCTAAAGTAAATTGAAAACGTTTCATAGCTTAAATACGAGATGATGTAGTCTATTTATTGATGTCCTAATGCGTTATCGATTCGATTTCTTATAACAATCGACAATTCAAAGAAATTTTAATGGATTTTACACATTGACATTTTAGTCATCCAATTTTTCAAATCATTTATTATATTATGTAGATAAAATGAAAATATCCAGTTTTCACTGCCACATTTACTTCACACTAATACTTTACATCGCCGAATATTAATTTATCGGAATATTGGCGCTAAATCGTAATCAAATTGACTATTGTAAAAAAACAGCCTCCACGAAGTGTTGCTCTTTTATTAGCTGGTTAATTCATCAAACGATACATTTTATAAATCATCGGACAGATAAAATAGTTTCAGTTAAAAGTGACTGTCAAAAAAAGAGTTGACTTAAAGGCTTCAGTAGCCAGGTCACTAAATTGATCGCGCAATAATTGTACAATTATTGCTACTTGCTGTTCCTTACGTAATAAGCCCGCCGTTCAGCCGTTGAGGCGCGTACAAACATCCAAACATACATACTTTTGCAGTTATAATATTAGTAGGCCTCATCCTACTAATAATATAATTGCTTTATACCTATACGTACACATTCTGCATATATCAACTTGAAAAAAAAACCGGCCAAGTGCATGTTGCACATTTCGGCAAAATCAAGTTGGTTGTAATAGAAAAATGAGGGAATTAAAAAAAAAATATATCAATATATTGGTATTCTTTGGTAATAATAAATATTATCATCAAATTTCAAGTTCATAGGTCAAGGAGAAGTTTAAAATTCTTCGCCACAAAATTAATTTGTAATAAAGCTGACTTTGGTGGCTTCTCATTCCTTTGTTTTCCAATATGTTTTAAAACAAAAAAAAATAGTATTCATCTACTAAATGAGCTCTAAAAAACGATACCCCACTCGATGGAGTAGGCCAAATTTTAAATCATTTTTTGACGTTGTATGGCTTTGGGTCAACAAGATGCTTATACTGGGCAATTTTGAAGAATGTAGCTCCAACCGTATGGCTGTAAAACCTGTGTGACAGGCGACGGACAGACAGACACGTGAGGGACAGCAATAGGGCTCCGTTTGAACCCTTCGATTACGGAACCATAAAAAAATTAACGATTACGGAACCCTAACTAAAGTCATCGAAATTACGTTAAAAAATTCTCTTACAACGAAACAGTAGGTACTTAAAACAAGCTTAGACACCACCACAAACTAAAAAAAACGATAAAATCATTTTTCTTAACGCCACAAACCAAATAGCTCTTTAGATCCCCTAGATCTTCAAAACGACGCTACTAAACAAAATACAATTTCTACTAAATGTGCACACCACTTTAGGAGCACCGCAAACGATGCCTTTATTCCGCTCCATTACTTTTCAAAAGATTAGCTGATTAGCAGGACCTAGTCACCCGGCGATATCTTTGCCTACCTTTGTTACTTAAATCATGGGACTATGAAGGATTTGTATGGCATTTGCAGTTTTAGGAGAGTTTTGGCTAAGGGCTTTTTTTTTGAGTTGCGTTTCGCAGCTCAACCAAATGATGACTACTGCTTAACCGGACTTTCCATGTGGAGACTAAACTGGAGCTGCCAGCTAGGTACAAAAACTTAACCTAAGCTACCACGCTGAGGGCTATACCCGATGACGACTCAGGGCGTCGCTGGGGGGACAACTGGGGCTGGATCTTGATTAAGTGATTCTACCATCCGTTTGGAAAATACCTATGTGGAGAAGAACGGAGAAGAAAACTTTAAGTATAGTTTTTGAGGGGTACCTAATAATTATCTTACTATATTACTTCTTACTAATATTATAAATGTGAAAATTTTAATGGATGTGTGTGTGTGGAAGTGTGGATGTATGTTTGTAACTCAATCACGCCAGAACAGCAGAACGGATCTAGATGAAATTTGACACAGATATAGATTGTAGTCTGGAATAGCACATAGGCTACTTTTCATCCCAGTATAATTTTCCCTTGGGATAAGGAAACACTTGTTACGCGGGCGAAGCCACTGGCAGAAGCTAGTGATTATATACAAATAACAACAAAATCGGATGGTTCTTTACATCTAGAGAGAACCCACCCATAGAAATAGTTAAATGTGTACGTAGAGAAAGAAGAACTTGTATGTGTAGAAGCCACAACATACAACGTGCACTGACGTTTTGTTTGGTAGCTTCTATGAAAACCTAACGGACTTCTTTGAAATTTAGACTATGCCGTATAGAGGAAACGGGTAAAGGGTTCGCTTACCTTTCAAAATTATTTGAAATTGAATACTATCATTAATATAATTCAAATCATTTGAAAGCCCATACACACAACGCAACCTACAACTTTAAGCGGTGTGTACAGTAAAAGAACACATTATTCACACTCCATTCACAGCTCGCACCCTTCACCAAAAAAATTAACAGCAAAAACACAATAAAACGGAACGCGCAAAAGAACTATCAAGAAACGCCTCAAAAATGGCGGATGCGAAAAAAATAACGTATAATTACACACGCGAGGCAAAAGGGGCAGCGCGAGGGGGCTAACAAAAGCGTTTGTTTTACTTTAATATCTCACTCCTGTCAGAAATAGGACTAAAGAATCTCTGTATGATTAAAATGCCCCCTTTACTGCTGTACGTATTTCCTATGAAGAAGAGAGTATATTCTGTACTGGGCTAGGCTTTCCTTTGATATCACTGTGGGGACAACACTATAACGGCTGGTACGGAAAATTTGGATAGAAAACTTGCTCATGAATCACCACAGTAATAATAATTTAAAATATAACTGATTAAAGTGTAAATCAATACTCAAATAACTTTGATTATGATTGCATGTGTCGCGCATATCAAACAGAGCAGAGATATAGAACCAGACATCGTTTAGTGTCAGCTTACACTCTGACTGAACAAGATTGGCATTCATTAGCATACGTCGCCCAAAATGTCACTGATTGTAGTCCTACAGTGTCTCGCTATTTTCAGCACAACTTCAATATCAGCGGCAACTGTCAAGTGGCTTCCAAACTCAAGCTTCAAGTTAGCAGAAAACTTCAAAGACAAAAAACTTCCGTGTTCAAAACAAACCGTCGTGTTTCCACAATCATTTGCCGGTTCAATCGAAATAGCATCAGAAACTGAAGTTAGCGGATTCATTTTGCCTGAGAATGGTGAATTAATTTTAGAAGGCTTGTTAACTTTTGGAGACAATCTCGCAGAAACCAACTGTACAGAAGGGAACGCTTATTACGAAGATACTTCTGTGACTTCCTGGAATCAAGCAGATGTTTGGAGCTCGCCGAAGTTCAACAAAGCTACTCCTGACTCAGACAGGGTGCCGTGCTTCAACGATGTAGTAGAGTTTCCAGAGCATACCAAATTTACACTGACCCTGCCAAAAGTAACACAGTATGTTAAAGCCATCAAAGTTGGAGACATCAGTATTTATTCTAGTAAAATTTTCGCGTTTATTGCAATGCTACAACCAGGTGATGCAACACAACAATTTGTTTTAAACGAATATATGGGCACAAATGTTAAGATCGGAGAGCCTATGCACTGTTCACAGTTTGGGTGCCCGTGTCAACTAAAACCGATGGCAGTAGATTGTGCTGCGAAGATCTGTCCGAAGGCTCCGTGTGTACATCCTATCAAGCCTCTCGGGTTCTGTTGTGAAATATGTGGCGGTTACATATTGTTTGATGCGGACGAAGGATTCGATTTTAAAACTTTTGATGATCTTGTTGAAGACACTGCCAAAGAGTACGGTAAAGACCGTGTTGAATATTATGCTGGTTTCTCTCCGGAAATTGAGTTCAGAAGAATTCAGCTCGTGGTTGTTGACAAAGGAGAATACGATGGTGTAAGCGCAGAAATGATCAATTCTATTAGCTATGCACTCCGTGATCGTTGGGTGAAAGGACATAAGGTTGCTCAGATAAGCGGGAGTCCTTTATCGAAGTCGGGTTTGGGTGGCAAAATCTTTGTATCTATGTTTTTCGCAGTGATTTTAATATTGGGCGCATTGTATGTGTACTATTATAAAATCCCGAATTTGAGGATCCCGGTAATGTCTAGAAATATGAATGGCAATATATTTTCGAGGTTTGAGAGGAGGTCGGACAGTGTGGTGAGTTTGACGAGAAGAGACTCCGAGATCAGTTCTAGAAGTGGTTTTAGGAATCCGTTGTATAACTCTAAAAGAGGTCGTGTGCAAGTTGTCGAGTCTGTAGTTGAGGAATGATATATATACATATTATTTGCTTTTTTATAGAAATGTATGGTGAGATTATTATATGTCCTTTAGAAATATCTGTTGATTTTTTCTTATTTAATGTCCCATGAACGCAAATAATGCATCAACAAGACTTTTCACCGGATTAGATAGAATTAATAAAATAAATTATTTATTTAAGTTACCAAAAATACGGATCGAAATCTTCAATATGTTTTTTTTCAACCAACTACATAGGCGAAAAATCTAAAAACCAGTAAAAAATCTGGTAATAAGCCCATTTTGATCACCCGTTACTAATTCAACTTAAAAACTAAAAACTTAACTTTTTTAAAGATACTCTTCTCTGGGAATAGTTAAAACTGTTCGCATCGTTGGCTTTTAGAACTGCTCTGGATTTATCGATAAAGTAAAGTCAAGGTTTCACGTTACTGAATTTGCTTGGATGTTGCTGCTTTTGAATCGTTATATATTTTTCTTAAGAATGACACAAACAGAATACTAGTATGCTGTTTGTCTCAATACCTAGGGATTATATGCTAGTTTTTTTTATTGTCAATAGGCTCGCGCTTGACCACTATCTCACCTGATGGTAAGCGATGATGTGGTCGACGGTGAAGCACGCTTGCCTAGAAAAAACCCATTCACCCATTCATTCCAGCTAGTTATTTTTTTGTCAAGTCTTGCATTTGTATTATATTCACACAATGAATGTGGGACAAAACTTCGGGCCGAACTAAAAATAAATCAAGATAAAGCTTCCCGTTTGCTAATAAATGTTTCATTGCAAATTTAAGAATGTTTCATTGCAGTAGATGTCTTTACTATGATGATGAAGATAATGAGTTTTAAGTGCCTGGACAGTTTTTGATATGTCCAAGAGATCTTGGTAAAAAACACAAAAGAGTATGTTAGGGTAGACAAAAATATAAAGATAGATAGTAGCAGGTAATGTTCTTTAGTTACTGCCAACCCCAATGGGAAATATGTGAGTTTAGTACTTGATCTCAGCCCTGCTTACAGCTTTTGTTTTTCAAGTTACCTTCGATAAATGATTTTATTTCTGTAAGTTGGTTTGTACAAACACTTTTACATGTCGTTCATATTTTTTAAACTAGATGAGGTCGGCGTTTCCTATCTGATTACTCTGAGAAGAAAGGCCGAAACAAACTCAGAGGTCACAGTCTCTTTTAAAGTCCTGACAAAATCTTCAGAGAAAATTATGAGGGCCTAAAACACCACAAGTCAATATTTTATTTACTTCGATTTCTTGTCGTACAGTATAAGCAAAGCTTTAATAGCTTGTTTAGTCTTCTTTGGAATGGCTTAGCTACAGACACAAACTTTTCTCTCATTCTAAATTTACACTTATTTCTATATCGATAAAGTTTGTTTTCGCTAAATCTTTGATATTTTTAACATTGTCAAGACGCAGTCTTTATTAGGTAGTAACTCTTGAAACAAAGTGATGTGCCTCACAGTTCACAAAAGGCGGTCCTTTCAGTGTGTCTCATTTATACTGAATTGTTAGTTTTACTTCGAAATTTTTTGATACAATATGAATTCTGTGATATTGTCTTTGTGAAGTGAAATGAGGAGGAAGAATTGATTTCTAGGAGTTACAAATAGTTAATATTGTTAACATAATATCTTTGTACTGATCCAAATCATAAGTCATGTTCAGTTTGAAAAACAATCTATCATGGGAATTTAACGCGATATATTGTTGTTCAATTATGAATCGCGAAAGTTCTAAAGTTATGTTGTTATATTTAGTTTTATTGGTGGACTAGCTGTTGCACGCGACTTCGTCCGCGTCAAACTCGTATTTTTAAATTTAATTTTCTTACTGGAACTGTTATTTTTTCCGGGATAATAAATAGTAGCCTATGTTACTCCTTATAACATCAGCAACCAGTGAAAGTACTATCAAAATCGGTCCATCCGTTTCGGAGATCACCCGGAAAAACAGACAGATAGACACAAATCTGACCAGCGCGGCGTGGGTTACGAATGTGTATGAAACACCGACTACACGTTGGGCGTTTTATACACATTCGTAAATGAAGTTGGCGCTGCAGGCAGGTGGCGTTCTGTAGTTTCTGAATTTTTGTATGTATGTAATACCAGCCTATAACTGGCCTATAGCTGAGCAAAAAGGCACTTCTCAGAGGCAAGAGCATTAATTATAATGCTTACTCAAGGATGATTATCGATTTCAGATTTAGATTAACTGTAGGTCTAGGTTTGGCTCCCGATGTTTTCCTTCACTAACAACCTTAGAAATCACTGACTTCATCATTATCAGCGGAAAGTAAATTATATAATAAATAGAAAGTATTTTAATTATTATCACAAAATTTAATAGAACTCATGAATAAGCAGAAAATTAGAAACACAACCCCAATCGGTTTATATTTGACTTCTAAAATTCACAATAGGCACCGTACGAACCCCATATTTTCGTTTAATTCCGAGATTTGAGCGGGCATATTACAGGTATGTTTTGTTAAAGCCATAGACATAGAGCATGGACTGAGCTTAGCCAGGTATGAATTGAATGAGTTCAGAAAAATGTGAAAGAGATAAAGCGATCGTTGGGCCAGTAGTTCTAGAATTCAGATTAGGCAGTGTGAATTTTATCATTATATTTCGACGTTTCATTCTTCAGATATATTTTCAACACTGTAGTATTTTTTATCCTACTGGCAACTTCGCACTGGTAAAGAGTAATTTCGTTACTTTTTCTTTTTTTTTTTGTTTCTACCTACGTGTAGGCCTTAAGTTGACTCGTCATTATTTTTTCGTGCGTGGCAACAAGCACACTAATCTCCGGAATAAAATAAGTTTTAAAGTAAAATAAAATGCCTAAACGAAGTGCTGACGAAAGAATACAATATTATAGTGCAAAAATAAAGAAGTTGAAAAAGCAAGGCAAGGAAAAAAGGCGTAGTCGCTTAATAGTGTACTCTTCATCATCTGATTCCGAGGAAATACAAGGTGAGTCTATTTTTGCCATTACAAAGTGAAGTGATGAAATAGTAAGTGGAATATATTCATGCGTTCAGCGTCTATAAGCTTCCCTGGAGGATCAACTGCGGGTTATCACGATGGGTTAGCATGACGCTAGAAAATATCAGCCTGGAGGTTCAACTGCGGGTTAACACAAAGGCTTTGATCTTGTAAAAACAACAAAAAAGGGTACCGTTTGGACCCTGGGGCAACGATCCCTATAGAGACATCGAATATTTCTATTAACATTTTTTTTTGTTAACTACCCTCAATTAAAAAAAAAAAATATATATATATATTATATAAATATGTTACAGATAACGGAACGCAAAACGTAGAGGAACACATTGATGTCGATGAAACACCACTAGATGTGCCATCAACTTCCACGTCACCCGATGACCAGCCACCAGCCTCGGAAGTAGTAAGCACTGAGCCAGAACTTGAACCAGAGCTACTAGAAGCATTGGGCGATGCTGTTGTCGATATTCCAGTCTACGGCCCGGACATACACGACAAGTTGGCTCAACGTTGGTTACCAATTCTTAAAAAAGGTATAAAAAGCGAAACCAAAGAAACGCTTCTGAAAGGATATACGATTCCTAACAATTGTAAGCTACTCAAAGCACCTACTTTGAACGTTGAAATATCAGCTGCTGTCACTGATTTAGTAAGAAACAGAGATAAAAAGCTCCAAACCAAGCAGGACCAACTCGGCCTGGGTATTTCGGCCATCAACAAGGCAATGACCCTGCTGCTGACCGGTGATGACAAAGTACAAGTTGTTAAAATTTTATCAGATAGCTGCCGAATACTTGCTGATCTCCACTTTACCGAGACGCAAGTAAGAACAAAACTTATGACGCCAGGTTTGGACAAGTCGTTCTTAACCTTAATACATGATCAAGACAGAGATGAAACCCTCTTCGGAAGTAAATTACCGGATAATATCAAGGCCTCAAAAGCGATCGAGAAACAAGGTCTGCAAATAAAAAAAGCACATATTCCGAAGCTGTCAACATCAAACATTCCGACGTCGAGTGCTCGTTTTCAGAACCAGGGAAACTGGTCAGGGCCTCCTCGCTTCCCGTCATCGAGAAGGGGGGGGGGCAGACATCCTCGTACCGGGCACCAACACACCAACGTTACCGCAGGGCGCCACCAGCGCCGCAGACGTCGACGTCAGCGCGAGCGAGTGCGGCCGCGAGCTCCAACAAGCGTGCCCCGACGAGGCAATAACTCAGGTACATGCTGGTAGACTACAATTTTACTGTGATTGTTGGCGTGGCATTACAAAGAACAAGGTTATTCTGAGTTGGATTTATCATGGGTACCACATACCTTTTTCGCGTAAAGTGGTACAGAGTACTATTCCCCGCAATTCCTTTTCCGTCAAGGAAAAACAGGACATGCAAGTAGCTATCCGTAATTTAATAGATTTAGGTGCGATTACGGAACGAACACCTAGATTTGATCAATTTGTATCTAACATTTTTTTGACACCAAAATCGAATGGTAGCTATAGATTTATACTAAATCTTAAACAACTAAATAAGTTTGTTTCAAATGAGCATTTTAAGATGGAAGACCATAGAACTGCATCAAAAATGATACCAAGAAATGGCTTCATGGCAACCATTGATCTTAAAGAATCATACTTACTTGTCCCTGTAGCTAGATCTCATCGCAAGTATTTAAGGTTTCAATTAGAAGACGTAAAATTACGCAATTGCACATATGAATTTAACGCTATGCCTTACGGACTATCCTCCGCACCTCGGACTTTCACAAAAATTATGAAAGAAGT
Organism: Orthosia gothica; assembly: GCA_949775005.1. NCBI lineage: Eukaryota > Metazoa > Arthropoda > Insecta > Lepidoptera > Noctuidae > Orthosia > Orthosia gothica. The sequence goes on from OX459042.1 coordinate 3,147,285, forward strand.
TGTAGGTTATTTAAGGCATCGTGGATTTAAATCTGTTATATTTCTTGACGATTTATTATGCCTAGGTGATACCTACGACGAGTGTCATAAAAATGTTACCGAAACTCTTAAATTACTGAATTGCTTAGGTTTTGTAGTAAACTATGATAAAAGTAGTCTACACCCACAACAATGTTGCAAATTTCTAGGATTTATGTACAACTCTATAGACATGTCAATATCATTGCCGTTAGAAAAGCGACACAAAATATTACAATTTGTGCGAAAATATTTAAAGTTACCTTTTTGTACTATTAGGGAATTTTCTCGCCTGTTAGGTGTTCTGACCGCAGCATGTCCAGCCGTAAGATATGGCTGGCTCTATACAAAACAGCTAGAGAGACAGAAATATTTAGCACTTAAAAAATATCAAACATACGAAGCTAAATTTAGACCTTCTGCTGTAATCTTATCTGATTTAGAGTGGTGGATTAAAAATATAAATTTCACATCAAATCCTCTAGAATCTCAAAATTTTGTTTTAGAAATCTTTACTGATGCTTCTAAAACAGGTTGGGGTGCGTTTTGTAACAACGAACGTGTCAACGGTGGTTGGAAAAACAGCGAGCGCAACTTTCATATTAATTATTTGGAGTTGCTTGCTGTCTTTCTTGGTCTAAAATGCTTCGCTCGAGACCAAAAGTACAATGATTGTAATATTTTGCTACGCGTTGACAACACCACTGCTATTAGTTACATAAATAAAATGGGAGGGATTCAATTCCCTCATTTAACCGATTTAACCAAAACCATCTGGCAGTGGTGCGAGAAACGGAATATCTGGCTGTTTGCGTCATATATAAATACCAAAGATAACATAGAGGCAGATCAAGAGTCGAGAAAAATCAATCCCGATATCGAATGGTACCTCTCTGACTCGGAATATCAGAAGGTTTTGGCATCTTTTGGCGAACCAGTAATAGATCTCTTTGCTTCTCGCACTAATGCAAAGTGCAAAACGTATGTCTCATGGAAACCAGACCCTGACGCCATGACAGTAGATGCATTTACAATAAATTGGAAACACGTAGGTTATTTTTACGCATTTCCACCCTTCTCTTTGATTTTGAAATGCATACAGAAAATTATAAAGGACGAAGCAATAGGTATAATTATTTTCCCTTATTGGCCGTCTCAGCCTTGGTTTCCATTAATCAATAAAATACGTCAGTCTGACATTTTATACTTATCGCCTGATTCAAATATTGCCTTGTCCCGTTTCAGGACTCCCCAACTACCTCTGAGACAGTTTACACTGGCTGCAGTGGTGCTCTCAGGTTTGCCTTCGAATCCAGAGGAACACCAAGCCTTGCGCTCGACTTAATGATGGCTTCGCTCTCCCAGAATACACTGTCCCAGTACAACAGTACCTATAAACTATGGTGGCAGTTCTGTGAAGCAAACAGCCTTAAACCTTACTCTGGTTCACCATCAGATATTATGTTAGTTTTAACTGGACTATTTAACAAAGGCGCCACTTACGGATCTCTGAATTCTCATCGCTCAGCTCTATCCTTGCTCTTAGGCAGTACTATAACTTCTAATGACCAAGTTAAAAGGCTTCTAAAAGGCGTTTATAAACTAAGACCTTCCACTCCAAAATACTCTTGTACCTGGGATCCACAAGTAGTTCTAAATTTTGTCGCAGAATGGATACCCAACAGAGTACTGTCAATTGAAAAAATCACCAAGAAGCTAGTGGTTCTCCTAGCATTATGTACAGCGCACAGAGTACAGACGTTCTCTCTAATAAAATTAGAAAATATTGTGGTAGGTCCATCTGGTATTCAGATAGGTATTTCTGATATCATCAAAACTTCCGCGGCTGGACGCGAACAACCTGTACTCATGTTACCGTACTTTAATGAGAACAGGGCAATCTGCCCCGCCACTATATTAGAAGATTATATATTCACCACAAAAAATATTCGATCTGAAGCAACAAACAGCCTTATATTAACTTATAAGAGTCCGCACAAACCAGCAACTGCTCAAACCATCAGCAGATGGATCAAGCAGGTGCTGTGTGCGAGCGGCGTGGACGTGTCTGCGTTCAGCGCGCACAGCACGCGGCACGCAGCCACGTCCGCGGCATCCGCCTCTGGGCTCTCATTAGATGCCATTAGGAAAGCAGCTGGCTGGACCAGTACTTCTCAAACATTCGCAAAGTTCTATCACCGCCAAGTAGTGGACAAAGATAACTTTGCTCGGTCAGTATTACAGACAAACAATAATACTTTGTGATTTTATTAACTAAAAATTAATTAAGGAAGAACAGAATTTTGTTATAATTATTTACATATAAAATTATGTTGTAATATTTAAGGCAGTATTGATTAAAAAGATTATTATTAGTACCGTACTTTACATGCCTGTATACAGAAAATAAAAGACAATCCTTGTCATTTTGTAAATCTGTTTATTTTATTTCACAAAATTTTCATCTCTGAACATCTACAGTGTTGAAAATATATCTGAAGAATGAAACGTCGAAATATAATATATGATCAAACGAACTTGCAAAAGTGAAGTTCGATCGATATTATATGAGTACGTTTCATTCGAAGATATAGACTCCCACCCTCCCAATACCCAAAAAATGAAAATTTTGAAAAATATCTCTAAAAACAATGACGAGTCAACTTAAGGCCTACACGTAGGTAGAAACAAAAAAAAAAAGAAAAAGTAACGAAATTACTCTTTACCAGTGCGAAGTTGCCAGTAGGATAAAAAATACTACAGTGTTGAAAATATATCTTCGAATGAAACGTACTCATATAATATCGATCGAACTTCACTTTTGCAAGTTCGTTTGATCATATATTATGACCTAAAAAAGAGACAGGTATTTATCAATTAAGTTATTTATCCAAATATCCGAGCACTGGAATGCCTTGCAATTCCACCAATGGAACACAAATGATTTCAGAATCTGCAATTTTCCAACAAAGGAGTGCGCAATGGAGTGGTAGATCACGTACATTCGGCAGCATCAGGCCATCGTTTTTACAGAATTCGCATATCACACACATTCTTTAAAAAAAGTGTGATTAGCAGAATATTTTTATTTAAATCTAGCTGTTTTCCGCGGCTTCGCTCCCGTGGACCAACACACCACAGGACCCGTTTTTGGGATTAAAAAATAGTCTATGTCACTCAGGAATAATGTAGCTTTCTAATGGTGAATTATTTTTTTAAATCGGTCCAGTAGTTTCGGAGCCTATTCGGTACAAAAAAACAAAAAAATCTTTCCTCTTTATAATATTGGTATAGATTGAAAAATAAAACGGATATTTTCGGTCATAAATATCATAGACATATTGCCCGGCAGTCAATTTTCATTTTGTGAGAGCATTGTTCATGTTCAGTCCATTCTCCATGTCTATGCTTTAAGTAATATACCGCCATTATTGTAAATTAAGGGGCGGCATCGTCAAGTCTGCGGGATTCCCGGTAATTACCGTAATACGTGGCTTTGAAATAACACTGTCCTGATCAAATATTTATATGTCAGTCGGTGGGAAGTGAAATTTAATATTGTTTGGACAACTAGGTTTTGGTCGTAGTTGTACTTGCTCTTTTGATTGTATGAGATCATTTAGTTTAAACGAAAATGTTTTCGGTGCCGTCGGTGTCTTTGTTTTTCCCATTTTGCTTGCGATATGGACACCGACTACCAAAATTAAAGTTATTTTTCACTTTGTAGTTTTTTATTTAAAAGTCGGTAGTATTTTTTGCAAAAACTTTTTTTTATTTTTCCCTTTTTAATTGTACCTACCTAAAATAGGCAAGTTGTTTAGTAAGGTAGGTACCTATAACGCCAGAATTGATTACCCGAATAACATGAAACTTGAACATAACCGGTGAAATGAGAGATCTGCGTACCTCTTAAGTGCGTACTGGCGTGATGTTATTTTATGAAATGGTATATACAATAAACAGACATGCGATTGCAGCAATCCCGACTGATTTGCCGTTATGTATTTAAGGGTTCTTTTCTATACCGCCGAAGTTCTTCATCAGATCTTCACCAAATTAAAATGGGACCAATTTCGAAACATACTCTTTCAAACAAAAAATAATTTTCAAAATCGGAACAGAATTGACGGAGATATCGGTGAACATATATAAAAAAAAGCAGAAATACAATTCATCTGTGACATAAGTTAACCAATTATTATAAGATCTAACTAATCTTGAATAATTAGAATTTAATTAATTATGAACCACACTTTATACACAATTATTTAAATAAATATCTCAAAATACACGAGCAGATACTTAAAAATCTATTTCTATGTACAATGCATGTCTAACAATCAACCCTTTTGGTTAGGGGACGTGAATATTATATGCGGGAAACAAATCATTCACCCAAGCTGTATGAATAACAGAAAAAATACGAAATGAGGGCCATTAAAAAAATATAAAATTATATATTAGTATGTAGATCTTTTATAATAATGGAGCTCGTCGGTAGTAATGTGATGTAGGATCGGTTTGGGATCAATAAAGCGCCAAATACTGGAATAACAGTTTATTTTGCAGTACCCCCGAAACACGTCACAATAAAAATGTATATTTAGATAGGGTCGCTGGTTGCAGTTGGCTGGTCAAACTTTAAACCATCAAAAATATTGTCTATTTTAGTTGAGGGTGGAAGAACAAAAATAAAACAGTAGGCCTGTCTTTCGGAAGGCCGCAGCGCAGCCAGCCAACTCCACTCCGCGACGCCCTGCCTCGAGCGGATGGCCTCAGCCTTAACCGAACCCTCGGTCTTAGCCGAACAGTCGGGTTAGCCGGACAGTCAGCCCCAGCCAGGCACCGCCTGAAGTTACAGAATAAACACATCTTAAAAAGGAAACTCGAATCAAACACACAAGTTTTATGGTTATGCAGACATACAAATCGTTACAAAAACGGTAAATATTATCTTCTACACCAGGCTTTACATATGCAAACATAATTAAAGGGCCATCTGCCACTCACATTTCATTGAGATTGCCACAACCTAAGAATATTATCGCCGGGGAACCCCATGTCCAAACCGTTCATGTACCACAGCATGATGCAACATAGGACTGACCCTTCCCAGTATTTGGAAACCATGACTAAGGCAGAGCCTGTCCACAGACACCCACAAATGCTAGGCCAGCTTTAAATAAATAAAAATATATGAAGGCTCCGTCTAAGAAACAAAATACCAACCGACAGAGCTTTTAGAAAGTCGGACACATAACTGTCGGAGGAAGGAAATCCCATCGGGAAGATGGGATGGCTCAATTTCAACCCCACGCCACGTTGTTCTGAAAGAAACCCAGAAGTCAGCCCACTGAATTCACAACTAAAAGTTATGGGGCCTTGAGCAAGGTGACTTACCGTGAGGGATAATAAGCCCAGCCTGGGAACACAATAACGCTAGGGATCACACCACGACAGCTACATGCAGCTTGTAGGCCGCTTTTCCACGACCGCACACGCGGTCACCGGTGGTCGGCTATTTTAGGCTCCATAAATCCCGTTCATCCACGGCCGGCTCAGACAGGAAACGATCAGCCGCACGGAGCCCGACACCCGGGTGATGATTCCAGTCCACTCTCAATCACAGGGCTCCGCTCAATCCGTTTTGGAAAAAAACCCAACGCCACCGCTACGCAATTCCTCCAAGAGAAAAAGATGCGGGATAAAATTTCCATTATGGGCCGTTGATTTTTGCCGCGGGGATGGTAGGGGGTAGAGGAGGGGAGGTTTGGCTACCCCCCTGTACCATTCCCACCACTCGGAGCCCTATGGTTATGGAGATATCCATGGTTAAAGTTCTCAGATTAGTGTAAAAATTTCCGAAAATGTTCATCGTTTAAGTTAAGGAAAGGGTGTAGGGGGACTACCCCACTGTACCATCCCCACGCCACGGAAACCCATGGTTATGGAGTTATTAGTTATATTTTATACTTAAATATAATTAGATTAATAAAAAAAAAAAAAATTGTCCAAGAGCGAGCGAAGCGAGCTCGGGAGCTTAGGGCACCCCGACACGGATAGGTTAGGTTCGAAGGAGATGACGGGAGCTGAAGTGAGCGAGCAAAGCGAGCGAACTCAGCCCCCGTCATCTCCTTCATGTTAGGTTACTTTAGACCCTGCAGACAGAAATAGGAGCCCCGCTCAGCGGGGCTCCATCGACTTGTGTTTCGTTTCCCTCCCTCCCTTAAACCGATGGACATTTACGAAGAAAATTATTCTAACCTGAAAACTTTGACCATGGATATCTCCATAACCATGGGGCTCCGAGTGGTGGGGATGGCACAGGGGGGTAACCAAAGCTCCCCCCCTCTCCCCCTCACCCTCCCCGCGCCAAAAATCGACGGCCCATAATGGACATTTTAACCAAGATGCGTCCCTGTGTGTTCTCATACTCAACAACACCAGAATCGAAAACTCAAACACCAATTTTAATAAACCGTTTCCAAAAAAAAATATTCTCAAGGAACTCACTCGGAACAATTACCCTTTAAGGAAACACACCCTCTCCCAGGTCCAAATCTCACCCTACCAAGTCTCTATAGATCAATTGATAACCAAATTACATCAAAACACCATCAATCCATCACAACCTGGATGACAATTTGAACGAACCCCGCCGCTTCGTTTCAACCAGATAATCCGATTATTTTAGAAATTGCCAAACCAAAGCTTCAAAATTAAATATAAGTAACCGCCTAATGGGCACGACAATAAAAACGAGAACACATCCCAGGTAACCTTAAAACGAAACCCGAATTTTACCCGATCGCTTACTCATAAAAATGATTTTAAATATGTAATGTGATTCTAACTGGATTTGCGCGCATCGGAATGCACTTCGGCACGTCAGCTGTCAATCCGTCAAGCAAATCGAAGTATCTATGATGATCATTATTTCAGTAAAAAGACGTCAACTGCTATAAATAGGCCTCCCCCAAGTGTCACCACATTGACCGGTCCCGTGTATCTCGCATCCAGCAAATATTGTTACAAAAATATCAAGTTTTATCAAAACAAAGGGTTGACAATCAACTCCCAGAACTGGCAATCAAGAACCATGATTTCTACTTAGACAACTCAAGTAAAGTTGTCCTTATGCGTAGCTCTACCAAAGAAAATTCCAATTTGTTTCCTGCTACCCTCCAGAACTTTCCCGCGAACATTTGCCTCTGACAATATTTCATGTTATTTACTCTTTTAAGGGACAGAATAAATTTGTCCTCTTCCAAAATTTCCTCGTGTTGTGTCCGCAACAGATGTTACGAATTTCTTAAGAGATTTTTTTATTTACGCTTCCTACTGAACTTATTATTTCGATTTATTTCTGTGTTTGTTTCCAACCTTTGTTTGAAAAAAAGGTATGGAACCGTGTCAGCGTATTTAAATCTTTATTTTGTTGGTTAAATTATTCAAAACATATAAGATTCAGTTTGAATGACTGATTACATTAAAATACGTAACAAAAAAAAAATCTTCAGGTGACAATTCAATGAAACAATGAAGCTTTAAAATTATTAATTTCTTGAAAGTAAATAAATCCTCCTGTGTAATACAAGATACAAATGGGAGACACACTTTATTCACCAGTTGCTCAAGATCTATTGTACGTGAACTTTATCCATTAAGCTATATCAGCTGCTTGCATTCTCTACAACACACATTGCCATCATTTTTATCAAAATGGACTACTTTGAAACGTTTAACGTTTACGAGTGGAAACGCTTGAATGTGCATCAGACACACCCTGAGTAAATGGGCGGTCTGCCATTACTATATTGCTAACTATGTAATGTTTGACCACATAGTTAACCAGTTCAAAATCAGTGTGTGCCCATCATGTGAGATACAAACAATACCTATGCTGTTTTATTATTAATCGACACTGACTCAAAAATATGATAGACTAGATTCTGCCAGCGGCTACGCCCGCGTAAATATCAAAAAATATCCCAAAGAAACATATTCCATCATATCCTACGTGCTATTCCAGACTATAATCTATATCAGTGCCAAATTTCATCCAGATCCGTCCAGCCGTTTGAGTGTGAAAAGGTAACAATCATACAAACACACACACATACTCACAAACTTTCGCCTTTATAGTATTAGTGTGAAGTGTGATGTGATACATGAACACTTGATACAAGAACTAAGAACACTTTATAATTAAACTATTACCAAAACAAAAATGATGAATCTTCCAAGCGACTATTCAGCCATACAATAAACTTGAAGGTACATTAAACGCGTCGTACCCACTTTGATAGCCGGCGCCTTCTCGAGACTCGGCTAAAGTTTCTCAAAGTGTAAGCGACGAAGGCATCCGATAGAAGGTTCTCGTTAGAGCCGCCACAAAGGCTCCATTGTGCTTCTCAGACGGTTCCAAATGAAAAATATAACTTGTTACCGGTGTGTTTGAGTAATGTTTCGAGACAAAATGTCATGGATACTTTTGAGTATTCTATATTGCCTTCATTTCCTTAGTGTGTATTCCTTGTGCTTTTATTTTGATGAAGCTGTATTGATTGTTTCTGGTTAAATCTGCAATAGCATAGTTTTCTATTGTGGCACAATTGCTTTTTTCATTTGCGTGATTTTGACTGCCAAGATACCTTCATAAACAATTTGGGATGTTCTCTCTCTCGCAAATACTTTTTTTGATTTTGTTTTAACTTTACTATAAAATTAATGTGGCCTTTCTTTAGACAACCTTTAGTGTAGACAGACTGGCTAGTCGAGGCTAGTTTTTGTTTACAAGGTTTCTTTAACAAAACACCAGATAACTTCGCCGTCTCAAAGCCGAGATGGTGCTCAACCGAGCATCAATAAAAATTCAAAGTGAGTGAAGAAAAGACAGAGAGCTAGCCTCATAAAACAAAACCTCAGCAAGGAACCAATAAACTATCCAGACTAAAGTTTAATTAAATTTTGTATTGTCTTTAAACTTTTGGTGCAATTGATGAGCGATTTTAGGAGTGACAAGTTTTACCTATACTGCACAGGCAGTTTGCAAGTATGAAAATAAACATATTCCCAGTTTCCTTGCTGCCTACCTTTCCAATTAGAAAAAGAACATTAAATGGCCACGTATCCTCTTAGTCCTTAAGGTTACACTAGTCGAAAATTATGCCATATACCTAAATGTAGTCTAGAGACTACTCCACTGTTTGATGATGTACGTTCAAAATAAAAATTATATCAATTTGTCTCATCATTATCTAGTCCTGTATGGAAACAAAAATGTAAAAAAATAATATACTTGAAAGTTATGAGCGTCGAAAATTCCATATTTCAACACTAATTTTAACGCATCTTTGGGCGGAAATAAATACCATAAGAAGAAGGAAAAATTGCAAAACGGCCTACATACAGGTTGTTGTTTTTCATGATATCTAGACTCCCAAAGGTCTGTTTATAAAATTTCGCGGGTTTCGTTTTTGTCCTAAATCATCATCAATTTCGATACAAATTTGCAAAAGTGCTAATTCGTACACGAACTAGCTTCTTACTGCTCATCACAGCATCTATCTCTTTCGCACGTGTTGTCGGATAAGAGAGTCGATGAAGACAGATTGTCCGTTTAAAGGGGTCCAATGACCACGATTCTCAGTAATGAGAGGTCTCTCAAACTAGAGATATCCCTTCTTTAGTCGGTCGACTAAAGAAGGGATTTCTCTAGTTTAACTCTTACCCCTATATTCTAAATAATTTATTTCACTCGTCTCAATAAAATTCATAGATCTAGTTTATTTTTTTATTAATATTAATTGATGATATGTTTCCGTTGTTATAGTGGCTAGGTGGTTCATTTGACTAGAGTTGGGAATGTTTCTAAAAGGACTACAAATGGGCCAAAGTCTTAACAGGGCAATGTTGTTGTTAATATTCTGAAATATAAATTGAGTTGAGATTGTTATTCTTTACTGAAATTTAGCCGCATATAGCGCTACATGCTTAGGAAAGGATTCGAAAATGTGGAATGTGTTTTTAAATGACAAGACAAAAAGAAACGTTCACTAAACACAGCTGGAAGAATCCTAGGATGGTGAAACTACCTTACAAGGAACTTTGTAAAACGCCTTGCGTTCACAACTTGCACCAAACAGTAAGTTATCGCTGTACTTCGAAAAGTTTGAAAGAACTCTCTGGCTTGAGCACTCCGCACCAACTGAAAGCGTTAAAATTTAAATTTTATCATTAATAATAACTGCGAAAGAAATCTATCCGCTTGTCCATGACTCATAATGGAAAAGTTTTCTTTAGAACTTCTAGGAAGTTTGACAATGACGTTGATGTGGATTAAACATTTTGGTTTTATCGGAAGTTCATCGAATAGAGTCTAGAGAACTAATTGCAGAGCTAGTATTGATTTCCTTTATATTGTTAAAAAGCCAGCTAAACCAAATTAAAAACAGGCAGAGTACGTAGTGCATGCGATTATGATCCTCAATAGTGATGTTTAAAAACAAATGAAGGTACTTAAATGTTAAAACAGTATTTATGACTTTTTAGAATTTGAATTTGGAACTCTTAATACCAACAAACACACCTTAATCGTGGGCTCATGCCGATAAGAATCTTTATAAAAGGATTTAAGCTATACATAGTTATCAAACGATATACTATGCAGATTTCCAGGCCCGACTTACACAAACTAAACTAATATATCGGCCCATGTAGGAACAACTAACACCATGCTTATCTTAGTTTACGTGGCTTAACGACGCCCTCTCGGCTTATGGGATCATCAAATATGCATTTGGTGTATTAAAGTCACCCTTTTCGCATGTCCCCATGTGTAAGGGGCTTATTTGGGTCACGCCCAACTGACCTCTGAGTTTACGTGAAAAATCTGTTAAATGTCACATGTTGAGGTTTTTTATTACACCTGTGATATGACCTTGCTTAAACTTTTTCAGGCTGCATTGAAGTTTCTATTAAATAAATATCATGTTTACTCATTTTAGTAAAAAAAATGTGAGTGTCTTTCATAAGTGAACTAATAGAAATCAAACTTCGTGGAACTCCATGACATTGGCAATGCAATTTCAATACTAAGCACCTTGAAGAGTGGTATTGTATTCTTCAAGCCTGGGCGTAGTTTTAGCGGAACAAAACTTGTAAATTGCACAAAATTTTACTAATGGGATTACGTCAAAAGGACGTGCAGCTTTATTATCAATATCATCATCATCATTTCAGCCGAAAGACATCCACTGCTTGACATACATAAGTCTCCCACAAGTGTTGCTACGTCGATCGCTCCTGTGCGACTCGCATGTCTTCATTTCAGATTCGATCATGCAAGGAAACTCCAAGCATAGCCCTCTCCATTAACCCTCGCACATCTAACATACCACAGTGTCACATGACCAGTTTGAGTTGCCAGTGATGGCATTCGGAACCCAAACTAATTGGGCCTTCATCATCCTCATTCAACCTTTTCAATGTTCCCACTGCTGGGTCACAGACCTCTCTGTGAGAGAGCGCAAGTCACCCTAATAGTAAAATCCAAAATAATCCCGGATATAAAAAAAAACATAAGTTACCAATATTCTATTCACAAATTATAATGACACCATAAAATAAATCGTACAATGTTACTTTATATTCTAGCTAATGCTATGCTTTCAGTAAGGAACTAAAATAACGAAGACAGCAATTTCCAGTAATAATAAGGTCCTACTACGAATCCGTCGCTCCACATATTATGACATGGTTCCTTGAACACGTAATTACGGAAAGACAGACTAAATATATTAAATGCTGTGACGTCATAGCAGCACTGTCATTTGAAGAGGCGTGGCAGAATACTATATCAACAGATGTATGGAACAAATCGGTTTCACATGTCAATAATTTATTTGTTGTGGTTAGGATTGATATGAAAACGAAGTGGAATAGAGTATTTGATTAAATTTATAGTGGTTTCTCAATGTAAGGTTTTTATTAAAAGGTTAGGAAAGGAAAAACACATAAAATATAATTTTTATTTTGAAATTGTCAAACGCGCATTAGTTTATTTTTCAACAGCCAATCACGTCACTTGATTAATGTTTAAATTGTAAAGCTTTAATAGTTTCTTTACAAAACCCAGACAAAGATGCTTTTAATATATCAGATTACCTTAACTTCTTCATTTAAAATTAATAGAGCATTTTCTTACACCTACAATAAATTGAAAAAGGCATGGCTGTTGATGATCAATTAGAAAAAGCAATACCGTAGTTGACTGGTAAATTGGAATATCAAGACGAAAAAAATAGTGTTAAAAAATAAACGACCAAAAGTTATATCAAAATTACAAATCTCTTTAAACAAAAACGGGCACGGCAAGGTTTGAATACGAATGTTCAGTATTCTCTGGTTAGTTCAGTGTTTAAACGAGGTTTTAACATCTCCTTTGTTTGCCACCTTTCCATGATATTCGAGAACAGACGTAAATTTAGAACTAGCTGATGGAATTGCAGCTCTTGTTTACTTCAACAGTTTTGCAAAAGCGTCGTAATAGCGATTGAAAAAAATATGAAAAAAAAATATGCGAGTATTGATGTATGTTTTTTGTCTATCAAAACATCACATCATCAGCCTATTAATGTTCCCACTGCTGGGACACAGGCCTCCTCTCTGTGAGAGAGAATGGGCTGTAATCCACCACGCGGGTCCTGTGCGGGTTGGTGGATGCCACATATCTTCGAATTTTTGGTTCTAGAATATGCCGGTTTCCTCACAATGTTTTCCTTCACCAAAACATCACGTGACCAATACCTTACACACTGACATCAATAATGACACTGAGGTCCATTTATTCTAAATATTTCTAGGTATTGAAGATAGATTAGATTTTATGTCACTTCTGCTCAGTTTAAATAATTACTCATTACCAGACACATTATCTTTGGGCCCTATATTTAATACCACAAAGACTTCGGAGAAGCATACGTTTTCACAAAATATATATCCATAAAAACAGATAAGAGTTATGTTTTCTCCAACACACCTCACGGGATTCAATTCCGGGAAAAACATAAAAAAAACAATGTAATAAAATACCCCACAATATCAAAACCGGGTTACCAACGATACCCAAACTTGTTTGAACTAATTCAATCATGCTAGTGCGAGGTATCCCTGTGGATACAAAGTTTCTAAGCCGCTTTATTTCTTTATACTTTCTTAGTTTATGTGCGATTGATACAAATTGCTTGGGGGATTGTGGGCTAATTGTGTTACTCGTGGTTTTTTCCTTATTAGGTAAGTATAACTCTACGGTTTCTGGTTTGTTTCTCCCTTGTGAACGAGGCCTTCGTTAAACTCATATATTATGCGTATAATGTTGTTAATGCCAATGTTAGTCAATATTGGCATAAACAACATTAAACATTATTTATCATCAACAATATAATTTCTTTTCAGCAGGAAGATTGTCTTCCCATATAGTCTATTTCTGATAAAAGTTATATTTTCATAAAACTCGTATAGTAAGTGCTATAATAAATCATAGGGAAAAAGGTTAAAAAAACGAAAATAATGCTTCAATTTTATTTGGCAAGCGTTTCAATACGACTTTCAATACGATTCCAAACATTTGACTAATATCAAATACTATTAGGCAGTATGTGAGTTATCTGACCAATTTGGTTTACGTTATTAATATTTATCGTTCACCACGGTACCTATTTGCTCTGGTAGGCACACAGAGGGACGTTGCATGCATCGTCGGCCCAAGCACTGAAATCAATCTTCTCGATTTTGTTGCTGCTGCAAGGCACTAATGGGTTCCTGAAATTGAAGATTATGTTAAAACTTAAGTACATATTTTTATGTATGTATTTATGGCAACAAGACTATGTATTCCCATCAACTCAAATTTAAACTGCAGGCAATTTCTGACGGAAAAACCAAACTGCACTTCATTCTTCAAAACGCATACTTACACAGCAACACATACTTGCTAGTAGCGTTAGCATCAACAAGACAGTTTAAAGACTTTTTTTATGGAGGACTGACAAGCGTAAACTATACTCTTTGCGCTGTGGCATAGTGTGGGTGACAGTTTCAATATATTTTTTTACGCATGATACGCATTTTTTGTAGTTTAACGTCATACAGGCAACTATGGTATGACGTTAAAATACAAAAAATGCGTATACGTATATGCGTTATGTGTTATTGAAACTGTCACCCGCACCATGTTACAGCGCAGAGTGTAAGTAGCTAAAGACTTGTAGGTACTTTAAAACGATGCTCAAGAACCTATTGGCATCGCAGAGTTTTGACTAAAATATTTTTCATCAGCACTCGAAAGAAATATAAGGAACATTATAATCGTTGTCACATACATATAACATTGCTATATAAATTGCTCTGTTGGATTACGAATCTAACAATTTTTAAAGACTTATTTTTACTGAAAAGAAATGAGTATCTTATGGCTAAATAATAACAGCCACACGGGTCGATTTTCAAGGTTAAGCGACGCTTGCCGAGGTCGGTCTGCGATGGGTTTCCTTATTAATAACCGAGAATCCACCGTGGCTTGGAAAGCATGTTAAATTGTTGGACCTGGCTGTAAGATCTTTGACAGTCTTTAGGGTAAGCCCAGTTGCCTAGCACCATGGATAAAAATTTGCATTAATATTAATGGGTCCAAACATTGTGAGCTGTTATATTTGATTCAAATTTTATTATAGACCCAGTTCAAAGTTGTAAACGACCCTTTGTGCCTATTGGCCTTGTTTGTTCTGTATCCTGCTTGGTATGGAGGGAAGTGGACAATTTTAATTTTTCCTACTCCTCCGTTATTCTTTTCTGATTAATTTCGTTACGGGATCTAAGACAGTTAAATTCATTCTCCGGGACTTCGTCGAGCTTCATTGCCTCGGCGCTTTTCTGGTAGTCGCCACGGTTGATTCTGGCTTTCAGGAGTTACAGTGGATTGGAAATAGTGCGGTGGGATTGTCCCAATAAACGTCTTTAGGGTAGTCAGAAGCCATAAAATCTGACACCAGTTTTCCAAGGATATCGTGTTACCCAGTTACTGGGTTGTGGAGGTTTGATAGGCAGACGCTCCATGTAAAACACTGGTACTCAGCTGAATCTGGTGAGACTGGGAGCTGACCCCAACATATTTGGGAAGGGGCTATGTAGATTGATTTGAAGAATAGGAACCAATAGGGAATATAGTGAGTGGTGCTCGACATGCGGTTGTGACCAGCCAGTCAAAAGAGGCTTGACTCACTGTTCACAACAGCGTGCTGATGTCTAGTCTTATGTATGAAAGGGAAGGTTGGGTATGGCAAAAAAGACATGAAAGAAGGATTAATGCAGTACAAATGCGTTCCTTGCGAAGTACATGTGTTAGTATATGTGTTGTTACTTTAAATTATAGACTAAGGAATTATGTAACAAAACAACGTTGTGGTTTAAAAGAAGATGTAGTGACAAAAATTAAAAGAGTATGCCTAGTTACTTTGGCCATGTTAAGGAGATGAATGAAAGCTGATTAACAAAAGGCATTTACAAGGCAGACGGAAATGGTAACGCTGGGAGGGGATGCCCTAGAAAGACATAAATAAACCTTAAAGTTGAAGTTCTTCAGAAAGGTCTGCAGTACTCATTACCGGCGTTAGTATATGACTAGATGTATGAACGTGAGTGAAGTAAAAGAAGTATGTAAGGATTGTAGCAGTGTGATTTTATGTATACGTATGTAAACCAATGTCTTACTCAGGCGAAATGATTGAGAAAGCATCCTTCGGTATTTCAGTGACACCGTCAGCGACAGAGCACATAAGACCCGCTAAAGATGATTTCCTTATCTCCTTCAGTTTCTCTGAAATAATAATAAATGGTGTTGCAACAATCTGAGGCTCTAGACAAGCGTCTTTCTAACAAGGAAAGGGTCATCATAGCGATTGGAAAAATGTGAAAAATGTATGTATAGGAATATCAAGCGCTATTGAAATGTCATGTACACAATTTCTTATATGTTGGCATTTCGACCATCGCTATCGCTGTTAAAATGACACGTCTCTGTCTAGAGCCTCAAGTTGCGCCAAAAATTAGGGAAATGAGGGCTTCCGTTTTTGTTCCCACCAGTGTGCGCTGCTGGCGAGTAAGGTCCTTAAAAATAGCTGTTAAACGTTATTATTACGCGCACGGAAGTTAAAGCATTTTAAATGCCATAGAAGTGCAATTAAATATAAAATGAGTATACCGCAGTTTTGCAGGGGCTGCAAAACTGCGGTGCGGCAGCCCCTTTTTTCGAAAAAAAGCAGGATGAAAATTGCCGAAACATAAAACTGTATTAAAGCAGTGGTTGGTAAAACCCGTACCTATCTTAATCTACCATATTTGGCAAATATTCATTTTAATAAAAATATAGTAAACAGACTAGCGCTTAAAGCTAAAAACTATGAAATTTGTCATTATCAAGACCTCACTCTACACCAGCGGCAAATTCAAACGCGGTAGCCCCATTTGATTACCAATACTATTTAAAGGGTCTGTAATGATCGGCACCCTAATTGCGTATGTGTTTTGACAGCACGAACCACACATAACTCAACAATATTCATTGCGTGTATATTCACTGTCAAATAGATGGATTTTTTAACATATGAAGCAATGTATGCAAGGAAAGCATACCGTACCATATTCTTTAAATTTTAGCAATCAGGGTGCCGATAGGTTATATTTTATGGGAACACAATGCTAACAGAGGCGGAGTTTTGGCAGGGTTTTGTAACAAGCATACACAGGGAAAGAAATACGAAACACATTGTCGACTTTTCCTAAACAACTTGAAATTGAAGTTACCAAAACTTCAATTTTGACAATTTATTTAAAGTCGACAGATTTTGGGAAAGCCCACAATTTCTACGTCAGATTTGACTATTTACGAGTATTTCATTATGTCTGAGTTTTCTGAAGAAATCTGAAATTGGAATTCAGACCACAGAGCTATATAAAACTTTTCAAATATAATGATTCTCGGTGTTCTTGCAGCAAGCTGCATTTACTCAGCTATCAACTTTTGCCCTAAATTTATGCTTGCTCAAAAACCCTGCCACTGCTACTCACTCTATACTATAAGGTTTCCTCTCCTAAAAATACGTGGATACAGAGTGCGGATGGCCCCATCGGCCATCCGTTCTGCGAGCAATGTGCCCTATCCACTGCCACTTAAGTTTCGCAATACTTCGGGCTATGTCGGTAACTTCGGTTCTCCTGCGAATAACCTCAGGCCTTAAGGACCGGTTTCCCACTCGCCTTCAGGAGTTCGCCCGTGTTTCCGTCATATCCCATAGGATACAGAGTATAATTATATTATTAAGTATTGATATACGAACTGTATAATAAAGAACGCAGGTATCCATACCTTCAGTAAACGCATGTGGTCTATCCTTTCTCTCATACCAATGTTTGTCAGATTTGATAGCCCTCAACGTGTTATCGTTGAAAATGTGAGCAACAATAGGAGGCATGTGGCCACCTTCCATATTTTCTTCACACCACGCACCTGCCATTAAATCGATGTCCCTCACGTGATCATACGTTGAGTTCAGCAACAGAATTTTCTGGAAAATTTGTGTTTTCAGTTATAAGAATGCCATTCCTAGGCTAGGCTGCCCAGTAGAAATTTCTCAGAAAAATATCCTAATGGAATATCCTATATGTACCACTTTGCCTGATCTGGGAATCTAACCCAGAACCCCACGGTCAACAATCCAAGACCAACAGTCTTCTACTGCTCGCGCTGTACGCCTCTGGAAAAAAAAATCTATACGGAATAGCCCTTCGTTGGAGATTTTCAAGAGAACAATTAGTGAACATTTCCTGTCAACATGACACATTAATTTATGTATTAGAATTAGCATCTGCAAGTGTCTTCGCCCGCGTGAATATCGAAAACCTATGTGATATTACAGACTATAATCAATCTCTGGGCCAAATTTCATCCAGATCCGTCCGGCCGTTTTAGCTTGAAGAAGTAACAAACACACTCACAAACTTTCGCCTAAGTGTGATAAAGTTATATTTTAAATATATATTATATAGTATGCTGTATGTTTTATGTTTATGCATTGTATGTTATACACATATTTGTTTAGTTAATTTAGAGAGTATGAATTATAAGTTCTTTTCTTAGTTTTTATTTTGCACTTGGATGTACTGTCCTTATATGCAAATTTATCTACGCAACTGAGGTTTGATGTAAGAGAACCCAATTATGGGTTAAGCTCGCCTTTTCACATAAAATTTATTTATTTTTGTTGCTTTTCACAGGAAATATTGCGAGCCGCTTGCAACAAATTATAGACAGAGGTGGAGCTCCACTTCGCTATTAAGACAGCATCACCTCCCGCAGTCAATAATATTTACGTGTGTGTGTTCAATAAACTGTTGTTATCATAATTTTTACGAAAGAGTTTCTTACCATGAATAAGCAGGTCTTTTTTACGATCACACCGATATTTAAATTAAAAATACTTACAAAAAATCTATAAAGTAAGTAAAACATTAAAGTATGTATTGCTACTTTCAGTTATATTTTATAAGTAGCTAATAATGTGGGGATGTTATTGTTATAAAATGAAATATTACATATTTATAAACATATAACATGTTAATTCAGTATATTAAACACTTTGCAAAGTATGTAACAGATGACTTACCTACTTTTACAAATGGGTATTTTATAGGCACTATTTAAATACAGAAACTTTTTTTTTCGCGTTAACAACTCAAATAAAAAATACCAAGCTTATCATAAGTTGTTTAGTATTCTAACTTCTTTTACATATTTTAGATTTAAATATATGACAAGTAATTATTTTTGTAAGTAGGTAATTATTTAATATTTATATTGAATAAAATCGTTATCACAATCATTATTGCTTTTCATTTCTGTTGTTATTTGTATTTAAATAGTTAAATTAATTTAACTAATTTAATTGAATATAAATAATATTTTGAATTCAAATAACATAATTGAATATTGTAGTCTTATAGCAACAAGAAGTGAAAGGTTAGTTATTAACTAGCTACCATATTGACATAGGTTCACTAAGGCAGCCACTAGACCAAGAAAACAAGTCGATCATGGTGATAAAACAGTATTCAAACGTTTACCTACCCTAAAGTTACGTGTTAAAGATCGAATTGGCATAATTGTATTCATATATTTGCCTACCTTGAACAAGTCGTTCTAGTATCGAATAACACTTATCTACTGCTAATTGCAGAAGGTTTAAAATGGTCTAACTTTTAGTGGGTTATCTAACGACAGGGTGGGTCAGGTAACAGCAATTACCGAGTCTAAAATAAAGAATAAGAAATAATAAGAACAGTTCACTTAAATTGATATGAATTGAAAAGGTAAATAGAATATATTATCGAGATAACTGCTGAGAAACATGACTGGAAACAGAATAAGCATAGCATTATTAGCCTTATGACGTTCCTACTGCTGGGACACAGGACTCCTCTCTATGACAGGGAATGGGCCTTAATCCACCACGCGGACTCAGTGTGGGTTGGTGGATATCGCTTGTCTTCAAATTTATGGATCTAGGACATACCATTTCTTCACCGGCTTAGCAGCAGGGGTAGTGAAATAATTTACACAAAGCCTGCTTGGATTTGAACACACGACCTACCACACATAAGTCCCGTGTAAGGGCCACTACTGCTCCAAAAGAATAAGATCCCAAATCAATTGGAAAAGTACGAAATCTTATGTAGTAATAGATAAGATTCTGTAGCATAATTAAATAGACTTACTTCGTCCGTCATGAGCCCAGCAGTTTTCAAATCATCGAAGCTTTTAATTTCAATCCCAGTAAAGTGGTGGACATAGTCTACGTAAGGAGGCAGGCCAAAGTTGCGGTTTTTGTTTATGTCACCTGCTGTGGCGTCTATGCTTTCCTGGAAACCGGGGAAGGCATAATTGGCCAGCTGAAAAAAAAAAATTGCTTTTACAATAAATAGTAGTACTATGTCCAGAAGCCGGCTGACAGCGATTGACTCACTATTTTCTTAACGCGAATTTTGCCCTTGAAAGAACATAGCCCTTACGAAAAGATAAACTAGATTAAGGGAAAAAAAATACTTTGCCGTTGTAATACTGGTATCAGCATCGATATATGTCGCGGTCAGATTACCAATTCGATAATCTTTTATTTTATTTTGGCACAAATTTACGGTTGTCGGATATTCTTCTTTACTTGTGCTATAAAAAATTACTGATTTCGGAATTTCATGATTCTAGATCAACGGCAAGTACTCTATAGGTTTTGATTCTCTTGAGATTCGTAAAATAAGCAACATAAACGGCCGTATCTTTTGATTGCGTTGATTTTTCACAGCCTCTAGGGCTTGTAGCCTTGAGTATACGGATGAACCGATTTTGATTTATTTTTTTTTGTTTGAAAGGTGATTTTGTCGAGAGTCATTTTGTTACGTTTACGTATTCTTGAGAACAAGTAATATTTCTAAATTTTAAAACCCCAGACACATTTCTCTTGCGAAAACACCCCGATTGAAACAGTAAAATGCCCATAACTTTTGAACGGCTGAACCGATTTTATTCAAACATAGCTAAGAACACTATCGACAAAATCACCTTTCATACAAAAAAAAAACTAAATCAATATCGGTTCATCAGTTTAGGCGTTATGATGCCACAGATAGACACACAGATACACAGCAACACACGTGAAACTTATAACTCCCCTATTTTGCCGGCGGGGGTTAAAAAAGGTCTTGACAGATGGAATATCGTTTTTTTTTAAATATATATATACAGTTTTCGGCTTTATTCCTTTACTTGAGCCATAAGATATTGCTTCTTGCCAAATTTCATGATTCTAGGTCACCGGGAAATACTCTACAGATTTTGATTCCCTTGCAATTCGTCAAATTTACGACTTATGTGACAGTATGTTTTGATTGCTTTGATCTTGAAGTTAATTTTTTTTCTCAGCTCCAAGGGATTGCAGACCTGAGATTATGATAATGATTTCAACTTGATACCTTAGGCTTTGCAGAGAAAAATGTCTTAACACACGGACAGACAGAAAACGAAGTGATCCGATATGGGTTCCTATTATTCCTTTTGAGTAACGGAACCCTAAAAAGCAGATACTTACGTCATAATCAACAGAACCATCGGCACCGTGACAGGGAGCTCTAAAGGTGCTTTGTGTAAAAGAAGGCATATTTTTGGCCAACATTCCCATTCTAAATGAGGCGGCGAACGTTTTGTATTCTTCGAGAAAGTTGCCGTGTTCATCGTACAGCCTGATGGCAAAGGGTTTTTTTTATTTATTATTAAAAGGAACAAACACTTATGTATGTAATGTATTTTTTTGTTTATTTTTGCACTGGAACCACTGTTTCCTGGGTAGAAAAATGATAATAGTATTTAGTCCGTCGGTACGATTAATATTGGTCACGTATTTTTTGATTTATCAAAGTATATACAAATTGACAAAGATAAAGCGCTTCAAAGTTCAGGAGTGGGGGATTGTGACGTCACTATATCAGTAAAAGTGTAGCATGGCGTGATGACAAGCGATATTTAAACCCACTGTATCGTCGCCATTTTTTGTTTACGTGACAAAAGCAAAAATACGTGTCCAATATTTTTAGATTATCTAACTGACGGACTAAATATAAATTTTTGTCATCATCCCTATTACACCAATGGAACACAAACTTAATCTAACTATATAATGCCAGGTTTCCTCACGATTGTTTAATAAATACAAGACGAAATTAATACTAGAAGCAGTTCAACAGTGGAGATATAATCTATTGGGTTGAGTGAGGAGTAATATGAACGAAAAGGGAGTCATAGATAGCATGAAGGTTGACAGGACGTATGCAAAAAGAAAACGTGTTGCGAATACTCCAAGCAGCATGAGATAAGGGCAGGAAAATGATGATGATTATTTTTTGGGTTTTTATTTAATTTGTTGTATTCCACTTACATAGTTCTCGATTCTTGCATGAGATGTAAAAAGCGTATTATAAAAGTAAATTCCAATGTTACTGTCGGATATTTCGTCTCGTCATACAAATCTCTGAATCCATTATCTTTGGTGATTATACCAGCCTTAATAAGATTTTTGGGACCTGTAGTGACAAAAATCAAATAGGTCCGTTTAAAATTAGTCATAAAGAACAAAAATCAATTTGCCAAGCCTTATCTTAACAATATTGTGGTCGACTGCCTGTCTATTAGGATTCAGCTGAGTACCAGTATTATACATGGACCAACTGCTTATCTGGCCTCCACAACCCAGTATCTGGGTAACACGATACCACTTGGCAAGACTGGTGTTAGATTTCCTGATTTCTGGCTAATCGTGACGATTATCAGTAACAAATATCTAATAAAAAGTCATGGAATGGTGAAAATCTTCAAGGAAATGTGTTGAATGAGAAAGATGTATGTAATTCTGTGTTCGTAATTTAGTTTTCAAAAATTAAGATGTTTGTTAGGAAAATTAACTTTAACACCTACATAATACAAGGTTCAGGTAGCGCTACAGATTCAACGCATTTGAAAAGTCTATTTTCGTGCATTTGTGTACCTAAATAATAGGTAAATTAAGCGTTTAATTTACGCATACTCTAAGTTGACATTTGCTTAAGTAATATTATTAGAAAACAAGGAATTGAATAGACTTTAGTTATTATATCACCTTCCTTCCTACAGAATAAAAAGAAGTAGACCACAGAAAAGGTAGAATGACGACATCAGAAATGTGGCTGGAGTGATGTAAAACAGATTTGGGCGCATGGTTGAGGCAGTGGTTGAGCGATTGACTGCTGTGCTGCTGTGTCGCGGGTTCGATTCCCGCACGGAACTAATATTTATTTGTATGTCCTACAGTTGTTCCGGCTCTGGGTGTTTGTGTATGTGAGTTTATATATTTGTAAACGCACCCACGATACAGCAAGAAATTCCTAGTGTGGGCAACGTTTTTTATAAAAGGGTTGAAAGAAAAATAGGAAAAATAAGATTAGCTCAAGAACGTCATGAATGGATAAGGGTGGGAAAGGCCTATGCGGACTGGAAAACAGATCTGTAGAAAATAAGCAAGAATTAAAATTCTAGACTAGATTAAGTTTTAAATGAAATAGATTATTTAGTTGATCTGAATAAAAGGCTATATAAATATTATAATTATATCACCTTGTACTACTTTATTCCATTCGTAAATGAAGACTTGCATATAGAAGGCGATGTTAATATCCCTTGCAGTCTGATACAACATTTCGTCGTCCCAGCATGGATTCACTTCGGCTAGCTTACTAGCAATGTCGTTATGATGTCTGACGAAGTAAACAGTTAGAAGACTGACAGGTAACAATGTGGCAAAGTCTGTAATAAATTAAATAAAAATATATCCCAACAAAATAAGTCTGACCTTCTATTTTAAAAAGTTTGCGAAAACCCGGATAGTCATAAATATATTTGGCATTTCATTCACCAATCTGCTCTAGAAAGAGATCTGGAGCCTTACTGATCCTGCTAAGCCTGACTTATCTGACGTATCATGGTTCCACTGTGCGACAGAGACGGAGTTAAACAGCACTATCCCTTTTGTTCAGTGAGGAATCATGATGTCGTTGACAAGGTCATAGTACGCCCCTGAGTCTAATCTGCTGTGATTTATTAAAACAATCGCAGGATTGCATAGAATTGCAAATTTCAAAAATGTAATAGAAAAAAATTAAAAATTACCACTTACAATTTTCGAAGCAACGGGTTTCGTTTGGTTTGACATTAGCAGGACAAGAAGCAGTAGGTCCATTTGGAGGGAAAAGTGCTCCATTTTCTTCTTCCACTGCCAATTTTCCTCCTTCGAAGCTCCTCAAAACCTGATCACCTTTATTATTCGCGTTGTAGATTTGTGAGCAATCAAATGGCGTAGTTGCTTTTTTGATCTGGTAAAAAAAGAGAGTTGTGACTAAATGATTTATTACATTTTACAAACGTTATTAATAAAGTCCTGAGTTGGCATACAATTTCCGGCTGCCGGCAATTAACGGTAGCGACATCTATGACGCCACATACAAACTAAATTACTAAATACTGCATCCCGCAAGCAGAGTTTTCGGCGTGATTTGGATACATGGAACAACCGTCAGGCAGATGTCCGAACCAAACACAACCTTAGGGGGGCGAGGCGACTGGGCACGCCACAATTGCGGCGGTAAGGCCCCTCTTTGAGGAGTGGCTAGAGAGGCGTCACGGCGTCTTCACCTTCCGCCTGACGCAGGTCCTCACCGGACACGGCTGTTTTGGGAGGTTCCTGTTCAGGATTAGGCGGGAGGAAACGCCCGGGTGTCACTATTGTGTGGACCGCCCAGAGGACACGGTGGAGCATACGGTGGAGATCTGCCCCGCTTGGGCGGAGCACCGCCGTATCCTCGTGGAGGCGATTGGCGGTGGCGACCTCTCACGTCCGGCCCTAGTCCAGGCCATGGTACGGAGCGAGAGGGCATGGGAAGCTGTCTCCTCCTTCTGCGAAGCAGTAATGCTCGCAAAGGAGGAGGCGGAACGCGTGAGGGAGACGCAAAGGAGACGCCCTCACGCCCCAAGCCACCGCAGGTGACGCCCCGGGCGTAGGGAGTCGCAAGCCGATTCCCGGCCACCGTAGGCAAGGGCTTGCGGATGGCAAGTTATGGGTAGCTTACCGTCCGATAAGGACCAAGCCCGAGTTTACGGCGCGTAGTGTTCCACGCGCGCATCAAAGAGATGTCAGCAAAAGTGACGGGGCCTGATAGGACCGATGCCTGTCTGGGTCGCGGATAAATTTGAAAAAGAGTTACCGCGGCCCTGGCGCAAGCAACTGAAGGAACATGGGTGGGTTTTAGTCAGTAAAAGTCTGACACGCCCTCCCGCTTCACCCAGAGCGGGAGAAGTCATTGGATGATTTCCCAACCAAAAAAAAAAAAAAGGGGGCACGAGGCGAGCGGTCACAGAACTATGTTCCCTGCCCGCGGGTGCAGTGCGGTGGCTCGCAACAGCGAACCCATCGCTAGGTGATCTTCTGGACCTGGCGTGTTGCGAGCATTAGTCTGGTCGGAGGATACTCCCTTTAAAACGGAGATTGCGGCAATTTATACCATGTTTCGCATACCTCTATACGTTTTAAAAGTAGTTGCCTATGTTTTAGGATTATATACAAGGTGTTTTTTGGTCGATCTAGTCTGTATTGTCCAACTCTTAGGTGAACTTCACTTCTTTTTTATGTTATGCCAGTATGTTTTGTAGTTTGATTGTGGGCCAGTCAAATAACAGGCTCTAAATAAATAACAATGGTGTACGTCATAATGACGAATTTGACTACTACTGAAAGTAGTACAAATCATATTCCTTACTCCATCTTTGTCTTTGTAACATCATCATCTTCCTACCCATATCTCATGTTACTTGGGGTCGCCGCAACACGTTTTCTTCTGTCATACCGTACTGTTCCCTGTCACGCTATCCCTGACTCCCTTTTCTATCAAATCACACAGTCCATCCATCTTTTCTTTGGCCTTCCCCTTCCTCTCCCTCTCCATCCATCCACATTTATATTCAAAACTCTTTTAGTAACATGTGTTTCGTCCCTCCTCGTCATATGACCATACCAAGACAAACGGCTTCCTTTCAACTTTTTAAAATAATGTTACGTCTGTTTAAATTTAATTACCGGAGAAGGTACTTTGTCCTTGGTGCAACCGAGGTCCTGATAAGTAAGAGGTCTGGTGCTGTTCATGCAACGGATACCTGTGTCTTTGAGCACGGGATCGTTCTCTAAGATAATATTAGGTGTACATTCATAATCTTGCATGTGTGCCTCTTCGCAGCAATAGTTCGTTTTTCCCAACATGTTTGCTGAAAACAACATTATAATAAAAGTACTGAAATGTTAAAATTGTTCTCGTATAATAATAAATAATAATATATATAATGTTCTTGTATCTGATTGCTGATGCCTACAACCTTGAGGTTTAATTCAAGAGTGAATAGGTTACTTCTAGACGAGGTTTTTGTCGTCAACTACATCACCGCTTACCATCAGGTGAGATAGCCGAACACGTGCGCTTGGTGACGGCCACTCTCCAAACATTTTTTACCCATAAAATCCGCATGCTGACTCCTAGTCACCAAGCAAAAAAGTTTGGAGTACTGGCATTTTAAGCCGTACAACTATATATTTAGTAGAAACTTCATACTAGACGAGTATAATCTGTAATATATAAAAGGTGCCAGACCGCTGACGTAAATAAAAGACTAATTTATAAAAAATAAAAAAGGCATGCGCCGCGCATTCAATTGGTTTTTGTCCACGATTATTGATAGGCTCGCGTTTGACCAGTAAACAACAAACGCGAGCCTATAAATAATATTTTTCCTTTTCTAGATGTAAAATATTCATCTTTTTGATGACCTAACTTATTAGTCTATTTATAAGGCTAGATTTTAGTAACCATCTAGCCTTATAAATAGACTGATAACTACTGATAAGTAATTTAATTATAACCTAAAGTTTAGGTTATAATTAAATTACTTTTTTTCATAGTAAAGACAATTTAATAGTTTAGGTTCTAAAATATTAAATTGTCTTTACTAAGAATGTATCCAATAGACCTTTTCTTATTGTATCTATTAAGGCGAATACACTTCGTTCTTGTGTTTGTTTGGTAGCACTTTTGTACGTTACACTATTCACATTTACTAACACTAAACCATAACTCGTACGGTTTTGTTCGAGCGCCAATCATCTATATGATGATGATGAAGTCTTTCCTTTTTCGAACTAATAGTAGAAGTTAAGCGAGTTTTAACTTAACAATAACAATAAACAAACAATAATAATAATAATATGTTATTATTTTAACAATAATATTCGCCTGCAGCCGTCAGCATTAGGTACGCAATAAGTAGGTCATTGCGGTGAATCCAACTGGTCGGCGTTGTTTTGATGCGTAAGCACTTTTACTGCTCACAGAAAAATCGAACAATAAATTATAATGGACAAAAAAACCAATCGGCAATTATTATTTTGGTAATGCAAAATTGGTGATCCAGGGAAAGTAGTTTTATTAATTTTGTTTTTGATTAAAAAATAACTATTTTATCGTAAATTTGTAATGAGTGAATAAAAATAGTAAATAATTTTTGCTTATTCGATGTTCTAAATACCTGAAAACTGCCATAGGTCGTTTAAGTTACGCGCGACCGCTGCCGTTTCAAATGAGCGCGCGCCCGCTTGAAGGCTAGCGTGCACTTTCTGTCCAAAGCGCACGCTATTTTTTATTGAGGACAGATAGACCCAATCTTTCAGTTCAAAACATAATCATTATGTATGAATATCTAAATAACTTGCCATTGTCATGAACTGATCCAATGTCTGTGTACACGAACGCGCAATAACCTGGCACATTGTTGTTTAAGTATTTATGGCTAGACTTATCCTGTTTCAACAGCTTAAGACGCACTTCTCTTGCCAAAGGAAGCTCTTTGCCGGATTCAGCTTTCCTTTGTTCATAACCTGTAAATAAATTATTATAATTATAAAAGAGGACCAAAGTTACCGACATAGCCCAATGAGTTGCCAAACTTAAGTGGAATGGGCAGGCACATTGCTTGCAGAACAGATGGTCGATGGGGTTTAAAAGTTATGGAGTAGCGACCGCGAACCGGAAGAATGACGCTGCGTAAGGCATTCCTCTATGTGGACCGATAACCTGGTAAAGTTTTCGGACATCTGCTGGATACGAGACGGACGGGACCGGCCAATGTGGCGACCCTGCAGGGTCTATGGGGGAGGCCTATGTTTAGCAGTGGACGTCTTTCGGCTGAAATGATGATAATGATTTAGAAACATAACATCTCGTCCTGTTTTCTCCGACGGATCAAGCAGAAGTTTACACATTCATATTTTAGTCCCTTAAAACAGGGTTGGACTCGTATTTTGTTTTTAAAAGGGATTGATTTACAGATAATTATATTATTCATAGAATATTTTCTATAAAAACTCGTTGTCTCCCACAGACAGCCGCCTTTACACCTTTACCTTTTTTTTAGGTTTGTTGCTTATTTTTGACATAAAAATCTCTATCTAAAAATGTTCTTACCATTGTAGAAATTAGCTGGCAGTATTCTAATTTGCGGTGAGTTAAAGGTGGCCTTTCCAGGGTGGTTAAGGTTGTTACATGACCCATCGACACGTCTCCACTCATTTGGATCACAAGGTTTAATATCGATAGTGCAAGTACTGAAACATCGATAAAATTATAACCAATTATTTTATTAAATGATTTATTATTACCAAAAACTAATTTTAAATAATTTTATTATTATTCTTAATTCTACAAAAATATTACATGTTGACGTTCCTATATAAATTACAATAATAATAAATATAAAATACTCACTCTTTCAGGTCGTTATTTTCATAATACTCCAATAAATCAGCTGAAATAGGTTTCCCTGTATATGAGTCATGTAAATCTCCATAACTAAGACTTGTGCACAGGGAAACTAAGAAAACACTTGTCAGCATCGTGTGCCACATATTCTTATATGTATAGTTTTCATTAAAAAATGAACATGAAATTATTACAAAATGTATACATCTGAAGAGACCACCTTCCTTTTATATGAAAAATTATTTATTGGCTTTCAATCAATAAGAAAACACATTTTACTGTGTAAATTAAAATGGAATAATTTATTTGTTATACATTCAGCGACGTGTCATTGGTCATAATGTTTGTATATACCAAAGGCGGTGTGACCTAGGGTTGTCTCGTAATCTCAGCAAAAGAAGTCCGTTCTATATGAGTTTTATAATAAAAACCACGGTTCGTGTTATCTATGGATGATTTGGGTATATTATTTACGTCGCTATATATAAGTGTTTTAGAGTACTATAGATTACCTATGAGCGATAGGCCCATGCATATGCATATAGCTATGAGTATCTGAATTGAGAATTTTGAGTAAATAACGTATCGCCGCCATTTGACGCCAAAGTATGACATTTTTAAGGCAAAAAAAACTGACTCAGTGCGAGTCCGACTCGCGCACAGAGGATTCCGTATAAACAGTTACATTCACCAAAATAAATAGGTAATATTACTAATGTTTATAAACAATAAAAGCACAAAAACATTGCTCTAACGAAGAGACAAAATTAATTTTGCCGTTGGAAAACGATTGACTCCATAAATCAATATAAAACATTTCTACTTTTCCATGTTTATTTTATAAGTTGGTCGACTAATACTCATAAAGTTGTAAAGCTTACTTAGCTGTGATAGTTTTCATTTAATTTCGTTATATATACTACTGCCGTGATTTTTGTTACATATCCAAAAGCAACCTAAATGGTTGGCTGGCAGGGGGCAAAAGTCCTCGCGCAAATATGGGAATGGAGCGAGGAGGCGAAATGCCGGGGCGAAACTCCGTTGCCGCGACAAATCACGGCTCGGCGGACAGAGCTCCGGCAGGATCTCATGGCGACATGGAGAGGGCGATTGTCGCAATCCAGCGCTGGGCACGCCATAATTGCGGCGGTAAGGCCCCTCTTTGAGGAGTGGCTAGAGAGGCGTCACGGCGTCCTCACCTTCTGCCTGACGAAGGTCCTCACCGGACATGGCTGTTTCGGGAGGTTCCTGTTCAGGATAAGGCGGAAGGAAACGCCCGGGTGTCACCATTGTGAGGATCGCCCGCGCCCACCAGGCCCGAGTAACGGCTCGTAGTGTTCCACGCGCGCCTCGTTGAGATGTCAGCAAATAGACGGGGTCCGCTAGGGCCGATGCCTGTCTGGGTCGCGGATAAATTTGAAAAAGAGTTACCGCGGCCCTGGCTCAAGCAACTGAAGGAACATGGGTGGGTTTTAGTCAGTAAAAGTCTGACACGCCCTCCCGCTTCACCCAGAGCGGGAGGAAGTCATTGGATGATTTCCCATCCAAAAAAAAAAAGGAGGTACCCTAATCCAAATATTTTTTCCTGGTTTTATTTTACCACTTTGTCGACTCGATTAATCTATATATCCATGCGAAATTATAGCTTTCTAGTACTAAGAGTCTCTGAGCTAAGCTGCGGACGGACGGACGGACAAAGGGAAATGGCGAAACTATAAAGGTTCCTTGTTGACTACGGTACCCTAAAAAGTGTTTGTGTCTTCAAATTATTAATTCAGAATTCGTGATATTCACGTATTCTGAATTAATAATCGTAATATTCGTGAGTATAAAAATACATTATTTTATTAATTATGATGGTGGAGACCATTAGCTAACATGCACAAGAGAAAAAAACAATAATGACGTAGGTTTTGTGTTCCAAGGTAAACTGTAATTATTCTTTGTTAATTTTAATTTTATTGTTTGAACAGAAACAAAATGTGACACAGGTGCATTGCCATCCGAGAGACCAAGTTAAAATACCTCGTGATTGTAGAATAAAGGAATAAGAAGCAGAAACGACAGCTTTCTGAAGGTATTTGCAGATAGACAAGAAGGGCCAAGAATGAATAGGTTTTAATCAAGCTATATGTCAGGCATCTGTTTTGTAAAGTTCTTGTAATCTGTGTGCCTAATTGCTCTAGTGCCATAGTTTTTGATTAAATGTAATACGAACAGATTCTGAGTCTTCGGGACAGAAAATAAAAGGTTTAATTTTAACTGGACTACGGCGAAGCTAAAAAGAGGGTTATAATTTTAACCGTATGCAGGTTTACATATCTGTTCTCTCATAACTTCTAAACTAATAAGTAGTACGACTACGGTTATTTACCCTTTAAACATCCTTTAGGAATGTTACACAAGAATATTTTCTTGTTTCATGCTTTTTAGAGTGCGTTTTTAAGTAGTCGAGTTTTGGTTTTAAAACCAGTATTTCATTTGTAAATGGACACGCAAACTTTTAAAACTGGAATACAGTATAGTATTACCGATAACTTGCATTTTTATTTATGTAATCAGATTATTAGGACGTTAAGTTTTTATTCCATTTATTTTATTATATTCGTTGTTCTTCTTCCATCTCGCAACTTTCCGTTATTCGACTACTTATTGCAATCAATTAATGTGCTGAAAATACTGAGACATTTGAATTATTTACAAGCTTGAAAAACTTCAAGTGTAAAATAATGGCGTATTCTATGAGAGCGGTAACGCCATTCAAGTCAAGTCAAATTTCTTTATTTCAATTTGGCCACTAAGCGGCATTTTTGAACATCAAAACGATATAGATATCATAGGAAATTCTGAGCATAGCCCTCTCCATTGCCCTTTGGTTGACTTTAAGCTTTCTGATAAGGACCATTGTGAACGACCACGTCTCGGTCCCATAGGTGATCACTGGCAACACACACTGGTCATAGACTTTTGTCTTAAGACACTGCGGTAAATTGAACGAGAAGATACCACGCAACCTCCAGACAACCACCCAGCCGAGTTGGATTCGACGGTTGACCTCTTTCTCGAAGTTGGACCTATCCAACTGGACCGTTTGATCCAGGTAGACATAATCGTCTCTAACTTCGAGCGTAGAGTCTCCGATCTTGATAGGAGTGGGTGTACCATGGGCATTCACCATGACCTTAGTTTTGTCAATGTTCATTTTAACACAAAGTTATTGTAATTTTGAATGTATTAAAATGCTTGAGTTGTCCAATTTGGCTATTTGTTGAAAATAATGGCCATCATTTCATCACTTACGGTTTTATAGGAACATATATAATGTAGCAAAATAGGTATTTTGCAAAAAAAATTGCCCTTTCCTTAAGTTTGCCATATTGTAGCGTTACGTATAGCGCCGGAGAGCTATACGTAAGCCACGTTATTAAAATTAAGATTTAAGGTTAAAAATTAAATTAAAGCTATGAAAATTAAAAAAAAGATATAGAGCATAGTAACTATGGGCAGCTTCGCACGACGTGGGCAGCTATCCAGGCAGCAGCTCGGACAGGAAGTCGTGGAATGTCCGAGGTAGGCAGGTGATCAGGCAGCAACGACGGACATGCAGGCAATCGGGCAGGTAGGTAGGTCAGCAGACACCACGGGTAGGTGGTCAAGGCAGGCAATCTAATCTAAATTACTAATATAATTTAAGTTAAGATATTTAAAACAGTCAGAGATACTATACAACTAAATATGCTTTCCAGATGTAATAATACAAAGAATATATATAAAAATGAGTTACACAAATTGATACAATATCAAAAGATGTGAAGATGGATTGTATAGTATTATAAAATCGTAGTAAGTAGATCTTGAATAAATACCACAATATATCATTACTTCCAAATGGTGTAAAAATACAGTAGGTATGTGTTTATTTTTTTATAAACAACGAGTTCGTTTCCTAGCTAGGAATATTGATTTATCAAAATTTAAATGATGTAGTTTTAGTTTTCATCAAAACTCGGGCTCGTGACTCCTTTGATTCATCATCATCATTTCAGCCGAAAGATGTCCATTGCTGGACATAGGCCTCCCCCAGGCGTTGCCACATTGACCGATCCCGTGCGTCTCGCATCCAGCGCATTCCCTCAAACTTAACCAGGTCATCGGCCCACCTAGTGGGAGGCCTTCCTACGCATCGTCTTCCAGTTCGCGGTCACCATTCCAGAACTTTTCGGCATCATCGGCCATCCGTTCTGTGAACAATGTGCCCTGCCCACTGCCACTAAAGTTTCACAATTTTTCGGGATATGTCGGTAACTTTAGTTCCCCTGCGGTCATCCTCATTTCTGAAGCGATCACGCAAGTAAACTCCGAGTTCAGCCGTCCCATGTGCCCTTTGGGTGACTTAAAGCTTTCTGATAAGGCCCATTGTGAGCGACCACGTCTCGGTCCCACAGGTAATTATTGGAAACACGCACTGGTCATAGACTGTTGTCTTGAGACACTGCGGTAAATTGGACGAGAAGATACCGCAACTTCCCGAACGCCACCGCTTCCCAGTCGAGCCAGCTTCGACGATTGACCTCTTTCTCGTAGTTAGACCTACCCAACTGGACCTTTGTCCCAGGTAGACATAATCATATACAACTTCGAGTGTAGTCTCCCATCTTGATAGGAGTGGGTATTACATGGGCATTCACCATGACCTTGGTTTTGTCCATGTTCATTTTAAGACCTACTCTTTCGGAAGCTCTGCTGAGTTCATCGAGCATTGTACTGAGGCTCTTCATGGTCTCAGCCATGACCACTATGTCGTCGACAAACCGAAGGCACAGATAATGTAATACTAACATACAGATGCTTCATCCCATACAAAGAAACCGTGCCATTTAACTAGCGTTTTTCATCTGACTATACCGATTATTTTTTGTAAATCGATCGCGTTCGATTCCGTTCCACGGTGATAGATCACAATCTAATAATCAATCAATATCTATAGTTAAATCAAATTATCAGAATAATCAGTACAGTACGACGGGACATTTTCTTTGTATGGGATGAGACGCCACTGCCGAAGGTGAGTGATGTACTCCCCATTAACGTTGATGCCTAGCCCCCTCTAGTCCAGAACCTTGAAGACGTCTTCCAGCGCAACATGGAACAGTATCAGCGAAATAACGTCTACCTTTCTCACGCCGCGCTGGAGGAGGATAGGTTTCGAGGTCTAATCCTGAAAACGGACTGACATTGTGGCGTTTTTGTACAAACACTTCAACACCTCGATGTACCGGTAGTCGATCTGGCACCGTTGGAGTGACTGCAGTACAGTCCAAGTCTCGATCGAATCGAAAGTTTTCTCGTACTCCACAAACACTAAACAGAGAGGCAGATTATACTTTTCGGTCTTCTGTTAAACCTGCCGCAGCGTAAGTATGTGGTCAACGGTGCTAAAGCCTTTTTGGAAGCCGGCTTCGAAATCGTTAAACCTGCGCGCAATACGATTCGTGATGACCCTTGAACCCAATTTCTTAAAGGCATGGCTAAGAAGTTAGATGGGCCTATAGTTCTCCAGCCGGGCATTGTCGCCCTTCTTGAAGAAGAGTACCAGCACACCCCTGCACTGCCTGTGGCGTTTTGCCCTCGAGTGTGATGGAATCAAACAGCTTCTGAAGGGTCTTAATGACCGGATTCCCACCCACTTTCCGGAGTTCAGCCGTGATTCCATCGTCGCCCAGGAGTTTTTGTTCACTTTGTAGTTTTTTTTATTTGGAAGTCGGGTCACGTTTTAGTTCTACCTAACTAATAGGCATGTAGTCAGGTACCTATAATGCCAGAATAGATTACCCGAATATCATGAAACTGAACATAACCGGTGAAATGAGAGTGTACCAAGGTGAATTGTACACATCTGCGTACTTCTTTAGAGCGTACTGGCGTGATGTTATTTTACGAAATGGTATAAATAGACATGCGATTGCAACAATCCTGAGAGATTTGCCGTTATTTATTGAAGAGTTCTGTTGTATATATCCGAAGTTCTTCATCAGATCTTCACCAAATTAAAATGGGACTAAATTCATAACATACTATTTCAAACAAAAAAAGAGTTTTATAATTGGTCTACAATTGACGGAGATATCGGTGAACAAATTTATAAAAAAAAACATCCATAAAGTCGAACATAGAACCTCCTCCGTTTTGGTAAATTGGTTAAAAATGCACGTTACCTGTGGGATAGGAGCAAATTCGCAGAAATAAATATGAAAACAAAATTGTGAATGATGATATTGCAATTTATTTGAATAAACTCAGAAAAACTAGTACTATTTTCAAAAAAACACAAACTGTGTGGATAAAAGAAACTTTTTTATAAATTCATTGTAGTATGTGAATAATCTGACCAATTAAGATTACTTAATTTTATTGAACAGCTGTTTCTCCATCAAAATTGTCTCTATTCAGTGTTGCATGCGTCGTCGGCCCAAGCACTGAAATCGATCTTCGGAATTTTGCAGCAAGGCACTAGGGGATTTCTGAAATTAAAAATAATATATTAAAATGTAGGTGTACTCTAAGTGCACCTTTCTCTAATCATATGGAAAATTCAGGTGTGATTTTATTCGTTTACTATTTATAACACGCGCTATTACATAGCTTGTGTGTTTGTGTTCGCTTGTTGTTGGTCTGGATTTGTGCCCGGTGGACTTTTTTTATTCAACACCAGGGCCTGCAGTCTCGACATAGCTAGCGATCGTTACGTTAAGTAACATTCGTTAACTCTTACCACAAAATAGTAAGTATACAGAAGGGCCACTCCCGCCGTTTGGAAAATTGACAGCTAAACTTGATAGATTCACTAGGGTTGCTACTAAATTGATTCCGAATTTAAAAAAAAAGGGTAGGTTGCCCAAGTTACAAACATAAATACATAGATTCGTCTAAACATACATCATATCATGCTTACATGCCTTAGAGGGTAGACAGGGCATCAAATATCCATTTAATATCACGAACACTACAACCCTAGTGAATCTGTCAAGTTTAGCTGTTAATTTTCCAAACGGCGGGAGTGGCCCTTCTGTATACTTACTATTTTGTGGTAAGAGTTAACGAATGTTAGCTAGCGTAACGATCGTTAGCTATGTCGAGACTGCAGGCCCAGCTGACCTTCGTGGCTTCGCTCCCTTCAACTGGCTATCTACCTACCTTCCACCTACCTACCTACCCTACTACTATTAAATTTTAGAACACAAAAGCTGCTATTGTGACTTATCTATGATAGGGAGATATATTCTTTCGCAGAATTTTTTGTAGTTAATAATGAGTACTTTAATCATGTAGTACATAATTTTAATGTATCATCAATAGTTTTCTCAGCGCACGCCAAATAATGAATTTTATAGGCAAAATTTTGCTACTTTGGGTTACATTATTGCAATTTTCATAAGGATCTCTATTTTTTTTTAAGATATATTATAACCTCTGTTACTCGGGAATATTGTAGCTATTCATAACTGAAAAAAAATAAAATCGGTCCAGTAGTTTCGGCGCCTATTCGGTACAAACAAATCTTTCCTCTTTATAATATTGGTATAGATGGAACTTTAACATGAAGTACAGGCAAAATGTGGATGCACTAAGTACACATCTGCCACTATAAGTAGCCCTTCAGGGCAAACATATGTGATGTTATGTTATTTAACAGACAATTTTATTCGCCTTTGTTTATTCAGCTACTGAGAATGTGTTCTAAAAACAACCAATAGCATGTATCTTAATTAAAAATCATAAATTCGACTTCGATTCGACTGTCAGATTTCAAGCTAACCTATTACAAATCTGACTATTCGACAATTTTGTTACTTTCTTACATTTTTTTTTTGTTTTGTTAAAAAGCAACTTTCAAGAAAATTTTTCGAATGATTTTTTTTTTGACAATTATTTCATATTATCAGTATTAAATAGGGTTCTGAAAAGGGTTGTAAAGTAATAGTCTGATATTGGTAAGATTACTAACAAACTGAACCATATCCAGGGGCCGTGCGTGTAACGTATCAAAGTCATCATGTTTCCGCTATGATAAAAGGATAGTGCTCTTCATCCTGTATAGCTCCATCCCTCTTTCACATAGGAACTATGTGTTACTATGATAATTTTGAACCGTCAGAGTGAGGCCCTGTTCTTCAGTTTCCAAAGAAAAAAAAAACTTATTATTATACTAGCTGTGCCCGCGGCTTCGCTCCCGTCAACTGCCTACCCTACTTACCTACCTAACTACGACTTACCTACCTAACTACGACTTACCTACCCTACGTCTCTACGTCTCACCTTACCTACCTACCTACCCTACTTACCTAACCTATGCCTTACCTACCCTACCTACCTACCCAACTTACCTACCTGCACAGAATATTATTTAATCTAGGGAGAAGAATATCGACTTCATACAAAAAAAAAGTAAAGACAGTTTTTCTGCGCGCCTTCTACTCGTAGTAGCACTCCAGAACACACCGAAACGAAAACATTAAAAATACCTATCCATAGCTGGGGTTCGAACCCGGAACCTTGGGCGTAGTAGGCCACCGCGCTTATCATTAGTCTATTCAAACGGGCGTTAGCGGACGAACCATATTTTTTTTGTCTCATGCTTTAGGTCCCGAATTATTATTTTTACTCTAGCCACACCTAAAATAGCCCTTGAAGGTATGTCGTTGATTTGATGTATAGAGTTTACACCCCCTGCCTACCCTAATTAGCTTTCTGACTACCCTTCCTACCTATAATTTTTTTTCAAGTGTCATTCTGCCGCGGGGATCATAACACCGCCATTCAGAAAATGACGTCAAATGCACAACGCCATCTATCGAATACGGAGTTCAACTTTCCGAGTATCTGAATTTCGTACAATTTACGTGATGCGTGCACAAATAAACAGACAAACAGAAATAAAAAACAAAAATGCTGGAAATGGGTTATGTAGGTTAGTTATCCTTTAACACCCTGGCTATTTTTGTTTTTAATATTTTCGATGAACAAAAACGACTTTTCTACAGATTTATTATTTGTATTGACATTGATGATGACTATGATGATCAGAAGTAGGCAAACAGCCCACATACATAAACGGCCCTAAATCTATATCTTTGTCTAAACTTTTGCCATAATTATGCTTATTTTGAGGTGCACACTGTGCACGGTACCTACCGACAGTATATAATAAAGAAAAGATCATGCCTTACTTTTCACAAATTTTGAGGAAACCGTTCTTCGGTACTACAGAAACACCGACACCCACATTGCACATGAGTAGCGACATACTTGCTTTTCTTATCTCCATCAGTTGATCTGAAAATTACAAAAAAAACACGTCGTTACAATTTTTTTTTTTTTGAAGTTACTCCTTAAGACTCAGTTTAAGTTATAGACATTTTACAAGGAGTTAAATTACTACCAGCGGTAACTCAGCGGTTTTTGCGCAACATACCCTGCGCACCTTTTGCTTTGAAATAATTTAAGACAACAATAGGAACCACAAGGCTGGCTTCAAATTAAAAGAAAGATAAATACATTCATGCTTTCATTTGAAAGATAAATAAGCGTATCTCGTATACCTAAGTATACGAGATACGCTTATTTACCTTCTTTGCTTATTGCATGTTCAAAGACAATCGTATGTATCGTACGACATGAGTTTAATCCAATAGGATTCCAATAGGATTAAACTCCAGTCGTGCGTCGGAGCTGACACACGAACATTTTTCTATGACAGAGAGACAAAAATGCTCTCTAGAAGAATGAGAAACTGGGTAGAATGTTCCTCTTCCACAAAAAAATGAAGAATGGAGGTTTCTCTGACGAGACAGATATTGTCTCTGGTAGGCAATTATCCCATGATCAGGCACGGCATAATATGCTAGTCATACGGACAACTTTCTGCATTTTTTTTTCGTTTGTTCCAGTGTAGTAGGCACAGTACAACTATTTTCTTAATAGAATAGAATACAATAGAATTTATCTTCATTCGAGTATCAATGACTCAAAAAAATGGTTAGTAAAACTTACAAATATGTTAGTAGCACATATATTAACAAAATGACACTACAAAAACTAAACAACAAGTAACAGTGGATCACCGTTGCGACAAGCCATGTGAGATGGCACAACAGCGACCCACGAAAACACAGTCTTGGCGACACGACATTTCGTGTCACCAAGACTGTGTACAGTAGTACAGTACAGTACAGTAGTATATACATTATCCTAAGTATCATTACACTTAGGATACTGTATATATTACTGTACTGTGTATTATTTTCTTAGTGTCCCACGGCAAACTTCGCGTTTCATCACAGTTGCCCTTTGCACCTGGTGCAGACAGGACGCTCTCAATCAACTTGAAAGTCTGATAGAAATCCAACGACTGACGAAACACGAAGTTTGCCGAAGGACATTAAGACAATATTATAATTGTAATGTTTTTCTCTTCAAGGTTAAAATTTATTTTAAGATTGGAACCCTGAATTAATAAACAAATACTTACCTAAAGTAAAGGCATGTGGTCTGTCCGATCTCTCATACCAATGTCTGTCACTTATCACTGCCCTATACCAGTTATCATTAAGAATTGAAGCCAGAAGAGGCGGTATATTGCCCCCTTTCATCAGTTTTGAACACCACAGACCAGCCGGCAAGTCGATGTTTCTAACGTCCTCATAGATGTATTCCATTTTTTCAATGCACTGAAAATTTATATCAAATTGGATTATTTATAAGACCAATTATTAATGAGATAACGAATAACCAGCGTGATTCACAGTATGAACGCAGATAAAGCAACATATTCCTTATGTAAGGATTATAGTAGGTGGGAAAAAGGTTCAAAGTGTACGAATTCATGAATGATTATATTAATTAGATTGATTGTCTCCGTTTGATGGCAATAGGATGATAACTATTATATGGGATTTAAACAAATTCGTTGAAATGTGTGTACCTAATGTTGGGTCTCCCATTCCTAACCCTACGGGATAGAGCAACAACGCGTAGGTGATGATTCAAGCAGTTAACATTTTCATCATCCATATTATCATCATAAACCTCATAATGTACCCACTGCTATGACACAGGCATCCTCTCTGTGACAGAGATAACGGGCCTTAATCCACCACGCGGGCCCAGTGCGGGTTGGTGGATGACACACGTCTTAAATTTTATGGTTCTAGGACATGCCTGGTTTCCACACGATGTTTTTCTGCACCATCCTATGAGCAGTGGTGATGGTGATGACTCTTAGTGCATCATCCATAATTATGTACTAAGTAAACTCTATTATAAATATTATTACACTACTAAATAATCTTACTTCCTCCCTTAAGAACTGTTTTAAATCTTCGAAGCAAGTGATTTTAACCCCTGTGAAGTGGTAAATGTAATCAATATAAGGAGCCAGGCCAAAGTTGCGAGCTTTGTTCAAATCACCCGCCAGGATGTCTAATGCTTCTTGAACACCTGGTAATCCACGATTACCGACCTGCAAAATAATAATCAGAGAGGATTTACAAATGCTGCTTGCCAATATTATTTATTTATTTATTTTATTAAGCACACCATCAGTACAACTGCTTAAAACCATCCAATAAAGAATACATTTATAGTCAAAATTACATAGCAATCATACAGATTATAGGTATGCATACCAGACATCTTACAAAATTTAAAATTAAGACTACAACTAAACTAGGTAAACATTTATCATAGTATATCATTTAAGAGTAATGAGCATTAAGAGCTTAAGTCAAACTCACTATTGAGTGAGTTTGACTTAAGCTCGCTTTATTTTAGTGAAGTGTCTGAATGTTATGAACTTCATTGAAAAGACATCAATAGGACTGTCCAAAGAGATGGACCTTTCATTGTACAGCCTTGCCATGCGTGTAAGGGGGCTATTAAATGAGGTATTTAAAGTTGAGGATGGGATATCAAATATGTGATGCTGACGCACACTACGTTACGATTATATATATTATATATATATTTATAAATTAGTAAATCATAATATATTTATAATATGATTTACTCGTATTACGTCATAAGAATATTTTATCGTTAATTCAAATTTTTACACTTCTCATTTATGTACATTTTAAAAACAGTTTATTTATGTAGTAGTTTGCTATACTAAAACATTAAACTATAAAGTCCCACTTGCGGCAAGAACTTAAATCAGAGTTAGTTGCTAACATGAGGTTAAATTACAAATGTCATTATCATCTTCCTGTCCTTGTCCCATGTTACTTGGGGTCGGCGCAACACGTTTTCTTTTTCTATACCATCCTGTCCGCCGTCACTCCATCACTGACGCCCTTTTCTTTCATATCACTCCTCACACATTCCATCCATCTTTTCTTTGGCCGTCCCCTCCCTCTCCATCCATCCACATCTATATTCATAACTCTTTTAGTAACATGCGTTTCATCCCTTCTCATAACATGAACATACCAGGACAAACGGTTTCCTTTCAACTTTTCTGTCACTGGCGCCACTTTCAAACTTCCTCTAATATACTCATTTCTCACTTTATCCACTCTCCAAATGTGTCATACACAATTTACCGGCTTAGCTACTAACTTAGAGTAGGCCTAAAAGTACTAATACTACAGATATACAAAGAAGGACAATACTTACGTCATGGGTGACAGTACCATCAAGACCATGGCACCCGGCTCGGAATGTACTTTGTGTGAAGAGTTCCTCATTGTTGGCAATAAATCCCATTCTAAATGTAGTGTTGAGCAGCGGGTAGTCTTTGACATAGTTACCATGCCTATCATATAGCCTTATAGGAAACAGAAATATATTAATAGGGTAGTTGACTAAAAAAAACTATTATTTCGTCAATTAAATTACCTAAAAATTTTGGACACGTATTTTTCTTTTACCAGGTAAACAAAAAATGCGACGATACAGTGCGTTGAAATATCATGTGACGTCACAGTGTGCTACACTTGTGCTATACTGCAAAAGTGACGTCACAAGCCCCCACTCCTGAACTTTGCAGCACTTTATCTTTGTCAATTTTTATTTATTTAATAAAGCAAAAACTACGGGTGTAATGTTATGTGATAATGTCACTGATGGACTTAACATAATTATCATTTTTCTACCCAGGAAACATCCCTATTGAAAAGTATTTTCTTGTTGGTTACTATTTTGTAATAAATTAGCTACCAAAAACCGGGGCGCAGATTTTTCGGGTTAAAGATACATAATAAACGGGTATGTATACCCTATGTCCATCGGGATTATGTTCCTATTCTATGGTGAACAAAAATTTCAAGTAGGGCATTAATTCTGCAGGCTTATTACGTAAGAAACAACAATCAGCAAACATCACGCGATCAAGTGCTTTAATGACATAAAAGTCGGCATTACCTACAGTGTAGGTATGAAAGGGCCTACACAATCGTTTGCTTAACGCTCGTTGTTTGTGAAATGCATATTTCTAATTTAGGCAGTCGGTGTCTTTGATAGAGTACCAATTTTTTGCGTTATGGACACCGACTTACAAAAATAAAGTTATTTTTCACTTTGTAGTTTTCTTATTTGGAAGTCGTTAGTATTTTTTTGTAAAAAAGTGTTTTTTATTTTTCACTTTTTAGTTGTACTTACCTACTAATAGGCAAGAAGTAAGGTACCTATAATGCTAGCATAGATTACCCGAATATCGTGAGACTAAACTACGAAGGTGAACAGTACACATCTGCGTACGCCTTCGGAGCGTACTGGCGTAATGTAATGTTATGAAATGGTATAAGAAATAAACAGACATGCGATTGCAGCAATACCGAGAGATTTGCAATTATTCATTGAAGAGTTATGTTGTATATCTCCGAAGTTCTTCATCAGATCTTTAAGAAATTAAAATGGAATCAATTTTGGAACATAATCTTTCAAACATAAAAATAATTTACAAAATAGGTCAACAATTGACAGAGATATGAAGTCAAACATAGAACCTCTTCCTTTTTTGTAAGTCGGTTAAAAATACTCCAAAATCTTTAAAAGAAGTTTTGCTATTTTAAGAAACGTAATAAGCCTGCGGGTGATTATCCGCCACAAAATTACGCAAAACTCGCATACTTTCTTTATAATACATATTATATATGTATGTATACTTTCATTATAATACATATTATACAGAATATGGCATATATTATGCACTAACTTGGCTGTATCTTCTTGCATGAGATGGAACCAGCGTATGCAGTGAGTATATTCCAATGTCACTTCAGGGTCCTTTGTCTCATTATAAAGATTTCTGAATCCGTTTTCTTTAGTTGTAATACCCGCCTTAAGAAGATTTTCCTCCCCTGATGATGGAAACAATAATTTATTTAGTTACAAATATAAAATATTATTTATTAATGTGCTTTAATGATGGAATAACTATTTTAGCTACCGTTAAATATAATAAGGTGAGTCGCAACGATTGTAGTAGGATATGGTTTGTAAGTTGGAGCTAGAACAGTTTACTTTAAGACTGAGACTTCATTACTTAATTAGTGTGTTGCGTTGTCACAACGGATAAACGCATTGTATGCCACACCAACGCAAGCCTCGGTGTGCATTTGGACTTTCGGAACAAACACTGTCCGTCGTCGCAACGGAACGCTGTCAGCAGCGCAACGCATTACCCTCCCCCCGCTTCAATGACGCAACGTAACGCAACGCACTAAATTGCAACAAAATGAAAAGGAGCAAAATAATAGTAGATTATTATCCAAGGGGATAAAGCAGTGTCTTCTGTCGCGGGTGACGATTTAAATCGCGAGCGTAACGAAGGACTCGAGGTTTACTCCCGAGCGTAGCGAGGGTGTTCAAAACTTAAATCACGAGCAAAGCGAGGTATTTAAGATGAGTCCTGAGTGTAGCGAGGGATTTAAGTCACCCAAGGCTAAGACAGCTTTATCACCGAGGAAAATACTCTACTTTTCGTACCATTTGCGAAAAAAATACCACAATAATAATATGAGATAAGCATTTATTAAAAATAATGACAATTAAAAGTAAAATAAACTTAACGTTTATGTATTTGAAGAAAACAAAAACGCGGCAAATTCCTAGACTATTATTTTTTTGTAGGAAAAGCAAAGCTCATACGGCCTTGTCGGTTTTCGTAATTTTATTTAATAATCATAACTGCATAATAAATGCGTATTCCTTTTCCAAAAAGTATAATGCTCAAACTCAATGGTGTAAATACAGATGTAGTTCAATATAAATTTCGGTGAGTATTCCAAATTTAAATCACATTCTCCCCCTAGAGGATGAATGAAATTCAGTTCAATTTTCTGACCCTGTTTCTAACAGCTTAAAAATGACTATTGTTATGTTCGCTTTTTGTGGCATAGAATGTCACTTTTTTGAGCAAGTGGTACGAATAATATATTATAAATGAATCAAGAAAAGGGATCTAATGGCATTAGGATTATTTTAAACTAGCTTTGCCAGCGGCTTCGTCCACGTGCGTTTTGGGAAATGATCGATCGGGAACATAAACTACTGGTATAAAAATTTGCCTGTGTGCTATTCGAGACTTTTATCCAGCTTCGTTAAGCTGTTTTGTTGTAATTGAGTACCAAATATTCATCCATCAAAACTTTCGCATTTATAATATTAGTAAGATTACCTTGTACAACTTTATTCCATTCGTAAAAGTACATTTCATTGGAGTAGGCTATGTTTATGTCTCTTGCCGTATAGAACAACATTTCATCGTCCCAGCATGGATTCACCTCGGCTAACCTACTGGCTATAAAGTTGTGATTTCTCACAAACCAAATAACAAAAAGTGTTACTGGTAACAAGCTGTTAAAATCTGAAAAAGTATAATATTATTAAAAACTAACAAAGCATCAACTTTCAAAAGATACGATTTAAAAATTGTTGCTGGTACTATAGTCTGCAACTCATTGACGAAAGAATAAAATGACAGGCGTCATGCGACACTTAGTTGAAACAAAATTCCTTTCGCTTTATAGTAAAAAGCACAATTAAAAAAAAACGTAATAAAATGTCATTAAATCTGATGGATCAAATTATACTCGTTCCTTTAACAACGATAAAGGGCACAACGAAATGATAAATAGTCACTTACGGTTTTCAAAGCACCTGGTTT
Source organism: Orthosia gothica (assembly GCA_949775005.1). Lineage (NCBI taxonomy): Eukaryota > Metazoa > Arthropoda > Insecta > Lepidoptera > Noctuidae > Orthosia > Orthosia gothica. Next base: position 3,191,956 of record OX459042.1, read on the forward strand.
CTTCCGGCCCCTGATTATTGGGACAGAACGCGGTAGGTCCATTTGGAGGGTAAAGTTTCCCATCTTCTTCTTCCACTATAAGCAATCCATTTTTGAAAGTTCTTATAACCTTATCACCTTTACCATGTGCGTTGTAAATTTGTGATAGATCGTAAAATGTAGTTGCTTTCTTAATCTAGAAAAAAACAAAAACATGATCATAGCTAGTATTTGACAAAAACTATTTTGGCATCAAATGCTACATTTGATGACCTCTTGGAAGAAAAAGTACTAATTTACGTCCGTTTTTTTTTGTAAGAGTTAATTGACATACCACAGAAGGTACTGAGTCCTTGGTGCAACCAAAGTCCTGGTGAGTGAGAGGTCTGGTGCTGTTCATACAACGGATAATTTTGCTGTACCTAAAAACGGGGTCATCGTCTGTAACAATATTCGGCGTACACGCTCTATCGTTCATGTGATCCTCTTCGCAGCAATATGTTGTATTGAGCACCATATTTTCTAAAAGTAAAATATAATAAAATAATATTAGTCAGTTAAAATACAAAGCCCAGTTGTGTTTTTTACGGGTTTGAGACTGTTTTTTTTAATGAAATTTTATAACATACTAGATTATTTCGGAAGCGCAATAAAAGCAACTAGATCAAGCCAAATGAAACCAGTCCGTTTCGAGAATAAATAGTTGCTAAGACACCATCATCATCATCTGCCGTAGTCTGACTTCACACATTTGCTCTCTTTTCTTGTGCTTATCAAGGCCGTTTTGCCTGCGATGGCAACAATGTAGTCTGTCCATGTCGCTGCCGGATTCATATATATTTATTTGCATAAAATATGTGTATACATATAACAAATAATAATAAGTGCACAATGAAATTATAATAAAAGAAATGGCTCAAAAATATTTGCCACATACTACGGTGTGCAAATCTTGAATTAATTAATTAATACAACAGTGATAATAAATTAAAGTAATCTAAAAGCAATAATCACAATTAATATCAACAAAACAAAGAAAAACAGTAAAAATTAAATAACAAAAATTTAAAAGATATAAAATAACAGTTACAATAAAATAATAATAAGCAAATGACAAATAACAATCATTTGTGCCAAATTTATGTAAAAAAAAACAATTAGCGTCAAATAACAATAATTTATGTCTAATTAATACATGTTAAAAAAAGAAATAATATATCAATCAATTGTAAAATAACAATAATGTAGGTATGTCAAATCAATCAAATGTCACAATAATAAAAATAATATAAACGACAACTTGCAACACTGAAATGTCAACATGTTTGCGTTTTTCGTTCACTATATAAATAATATTAAAATTTCTACAATCACCAAATTCGAAAAAAGTACCCAACAAAAGAAACCAATTAAAAAATTAAACCAATTGACCTATAATATCCACTCAGAAAAATACAATTTATAAAAAATACAAGAAACCAGTTGATGTCTGTTGGTGACGACGTCAAATACAATAAAAATGTTTAAGGAAAAAGCTTAATTAATGTTGACGAGAGCAGCAGCCAGTCGCGCACGACTTTCACCCCCGGACTCGTCCTCGACCACGTGTGATGCGCTTCGTGAGGCGGGCATTTTCGGGGACTGACATAGGTCCTCGAGAATACATGTCCCGTGTCACGGAGCGCATCGTACTTCCTGAAGCAGAAAGTTTGTGCATGGGCCAGCCGTATTCGGCGGTATAAGCGGCGGGTTAACCGGTACTCGCAGAATCTCATGTTCCAGAGTGATGAGCGGTGGGTATACAGAACTTGGGAGTGACCTGAACAAAATGTGACTGACGTGTGCCGCCCGGATGATGTCGCCACGAGTACATTCTGGCAAAGCATCTGGTCAGTGCCCGTCTGTCACACAGAAGGTGGCTGGAAGCATGATGCAGCAAGCGCGTGTGCAGCTTACATCGGAAATAGAAAAAGTAATCATCAGTCCATCTGATGTAGCCAAAGCAGTTCGTCCGCTACCGAACTGGAAGTCTCCGGGAGCGGACGGACTGCATAACTTCTGGCTAAAATGGTATAGTAGCTCACACGCGTTTCTGGCATCTCAATTCCAGTAATGTTTAGAGTCTGTGTTGCTTCCGCAGTTTTCAACAACAGGCGTTACCCACCTGCTCCATAAGGAGGTAGTTCTGCGAAACCCAAGAAATATAGACCAATTACATGCTTATCGACGGTTTATAAACTTCTTACATCCATCCTGAGAGCAAAACATGATAAACACATTGAAGGTAACTCAATCATGTTTACCTCTCTCAGAATGGATGTAGGAATGGGTCCCGTGACACTAAGGAGCTAACCCTCATTGACATGGCCATAAGCTAGCAGGTTCGTCCATCCAGCAAGGATCTGTCGACATGCTGGATAGACTACAAGTAAGCCTACGACTCTGTCCCACATACATGGCTCATGAGGGTGCTGGAGTTGTACGAAATAGATGCAACTCTATGCACCTTCCTTGAGTCATGTATGGGGCAATGGAAGACCGCCCTTCGATATCCAGGATGTCGACCGATTCAGGGGGATGATGAGCCTGTATGGATTAAGCAGGATAATTTCAGGGCGACAGTTTGAGTCCACTTTGGTTCTGCTTAGCCCTGAATCCTCTAAGAACACTGCTGGAGGATTTAGGACTAGGCTATCGGTTGAGAACAAGTGGTTAGGTCGTATCTCATCACCTTTACATCAACCAATCCAAAAAATTCCAACTGACTGAAGGTAACTGAAACCTTCAGTAACTCCATCAGGATGGAATTTGGTATGGACAAATGTGCAGTCATGCATTTGCATGCTTGCTTTACAGCAAGGGGAGATTATGGAATCCAAGGGAATTCAACTCTCTGATTCCATACAGCTTAGACACCTCTCCTCGACTGAAACTTACAAGTATTTGGGTATGTCGGAAGCGTTGGGCTTCAACAGTACTGACATGAAGCAACTGCTGAAGGAGCGTTTCTTTGGCCGCCTGACAAAGGTATTAAATAGCCTTTTGTCAGGCAGAAATAAGGTGCGCGCCTTCAACAGTTGGGTCATGCCAGTTTTGATGTACTCTTTCGGCATACTCAAATGGACTCAAACCGAGCTCGACGCCCTCGACAGGAGTGTCCGAACACTGCTGACCGCAAACCGGATGCATCATCCACGATCATCGGTGATGAGACTGTACATCCCGCGGATGTGTGGGGGTCGAAGCTTTTTAAACGCCGAGACTGTTCACAACCGCGAGGTGTGCAGCATCAGAGAATACTTTTTAAATGATGAAGTGGGTATGCACCGGGATGTGGTTGCAGTGGAAAAGGGACTCACCCCTTTGTCCATGGCTAAACAGAAGTGGCGCAAGTCTGTAATACTAACGACTGATGAACGCAAAGAGGTATGGCAAGGCAAGAACCTACACGGGCGCTTCTATTGGGCTCTCCATGGGCCCGATGTAGATTTCTCAGCGTCCGTATCCTGGCTGCGTTTCGACGACCTTTTCGGGGAAACTGAAGGTTTTGTCTGTGCAATTATGGACGAAATTATCCTAACGAATAACTACCGGAGACATTTAATGAAGGACGGAACGGTTGACATATGTGGGGCATGCCACCGTCCGGGTGAATCCATCAGTCGTATTACGTCTAGCGAGTAAGTGTGAGAGTGTAATTAACACAAGCATAACCAAGTGGCCAGGATTATTCACCAGCAACTTGCTTTGAAACACAATCTAGTGGAATCGGAGGTACCGTATTACAAGTATGTGCCCGACCCAGTTCTCGAGGATTAGCCAAAGAAGTGTTGATCATCCTCTTGTAGTTCCAAGAAACAAGCTTAAAATTCGCGATATTTTTTTAAATATCGCAGTACGACTTTATAACAAATTACCTAAAGAACTCAGAGAACACATTTGATGAAATTTTAAGCTCTTGTTCTATGTACTAAAAATTTGTACAAAAGGTAGTCAGAATCAGGTTAAACAGGATTCCTGCCTTCCCATGTGAACATGAAGATCGTCTTTTGATCAAAAATAGCGTTCATTACACACAGACCCTTCTTTTCACATACTTCTAGTAAATTCATCCCATTCTCATTCACTCTATTGTCCACGAATGTCCCTAATAATTTATCTAATACTTTTGTCAAACCTATTCCTCTTCACAACAACCCAACTATTTAAGTCACCGAGCATAACAATCTTCTCGTTAGACCTACATTCATTCAATATATCTCCTAAACTTTCCGAGAATACTTCTCTCTCAGAAGGTGAGTATCCCATATCGGATGACTTACTTGACTTAATGTCCTTTAACCCCTAGATAGGGCAGAGGGCGTCCACAGATGTCCTCCATCGCGATTGGTCTTGAGCTTCACGCTTCACCTCGCTCCATGTCATTCCGATGCTCGTCGCTTCTGCCAACACTGTGCGACGCCAGGTTTGACGGGGACGGCCACGCTTTCGTTTCCCCTGGGGATTCCAGCCCAAAGCTTGTTTGGGTATGTGATCGGGACCCCTTCAGAGCGTGTGGCCAATCCATCTCCACTTGCGACGCTTGATCTGGAGGTCGATCGGGCTCTCGTGGCATTTCTCCAACAGCTCTACATTGGAGATGGTCTCGGGCCAGTAAACTCCGAGAATGTGACGAAGACAGCGGTTGACGAAGACTTGTATTTGGCGTGAGATGTCCTTTGTGACCTTCCACGTTTCGCACCCGTAGAGCAGCACGGATTTGACATTGGACCCGAAGATTTTGAGTTTAATCCTTCGGGTCAGTTTCCGCGATTGCCAAACAGGTCTCAGCTGCGCGAAGGTTGCTCGGGCTTTGGCGATCCGTGAAACGATGTCCTCTTCACTTCCCCCAGTCTCCGACACGACACTCCCGAGGTATGTAAATTTGTGGACGCGTTCCACTACCTCTGTGCCAATCAGCAACGGTGAGTGGTTCTTCACACCAGTTCTCATTTCCTGGGTCTTCCGGATGTTTATTTTGTTTTATCTTTCCATATCGGATGCATACCCGCAAAAAATAAAGATCTTGTAGAGGTAAGGCTGAATAGTGCCTAGGGTTGCCCGGACCCAGACAACAAGCTTCGAGTATGGCCCTTTCTATTGCCCTTAGTTTGACTTTAAGCGTTCTGATCAGGCCCATTGCAAAGACATGATACTTATAAACTCAGGCAGACATAATTATGGACTTATAAATACTTACCAATGTCGTGAACCGTTCCCATGTCGTTGAACTTGAATATGCCATAGCCTCCCACATTGTGATTCAAGAGGTCATGAGTAGATACACTCTCACCAATTAAAAGGAGGCGGACGTGTCTTGCCAAAGGCAGCTCAGCACCAGATACGGCCAACCTTTGTTTGTAACCTGTAAAATTATCATGATCAGCAGCATCAGCATTGATTGACGCTGATTATTAATGGGTGGTATTTAATACTTTAACTATAATTCCCCTTTTTTCAATCAAAATATTCGAAATTACTACCAAAAATACTGAATTGCACACTAAATTTGCTCATCAAATAAATGAATTATACTATACTGCTAGATCTTTAAAGCTTAACTGTTTTACTGAATAACTATCTGTTAACTAAAAGTAAATCTAATAATTCTTCGAGTGCAACAAAATATTTAAGTTTAAAGGGAGGGGGGGAAACGAAACAAAGTCGACGGAGCCCCGCTGCGCAGGGCTCCTATTTCTGTCTGCAGGGTCTAAAGTAACCTAACATGAAGGAGATGACGGGAGCTGAGTTCGCTCGCTTTGCTCGCTCACTTCAGCTCCCGTCATCTCCTTCGAACCTAACCTATCCGTGTCGGGGTGCCCTAAGCTCCCGAGCTCGCTTCGCTCGCTCTTGGACTAATTCACATTTATTTTGTATTTAATTGAATAATTTGTGTGCAAATCAGTATTTTTGTTTTACGGTGAGTAATATTGTTTTGCAGTAGGTTATTAGTGGAGATATTTTGTTTGCTTAAATTTCTAAATAGAGGTGCAGTTAAAAATTCCCCATTATGAATTCTGAATTTCAGCCTTTTGTATGATGGGGAAGTACTCAATAGTCAAGGATTCAATGAGCATTTACAGTAATAAAGTCAAGAAACAAATAAAGTAACACCATCTTCCGAAATTGAACTTGTTTTGCACTTTGTAGTGTGTTTATTTATTTATTTTATATACTTTATTGTACACCACTTAATGATAATGTGTTTATTTTGTAACGTTGTACGTTATTATTTACATAAATAACATATTGACAACAATAAATGTCAAGCGGACACACCTCAATTTAGGGTGTTCTGTTAGGTAAACTAGAACGGGAATGAGTGATATGATGGATAAATGAGGACGAATGAGAGGGGTCGTATTCAGATGGCAGTTCAGGACCAAGTAAAAGGATTTTTACAGAGGTAAAAACCCTAACCTAAGCGGGAGGTTATTGTAACGTTGTACATTATTATTTACATGAACAACATATTGACAACAATAAATGTCAAGTCAAACAGATGTTATACGTATATCATTAGGGACGTCTTAAGTTACTAACGCAAATAGTTAGCAGTCCGTGTGAGTGTTGCGCGTGGTTGGCACGCTCGAATGAGTGAATGAGGACCGGTAACCTTCTTATAACCATCGCGGTCACTCGACCCACGATGACCGTCACATTCACTCATCACTGATCACTGGTGACCTTACATACGTACTATTTATAATTATTTAAGCCTAAAGCAGGCAACAGTTTTTATTGACTCATATTAGTCAACGTTATTAAATTCTGTGTTTTCGTAACCACATACTGGGTAAGTGTTGAACAGCTAATTATATTTTTATTGTGTGTACCTTCCTACCTAGGTTATCTTAGGGCGTGCGCCTATTTGCACAGAAACTGCTATATTATTGTGCCTTCTTCTGTTTAGCTATTTATTGTACAATCTAATTGCCATTAGCTCTGCACTTTTAAGTACCTACCTATGTATTTGTCATGACTCAAAATGTGCAAGTCATGTCGTGCATCTCACTTCCATTTTCAACATGTAAACTCCGTACTGATTGTGACAACCACACATCACCTTCATTAGCGCATTAGTACATCTCGCTTTGCTTATGCCTTGGTGTCACAATCAGCGGAGATGACCATTGGCCATTTGTGACACGCTGGACGTTATTTCCAGGGTCCAGAGTTCCGGCTATTTATTTACGTCCGAGGTTCCGGTTAATCCGGGATCTCAACAAGCTTCGTGCCGGGTACTTTATACCCGCGTGGCCGCGTCTAGCAACCTAACGGGTCTGGCGCGGACATGCGCCGACCGTCACTATCCCTGGCGTCAGCAGCATGGCACTACCGCTGAATCATCGTCGGACCAGGCTGAGCCAGGAGAGTACTGCGCGACTCCCAAGGGAATTGGAATAATTTTGTGCCATAAACCTACCTACCCCCTTTTTCAATTATTTCTTCAAAATATATTTTTATGTTGACTTCGATACGTGGTCTTATTTATACCCCCACGTACATCACAGCCGTCACAATTTGGAAGTTCGTTGTATTTTGTAAAAAAAGATTTTTTTTAATACTCGTATTACTTAAAGTGCAAAAAAACCCGACTGCTTCAAAAGCGAACTAAAAAGACGTAAACAAGGAAAAAATCATGCTGTGCAGTCGGAGGATACATATTCGCGGGCTGGCTGACCAAAATCTGGTGTATTCTCCGCCTGCACAGTATGATTTTTTCCTTGTTTACGTCTTTTTAGTTCGCTTTTGAAGCAGTCGGGTTTTTTGATTTTTTGATTTAACTTTTTTTATTTATAAGTTTTTAGTTAAGTTTTTTTCGAATAAGATACATTTAAACATATAAGTGTTATATATTTTTGAAATCACCTCTTAAAACCCTTTATTTTGATACCCCACACACTGTGTTTGGAAGAAAAAAAAAATTTGGGACCCCACAATATGGCGCCCAAAATCCGCCATTTTTCTATTGTCCAATTTTAACGTAGCCTATGACACTCGCAGGGTTGAGACGAATCGATTGACGTATGAATCATCAAAATCGGCCAACGCGTTTGGTCTCTGGAACGCCACATAGGAACAAACATACATACATACATACATACATATATACATACATACATAGACTGATAAACACATTACCCTCCTTCGGCAGTCGGGTAAAAAGGGCTCTCGCCTGTTTCCTCCTCCAATATTAGACCAATTTAAAAGACATTCTACCTATATAAACTGGAAAAGTAAGATATATACTATGCACCTATGCTTTCCTTTTTTTATTTATATTTGTCAAATTTGCACACTTAAGCCTCTGTTGACAGCGCAGTTTTGAGCATTTTTTGAGGGCTCTAAAATAAAAGTGCTTACAAAGAAAATGTATCATCAAAAAGGAAAACATAGGGGCTTAGTATATATTTATCTTTCATTTTCAGTTTATGGAATATCTTTTAAATTGGTCCAGGTGAGAGCCAATCCTCGAATTATTACTTTTTACTAAGGAAATTCAGTCGTCGCTCTCTGCCCCTATTTCCTCTTAATGTTGATCATTAAATGTGTCAATTATAATAATAAAGAAATTTATTAAAATGTTCGAACTTATAAATAAACTAACTGTTGCCCGCGACTTCGTCTACGAAGCATTAGTAATTCGAATTGCTTATTTTTTATATCGCGGCTTATTATAATATTGTAGGTTTTCCATACAAACTTCTACCCCTCTTTCCACTTCCTTAAGTATGATTTCCGTAAGTATGTTTGGATAAAAACTATCCTATGTCCTGCCCAGGGTCTCAAAATATCTCCAAACCAAATTACATTTAAATCGGTTCAGCGGTTTAAGCGTGAAAAGGTAGACAGAGAGACAGACAGAGTTACTTTCACATTTATAATATTAAGTCCGCCCGCGACTTCGTTCGTGTGGTGGCAACCAAAAATAAGCTGTTATTAAACCAAATAAAAATGTGGTTTCATAAAGTTCTACGGTTTATAGGTTTGGGACGATTCGTTATTTGACTTAAAGAATAATACATTTTAGGATACCGCTACTAAGTAAAATCCGCCCCTTAAAACTTAATATAACCTTTTTCTCTTTTGAATTTTTTGTTTATTTTAGTTAGATTGCTCAGTAAGATGTCTCAAAAAAACTAAAATCACTTAACCCTATCAGGGGGGAGGTAGTTTTAAAAAACGTACTTTATCTGCACGGAATGAGATTGTTCATACAAACAAATTGCCACCTTTTCACCCCCTTAAAGGTTGACAGTTCAGTGGCGACAGCGAACCGAGTCTGACCTGGTCAAGGCTGCGGGCCGGTGGATGCGAAACGCACGGGACCGATCAGTGTGGCGGCGCTTGGGGTAGGCCTATGTTTAGTAGTGGACGTTTTTTGGCTGAAATGATGATGATGGTGAAAGATTGATTTTCCGCAAATTCCTTCTTCGTGCTCCCCTAGATCCCTACATCAAAAACGAAACCTTGTCCAGTATGATTCATAACAAACTTTAACACCCACTAAATCCTATTTTGGGGGGCAGTTTCGAAAAAATATAATGACAACCTTCTATTGTTTACCTACTTAGGTTGGTATTTATGTCAACTATCAAGTTTATTAACCCAAGACATAAAATTCTTTAACAAAACTTTATCACCCGTTAAATCGTATTTTGGAGGCAGTTTCGAAAATCTAATAATATCAACCTTTATTGTTTGTTTAGGTTGGTATTTTTGTCAAGTATCAAGTTTATTAACCCAATAAATAAGATTTTCAAAACACTTTAACTCCCCCTAAATCGACTTTTGAGTGTAGTTTCTAAAAACTTATAATGACAACCTTTATTGTTTACTTAAGTTGATATTTATGTCAAGTTTCTAGTTTATTAACTCAAGAAATAAGATTCTTCAAAAAACTTTAACACCCCTAAAAATCCGTATTGTGGGGTTAGTTTAAAAAAACTAAGAATTTCAACCTGTATTGTTTACTTAAGTTGGTATGTATGTCAAGTTTAAAGTTAAGTCAAGAAGTAAGATTCATCAAAAAAAAAAACAAATCGTCTTTGGGGACAGTTTTGAAAACTAATAATAACAACTTTTATTGCTTAAGTTTCAAGTTTATTAACCCAAGTAATACGATTATTTAAAAAACTTTAACACCCCCTAAATCAGTTTTTGGGGGTAGATTCGAAAAACTAATAATAACAACCTTATAATTTATTTAAGTTAGTATTTGTGCAATGTTTCAAGTTTAGTAACCCGTGAAATAAAATTCTTCGATACAAATTTCAATACCCCCTTAATCGACTTGTGAGGGTAGTTTCAAAAAACTAATAATGTCAACCTTTTATCATTTACTTAGATTACTATTTATGCCAAGTTTCAAGAATATTAGCTGAAGGAATTAGATTTTTCATAGAAACTTTGTCCCCCTTTTTCGCCCGTTTAGGGGAAGAATTTAGGCAAACCCTTTCTTATCGAATGCCTACGTCACACAAAAACATACTCTCCAAGTTCCAGGTCTCTACGATCAGCGGTTTAGGTTTTGCGTTGATCCGTCAGTCAGTCATTCAGGACAAAGCATTTTATATGTATAGAAGAAGATATATGGAGCAGAAGACTGGTCGGGTTTAGTATGAAAACGAATGCTGCATAAATTACGCGACACAACACAAAAACCTAATACAGCGTAAATTACGCAACACTAAAACGTCACTTACAACTATGTTTACCTGAGACAAACAGTCCAGTTCGGTAGTTCCCCGTATTAGTGCCATTTGATTCTTCAAAGAAACTTTCAACACCCCTAAATCGTCTTCTGGGGATAATTCCGAAAAACTGATGATGCCAACCTTTATTATTTTGCCAAAGGAATAAGATTTTTCATACAAATAAATGTCTCCCTTTTAACCCCTTCAAAAGTTGAATTTCCAAAAATCCCTCCTAAGTGCTCCCCTACATCTTAAAAAGAAGCTATATCCAGTAAAAGTAATCAAAAATTTTTACCACCCCGAAATCGTATTTTAAGGGTAGTTTCGAAAAACTAATAATGAAAACCTTTATTGTTTATTTAAGTTGGTATTTAAGCAGTTTCATATTTATTGACCTAAGAAATTCGATTCTTCAAAAAAATTAGCATCCCTAAATCGTCTTTTGGGGGTAGTTTCAAAAAATAATAATAGCAACCTTAAGGTTAGTATTTGTGGCAAGTTTCAAGTTTATTGACCCTAAATATCAGATTTTTCAAAAACATTGTAATACCTCCTAAATCTTCTTTTGGGGGTAGTTGCAAAAAACTAATAATGACAACCTTTATTGTTTATTTAGGATAGTATTTATGTCAAGTTTCATGTTTATTCACCCAAGAAATCAGATTCTTCAAAAAATTTAACATCCCCTAAATCATCTTTTGGGGGTAGTTTTGCAAAAGTAACAATGAAAGCCTTTATTGTCTATTTAGATAATTAGATTCTTCAAAAAAAAAATTACACCCCTAAATCGTCTTTTGGGGGTAATTGCAAAAAAATAATTATGACAACCTTTATTGTTTATTTAAGATGGTATTTATGTCAAGTTTCATGTTTATTCACCCAAGAAATCAGATTCATAAAAAAAAAATTACATCCCCTAAATCATCTTTTGGGGGTAGTTTCGAAAAACTAACAATGAAAGCCTTTATTGTTTATTTAGATTGGTATTTATATTAAGTTTCAAGTTTATTAACTGAAGTAATGAGATTCTTCAAAAAAAAAATAACACCCCTAAATCGTGTTTTGGGGGTAGTTTCAAAAAATAATAGAAGCAACCTTTATTATTCATTTAGATAAGTATTTGTGACAAGTTTCAAGTTTATTGATCAAAGAAATCTGATTTTTCCATACAAACTTCAACACCCCCTAAATCATCATTTGGGGGTAGTTTCGAAAAACTAATAGTGTCAATCTTTATCATTTACTTAAAATCATATTTGTGCTAAGTTTTAAGAATTTTGGTCGAAGGAATTAGATTTTTCATACAAACCCTTCAACCCCCTTTTTACCCCCTTAGGGGTAGAATTTCCAAAAATCTTTTCTTAGTGCACACTTACGTCACTTTAAGAACCTTTCTGCCAAATTCCATGCTTCTAGGCTTAGCAGTTTTGGCTGTGCGTTGATTGATCTGTCAATCAGTCAGTCAGTCACCATTCGCTTTTATAGATATAGATTTGTGAAAACCAGCCAAGTAAAATCTTGAGATTTAATTTATCCTAAGTTATCTGCTTTGTGTAAATAATTAGCTTGTTCAAATTTAAGTAGTTATATTTTTTAATAGCAAACATTGTTATAGCAGAAAAAGCAAGAAATCGTGTTTTAATTTATTTTAGAATGTTCTTAAAAATAATCTTTGGGATAATATAAAGAACTTGGCATCCATTTAGATCTCAATTCTTTAGTCGGCGAAGTCAAAAACCACGCAAATTCTTAAAATTTTACTTGGCTCTCATTTACACATTACTGTTTTTGATGGGATATCGTTACTTTTTGTTTATTTTTATTAATCGTCGTTCAAAAGTGCCAAGTGTGAAAGTTTTAGAGTTAATTAAGTGATAACCCGCACTGGGCCTACGTCAATTACGGCCCATTCCCTCTCATTACAGAGAGGAGGCCAGTCTCCCAGCAGTGGGGACACTAAAAAAGCTGATGATGGTGATGGTTATGATCTGACCACCTGCGTCGACACACTCTCGATCTTCACCAGGTTACACACAAGAGGCGTGTGGACGATAAACCCGACACCACTGCGGATGGAACCGCCGGTCACCCATTTGGAAATAGAGAAAGTTTCTGGATTTGAGGATTATCGAGTCCTCTCCCTCTCTTCAGACTTCAGAAAACCCTGTAATACTAGATCGTAACCTGCTCAATTCATCTTCTGGTCGTTCCAGAGTATACGCGTGTTGTATGTTGCCAGTCCCATTCGTTGGTGTTTGCTGGGGTAGCCAGATCTACTTCGGGGATTCATAGCACCCCATGCCATGCCGTTACCTCGACCTCTACCGTAGTCGACGTAAGACAGGCTAGCGTGCACTTGGAGCCATTTTTTATATGTGCTTTTCATGGGGGGTTACGCCATAATCGCCACGTTTGGCAGGTCGATTGGCGATCGCAGTATGGTTGTTAAAAATACAGAGATAATGCTGCTGCTCGTTCTTTGGTAAGTCACTTAGTCGCTTCTTACGACACCCGTGTAAGCTAGGGCTTAGAACACCTTTTTTTGTTATATAATGTTTTTGAGAACCGGGATCCAGTAAGCATCTAATCACTACATCTCGAACATTGCGACCGGTGGCGTAAACGTTTGCGGTTGCAAGAATTTGCGTAGTTGCTTTCGACTCGCACTTTGTAGAAGACAATGTGCGAAACGATACTTCTGGATTCTCCTCTTCAAGCGAAGAATCATCAAAGACAGGATTTGAGGTGAGTTCCTCCTCGATTTCAAGTAAGTTCAAGACTTCACTTATTTCAGTCTCCTGGTTTACAGCTACAGTGGAGGTGCTCGACTGCGCTGGTGAAATTTCCTTGCCAAAATAAAACAACGTATGATGTTTCGCATTACACTTACGGCAAGAAGTGCTCGAGTTACAATAAAACGATGTATGTTGATTACTCAAACAGTTAACGCAGTAACGATTTTCTTTTACAAATTTAAATTTATCGAGAGCCGAAAGTTTCGTAAACGGGTTACATGCATAAAGATGCGTGTGCGCAGAGTTGTTACAAAGCTTACATAGCTTACCGGAGGCTTGAGTTTGCTGAGTGGAAAATAAAGCATGCGGAGGCGCGGGAAAAGCACGCGAGGTGGCGGCGCGGCTGCCCGAAGCGGGCTGCAGTGCCGTAGGGTTGCCACGAGCTTGTTGTGATGACGACGAAGTGCTCGTGCGATACAAAATTTTAACTTGTTCTCAAAAATTTAACAAATTCATAATATTTAGGCATATCCGTTTGACTACGAATCGCAGTTTCGAAACTTTTTGCTGTATCTGAATCTACAAGCTTAAGCCCCATATAAACAAAAAATAAAATCACTCAAATTATCAACGTTAAGCTGTTTTAGGGCCGCGTTAGTAGCTGCGTATTTGTCAACTATTTTTCTAAATTATTTGCTGTAGGACCGTTTATATTTTTTAATGCAAACAATTGATTTAAATATGTCGTAGCTCAAGCTCTGTCATCCTTATATTTATCCAGCAAAGCCTGCCAAATAACAGTGTAATTTTCTGCAGCTGGGGTTATACCAGCGCATATGTTTTTAGCCTTTTCAGAAAGATGACTAATTAGGTAATGGATACGTTCCGAATCAGTCAAAGTCTTATTCTCATGTATTATACGTTTAAACTTTTCGTAAAAATAAGGAAAGTTCTGAATTTCACCGTCGAATATAGGTAATTCAATACGGGGAATATTTATAGTATGTTCCTGAATACCGGCATTTAGCGCAGCTTGTGGAGGGGAGTTTAGTTTATCCAACCTATTGAAAATCTCCTTTATAAAATAATATAAATCGTCAAAGGCCGCTATCGGCTGGTAATTAATATCGTAGTCGGGATTGACTTGCAAGTTTAATAAATTTATCTCATCAACCAGACTTACAAATTCTTTACGTAATTGATCAATAGCGCGAGCTTGAGACAAGAAATTATACCTCGATTTCTCATCTGTTTTCGATGATAACTGGATTTTTTTATTTATTTGTTCAAAACACAATTGACGCTTAGCTTCCAATAATTTAATTTGCAACAAATATCTATCCACATCCTTTTCCGTCATTGTTGAAACTTAACAATGCGCAAACTGAGTTATCAAACCCCTGCGACAAACAAAATAAGCGTATTTTTTTACGCGCGATAAAATAAAAAGATTCGATGCGAGCGAAATAACCGCAAATGTTACAAGTCAATGCGATAAGTTACCTACGATGCGACTAACGTACATACGTACCTATACCTCTATAGGTGCCATGCACAAAATGCGATATTCTACGCCGACAGCTGCCCGCGGCGTGGCGGTAATATAATATATGTATATACCTTCCCAACCTACTAAATTAAATATTAAACCCAAATTATTTATACCTTTGCATGAATAAGCGAGGATTTATTAAATATAATAGCTGTCGACAATCGACTACACTTAGGCTTTAACTTTACTGTTGCTAATAGTTGTGTTGAAACTGTATCTATATCATATTATGGCCTTTATTACTAATATATTAAATTGATTAAAGGGCTATTCATGTTCTTTGCCTTACCCTTGTTATTTAGATTCTATAATATTGTGATTACTTTGTGTGTGTAGTCTTGTTTTTCTGTGCGTTTATTCATAAAACCCTTCCCTTACACACCATGTACATTGGAACTGATACATAGTAAATAACCAACATTTTGACATTTAAAGCTTGCTATCTTGGTAGATATCAATACTTTTATATAGAGTTCCATTCATGATTCTAACACGCGCAATCCCAACCATGGCGCCAACGATATAGTGGTGGGAAGATTTACTATCACAAGTTAATCCGTTTAGTTTGACCAAGACGTCCTAGTTTGACAAATTAAGTTACACTTAAAAAGGCTATCCTGGCTTTTTTACTAATGGTTTAATACGATTCTTAAAATCTTACCCTGGTGGTAGTGAGGAGGCAATATTCTTTTAAGCGGTGATAAATAGCTTCCCTTTGCAGGATTATTAAGATTGTTGCACGTCGCATCGATACGACTCCATTCTTCAGGATCGCAAGGTTTAACGTCAATTGTGCATGTACTGAAAAAAATAAAATAATAGGCAAATTCATTTCTTTATGGGGTAATCTAATATGAAAAACAATAAATGATAATAAGGCCGCTATCACACTGGCGTTTTACGAGCGTTGGCGTTCCTTCAACGTCTGCGCAGCGCCGACGCTGCGCAGACGCAATGTTGACGTCGCGAGACTCTAGTGGCAAGCATTACATCCGCTGGACGCAACGTTAACGTCGCGCACATGCTACAATTTGAGGCGTACAATTAAAGACAAAATGGATTCCGACGAAAAAAACACTATTGTTGGCTTTGCAACTTAGACGAAAATTACGAAAAGAAAAAGAAAGTCTCATCATCAATTTTGAGTAAAGCCTTTAGGGTCCAATCGATTACAAGAAAGTGTATATTTTGCACTGTACTCTAATAATTTTAAAATAATGAATCGGAATTTTATAAATATTTGCGAATGCCGGAGACTACATTTAACGAACTTTTAGAAGTGATTCAAAATTACATACAATATTTAGACACTAATCTCAGAGTTACAGTATCACCAGAAGAGAGGCTTGTTATAACTTTGAGGTATGTATATAAAACGCTTTTGTGTTTATTTTTAACTACCTAATTTATTTATTCAAAGACACTGGCTTAAGTTTTATAATAATCAATGGACGGCGTGATTTTACATGTTGCCAAAAAAAATTGCTTTCGAGTGAATTTCCTCAAGGTAAAAAAAAACGTGTTATAATATACAAATCTAAATAATAAAAAGTACTTACTCAATCAAGTCATTCGTCTCATATTCCACCAATTGACTTTCTGAACATATTTCACCCGTGTATTGATCGTAAATAACCCCATAGCTGAGGCCTGTGCACAGGGTAACAAAAATTATACTTTTAAGCAACATCATGTACAGATGTTCTCCAAATGCACTATTTTTATCGCCTTATATAGTACTTTTTCATTATTGGTTTTGAACAAATAATGAAACAGCATGTTTTACTATGTCAATAGCAATTTGCAGTTTTTATTTAATTTGTTTTACATAAGACGTGACATTTTGCTAATACCATTATGATGAAAGTGGGTGCCCGCGAAACGGGTTTTCTTGTAAAAATCAAAACTTACTTATATTAATTGAATATATATGTAAATCTGAAAGTAACTGTCCTTAACACACTGGTAGATCTTATAAATATATATATATATATATAATACTTGTCATCTCTGTATAATCTCGGTATATTGTTCCCTTGAGATAATAAAACACATTACACGGACGAAGCCATGTGCAGAAGGTGACTTGACTTGACTTAATGTACTATAACCCCTAGATAGGGCAAAGGTCGTCCACAGATGATGTGATGTGATGATGTGTAAATCAGTGTTGACCAGCGCTGTGGCTATGCTGCACACTGAACAGCATTTGCTGAGCCCGCTCCTTTTACCACACTGAATGTGCTCATATTGCCACATCTGTCTTTGACACTATTTAGTATTAAGATTGTACACATACAGTGTTTGGTAATAAATGTTTTCTTTCTTTCATTCCTCCATCGCGATCGGTCTTGAGCTTCACGCTTCACCTCGCTCCATGTCATTCCGATGCTCGTCGCTTCTGCCAACACGGTGCGACGTGACGCCAGGTTTGACGGGGACGGCCACGCTTTGTTTTCCCTTGGGGATTCCAGTCCAAAGCTTGTTTGGGTATGTGATCGCGACCCCTTCGGAGCGTGTGGGCAATCCATTTCCAATTGCGACGCTTGATCTGGCGGTCAATCGGGCTCTCGTGGCATTTCTCTAACAGCTCTACATTGGAGATTGTCTCAGGCCAGTAAATTCCGAGAATGCGACGAACACAGCGGTTGACAAAGACTTGTATTTGGCGTGAGATGTCCTTTGTGACCTTCCACGTTTCATACCCGTAGAGCAGCATGGATTTGACATTGGACCCAAAGAGTTCGAGTTTAATCCTTCAGGCCAGTTTCCGCGTTTGCCAAACAGGTCTCAGCTGCGCGAAGGTTGCTCGGGCTTTGGCGATCCGTGAAGCGATGTCCTCTTCAATTCTCCCTGAAGAGTAGAAGATATATAATATTAAAACTGTTCACGTTTCAACGGCCGATTGGATTTAGTTGTTAGTTGGCACACGGATAGACCATATCTTGGATTAAGGCATAGGATATTTTTATACCGGGATTATGTTCTCTTTTAAAATACTCGATACTATTATTAATCGGCTTATCGAGGTACAGTTTGATTTGTTCCTTGTATAAAACAGCATGACCGAATAGAAACCTTAAGAGCCTACCACGTTTTGTAATAATATATGGTAAAGTTCCTTCTGAAGCGAGGTGTGAGACAGGGAGACGTCATATCTTTGAAACTATTCACCGCTGCACTGGAGGATGTCTTCAAGGTTCTGGACTAGAGAGGGCTAGGCATCAACGTCAATGGCGAGTACATCACTCACCTACGGTTTGCCGATGATATAGTGGTCATGGCTGAGCCATTGGAGGACCTCAGTACAATGCTCGATGACCTCAGTGGAGCTTCCGAAAGAGTGGGTCTTAGTATGAACATGGACAAAACCAAGGTGATGTTGAATGTCCATGTTACACCCACTCCTATAAACGCTCGGAGACTCTACAATCGAAGTTGTGGATGACTATGTCTACCTGGGACAAACGATCCATTTGGGTAGGGCTAACTTTGAGATAGAGGTCAACCGTGGAATCCAACTCGGCTGAGCAGCGTTCGGGCAGTTGCGCGGTATATTCTCGTCCAACTTACCACAGTGTCTCGTTAATTTGTCCTTATAAACAAAAATCTAGGATATAGAAAAAAGCAATAACATCCTGAACAAACACTCTTATTTCCCAACCAATAAGCTTCCTTCTTCCTCCCGTCAATCACATAAGTAATTGAATACAACCGATGGAATTGCCCACAATTCCCTCCCCAAGGGAAATAGTTACACCCTATCTCTATAAGGGAAACAAAGAAACAGGGAGTATTTTGCCGTTAATTGGAATCATTCGTATTTCTCGAGCTCGTGGCTAAATAATAACAGCCGCACTGGTCGATCATCAAGATTAAATTTATAATTATATTTATATTATATTTATTAACATAAACCAGCCCGTGAATATGTATCCTCCGACTGCACAGCATGATTTTCTCCTTGTTTACGTCTTTTTAGTTCGCTTTTGAAGCAGTCGGGTTTTTGATTTAACTTTTTTTATTCTGCATTAAAACATGGGAATGAGACAGCATCTGAAATGGTTGACATAAAAGAAAAACATAATAATAATACAATTAACTGGAAGCAATAAAATATTTAAAGCGTCATGATTTTAAATAAAAAAACCTCATCTAAATTTTTCTTCATTTTATTCCTCCACTATTTCGCAATCCATACGAAAAAATCTACACAATTCTTTTTCAGGAATAATCTCACGTGCAAATCCTTTTCCATATGCCATCGATTGCCAGGGTCGGGGCAAAAGTACGGATCCGATAGCAGTTAATTTATTTACTCACAGTGCCCGGAGCAATTGACCCGGATATTCCCACTCTGGGAAGTTTTTGCCCGGATATAACAAGGTTCTTGGGTAAAGATTTTGTAAAAAGTGGTAAATTGATTGTAAAAAAGCTCTGGACTTGTTGCTTATGCATACGTCAAAGTCCACACATAATAGGTAAATGCTTTTTATTTTGCGAACTTGCCAACAAGGTGGGTTAAATATTCAAGTAAAGTATAAATATTTTTTTAATGTCGCTCGGCAAGCTTCGTGTTTGTCAGTCGTCAGATTTCTATCAGTTGTCCTTTATGAATGGTGCAGACCGGGAGCTCTCAACCAGGCAGTTGCCTGGACCAGACAAAATACCCGTCTAGTCGCAGGATCCTCCCTTTTCTATGGAGGTTTGTGGGACTTTACACCCAGTTTCGCATACCTCAAATGATAAATGATTTTATTTCTGTAAGTAAATCCTCCAAAAATAACTTTCGTTTCGGAAGTCGGTGTCAAAAAACGATAAAAATAACAGATACCAGAAGCACCGATTTCCGAAACGAAAGTTATTTTTACACTTTTTACTTTCAAAGAAAAACCATTAAAAATTATAGAAGTCTGTTTTTTTTATAATTAGGTTCAAATTATTATAATATCCCTGTCGCCCCACTGCAAGGCAAAGACCCTCAAAGGCAAAGAAAGGCACTGAAAGGCTCCACTGAACTCATAAACACTTGGAACACAAAATTCAGTCGATTAAGTATTTATTTTTCTTAATTAAATAAGGTGATGCATTTCATTGTTTTAATATTTGCTTGTATGTAATGAAAATGGAAAGAGTCTCAATTTACATTAAAAAGGTATTTGAGTAAGAAAATTCCTAGTCATCCTGCTAGTGCATTGTGAAAAATGTTACTGAATACTCTATTTTTCTAAAGTCTAAGTAGTAATTATAAGTCATGTTTATTAATCAAGTTTGATATTTAACAAATTTTTTATTTTTTTTTAAATTAGGTATCCAATTAAAATAACTAAAGATTAAAAAGAAACAATTTACTAGCATACTTAAATACACAAAAAATATCCTTTAGCTATTACTATTTCCTAACAGCTAATATGAGTATCATTCAGCGAAAACTATAGAAATTATAAAAAAAAAAACAAAATCGTCTTCGTCTCACACAAAAATACCAATGCTTGAAAATTCTTTGATCTCTACAATGGCTGCCTTATTAGCCTTAGATTAAGAAATCCGATAAAAGAAGTAAAATAAGGCAATGACGCTAAAATGCGCTGCCTTGTTCTCTATTGTAGTTCCTGTAGGTTACGAAGTTACCGACATATCCCGACGAGTTATGAAACTTAAGTGGCAGTGGGCAGGGCAAATTGCTCGCAGAACAGATGGCCGATGGGGCTGAAAAGTTCTGGAATGGCGACCGCGAACCGGAATATGATGCGTTGGAAGGCCTCCCACTAGGTGGGCCGATGACCTGGTTAAGGTTACGGGAATCCGCTAGATGCGAGACGCACGGGACCGGTCAATGTGGCGACGCCTGGGGGAGACCTATGTCCAGCAGCGGACGTCTTTCGGCTGAAATGATGATGATGACTATAACTGCAGGCTGAGTTGCCTACAGTAATGCTTGTGTATGCATGGCATGTCTGTGATTGGTTGGAGGCGCGCGGTGGATGAGCGGGCGCGCGGGCGGCGTAGGCGGCGCTAGCCCGTCTTCCGCTCCAAGCATCGCGTCACTCAAAATCTTACCACGATAATAACACAGTGTTTGTTTTGAACTTGAATTCCTGTAATTAAACCGGATTGTTACAGTCCACGTATATTATTTATTCACCCCTGTAACTGAGCAGTCGATGTAGTATTGTCAACAGTGCTTGTATGTTAATCTATGAAAATGCGTATGGATCGAGTATCACATCTACACATACTTATTCGATGATTTCACACACCACATACCATTAAAACCGGGTCTCTTCTTTAATTTGACGACAAAATTACGATTCTTTGAAACCAAAAGCGTTTTAAACTTGAAAAGTTATTTTCTGTTGACACGATGTCACAGAAAACAAGAAAACATACCTTGAACGGTATTCAAGGTATGTTTTCAGTGCAAGTATTTTATTACGTGTTAGGTGATTGAAAATGATTTGTTGATACAGTCATAGAGGTTTTGATGAGTAAATTCTGTTAAATTAAGAGTTTATTTAGTTTTCTATAACAGTTTTTTTCTGTTAATTCATATATACTTCCTAAGTTTACGTTGGACATCACTGATAACGGTGAAGAAAAACATCGTGAGGTAACCCGGACTTATAGTTAATATAAGTTTGAAATCTCCTATCCGCCTTGAGCAACCGTGGTGATCAATGCTCGTGCCTTCTCTGTATCAGAAGTCGCCTTTTAGCCTAAGACCCGACTGCAGAAATCTGCAGGAATAAAGGTTTAAGATTAAATTTAATTTTCATGCAAGATACTTGATAATAGAAAAGATTGATGGAGAGTTGCCTGGAAGTATCTAGCCGCAATAACCAATTGAAATTTATGTTTGATAATTGAACCTAAATATAAATGTTTTCATGTGAATCCAAAGTCATTTAAAAGAAACTGGTGTAGAAAATAGGTAAAAATAAGGTTGCCAGCTCTTTAGTAGCCGTAAGCTGCCAGTTTACCTGCAAACTGGCAACCCATACAGGGCGGCTAACTGATAGCTAGTTGATGTGCCATACGAACCCACGATATAGGAGAAGAACGAAAGATGTCATTAAAGACGCTGGCTGTTTATTATTTGCTGACGATCTCAAGCTATTCCTACGGATCACAGACGAGTCACACTGCGGAATGCTCCAGCGAGACATCGATCGGGTGGTAGCGTGGAGTGAAGAGAATAAACTACTCTTCAATGTTTCGAAGTGTAACATAATGTCCTTCACGCGGGCCGTGGTACCCCGACGTCACGATTATTGCATGGCCGGTCATGTCATACCGCGGGTTGCGTTAGTGAGAGATCTCGGTGTTACTTTTACTGGGGATCTTTCGTTTCGTGCGCATGTAGTGCAGGTGTGCAAAAAAGCGTTTAAAAATCTTGGTTTTGTCATGCGTGAAACCCGGGACTTCACTAACATGGCGGCAGTGAAATCACTTTATAATGCGTTGGTACGAAGCAACTTGGAAACTAGTGCTATCATTTGGAATCCTTATGAAGTGAAGTATTCTCTGATGCTGGAAAAGATGCAGAACAAATTTACCCGATACCTATATGTGAAGCAATTTGGTGTATATCCCTTCTACCCTCTTATGTATCCAACTCTTTTTGTTATAGGGATGGTTGGGTACTATAAGTTGGAGGTAAGGCGCAACCTCGCTCTTGCAAAATATGTTTTTATGGTTTTTCGTGGCATGCTGAATAATCCACAAATATTAGAATCATTGGAATTGCTCGTTCCAAACAGGAGGCTACGGTTAGGACCTAGGGAGGGGCTTTTTAAAGTCCCGGCAACCCGTACAAATTTATTAAAGTTTGCACCAGTGATTCGTGCAGTAGGAATACTTAATAGCATCTCTCTGCGTTTAGACTTATTTTCGTGTTCTTTGATGGAATTCCAGAGGGTGACACTTAGTGTGTTGTCCACTGTGTAACTGGTGCCTCTATATTTAGTATATATAGTTTGGGATTGTATAATTAACAATTTATGACTACTTTTGTTAGCTTGGGTCTTACCTGTTAAAACAAATGTATGTGTTAATGAATAAATAAATAAATAAAAATAAATAAATAAATAAATAAGATTCTAGTGTAGGGCAGAATTAAGGTGTTTTCTGCAAAAGAGTTGGGGATCCTCGCAAAGACTGTAAGACGGTCCTTGATAAGACGGTACTTCACGCCTGAACAGCTGCTCTACTTGTATATAGTACAAATTCGGTCATGCATTGATCACTGATGCATGGGAGTATGCTCTCATCCCCGGACGGATCTACCAAGTACCAGCTTGATGACTTGAGTCGATTGACAAACAGGCCAAGACTCTTACCAGCTACTATCCACTGGTCAACTTTAAGCTCCAGAGCCTTGAACATCGACGCCGAGTTGCTCAACAAAACAAAATAGATGCTAATGATGGCAGTTGAATCTCAGTATATTTGCCCTGCAGTGGGACAGTTACCGGCTGGTATTATTATTATAAACTTTTTTGCCGACGGATGTCAGCTGTTAGGCATGTAGACATAAATCTGCCCCAAAGCAAGTCTTGTGCTTATCGTATCGAGCGGCATCTTGCGGCCACCTAGTCAAGTCCACCTGTCTAATCATCGGTCCTCCGATGGCTTTTTGGCATTGGGGTTCAAATAAGAAGTGGTAGTCTATGGTAATTTTTAATATTAGCGACTAGCTGGTGCGTTGCTATCCCAAACACAAAGCTGAAACATTTCGTACAAACACGGAAGCCAAAAAACGAAAAGCTAAAACCATTTGTGCAAATATTGAGCCAACTTGCCGTTACTAATTCTGGTGCAAAATAATTAATTTCATATTTACGTAGGTGCCTTGGACTGGGACAAATAATTGATCGTCAACACAAAATGACGAATCGTTTTAAAACGCCATCGGTACATGGTTGACATCCCATCCATATGCACTAAAGGAATTACTTTCGTTATGCGCACAGCTAAGGAGTGCAAATCTCTGCCGGAGTCTGTGTTACCCGATAGCTAAAACCAAGGTCTTTAAGTTAAGAGTGAAAAGGTTACTTCTAGGCAAGAGTGCTTCACCGTCGACCACATCATCGCTGACCATCAGGTCAAGCGTGAGCTAATATTTATAATAAATAATAATAAAATTCCGAAACTGAAATTATCCAGATATTATTAAAAGAGGGTAGGATCTGGACTAGACAAACTGCAGACATTCTAATACAGATAACGATAGTTAAAATTAAAAGCGGAAATACTAAAATTATAAATAATAATAATTAATAATTTTTTTGCGCAAACGATGACAAGACGACTACATAACAGTCCTTTCATATATCAGAAATAGTACTCCTTTAACATCTATCACCAAGCCTTAGATGTTACTATAGCAAGCAAAAGGTTGTTGACTGTCATCGATGTCACCATCGTACTTGACTAAAATATATTTTTACAATTTACGAGTTTACGTCAATAATATTCGTATAATTATTGTAACTAGTTTTATTGGATATACTTTAACATGGTAGTAGAGTGTGGTTGTCCGCGTAGCAAAAAATATCTAAATTTATGGGTTGACCCATAACCCAGAGGTCTGTAGTTTAATTGATTGAGTTACAAAATAGTAGTGGATGCGTAAAAGTTTACCTCTTGGAAAGAGTTGTGAAAAAACCTTGCAAGAATCTGTACCCGGTCTGAAGTCACCATGGATAAGGCAATTGCAGAGGCCTCAAAGTTACAAATAATGCACCTTGATGGAAAGAACTTTAAGGGTTGGAAGTATAGGATCGATACAGTGTGTAGAACAGTTCCCTGTGCTGAAGATATTTTGGAAGGGAAGATCTGTAGACCTGTTGAACCTGTAGATGTTAGAAATGAATCTGCAAAAATAAAAATACGAATCGGATTTAAAAGAATTCCGGAAAATTTACGGCTTACTTTTGACTCTGATGACGTCAAATATGATGGATGAGATACTGGGATAAGTCATGCGGTACAAAAGCGCTAAAGAAGTATGGGACGAGCTAGAACGCCTCTATAATGCAAGTAGCGAAGACAAAAGCTATGATCTCTGTTTAAAATATCTTGATTATAAAAAGGATCCTAAACATGACATAAGAAAGCATATATCTGTGTTAAAAACATTTGGCATGAATTGAACAGCCAAATTGATGCGACTTTACCCGAGATATTACTAATTTGTAAAATACTTGGAAATTTACCAATAATTTTATTTCGCTTTCAAGTCCTTATAACAAAAATGGATCGGACAGTAAAGAACTTAACTTCGCAGCTAGGAGAAGTATTAGTCGTGAAGACACAGAAGAAGAAAAAATGTTTTAAATGCAATTATTGTGGAAAAGATGGACACTTTGTACGAAAATAAAAAGCAAGCGTGCTTCACCGTCGACCACATCATCGCTTACCATCAGGTGAGATAGTGGTCCAGCGCAAGCCCATTGACGATAAAAAAAAAAAAAAATGCCAAAACTGGATAAATGATGGACATCCACGAAAGCCGTCAAATGACAGGCTAAACTCAAATGTTAACCTGACAGTGTTAGCTTGCGATTATGGAAAGCCAATAGATAAAAATTACCTGTATGTTGACAACGTAGCGACAAGCCATGTTACGAATTTAGGCGACTTCTTCCTTCGAACACTTTAAGAGTTCACATACGGTTACTGAAGCCATTGGAATTCAATTAACTAATGTCAAATTCATTACAAGTCTATCATGAAAGGCTAGCACATCAAAACAAAAGACACGTTAGTCAAGTCATCGAAGACGAGCTAGGGTTTAAAGTGGAGGATAAGCAATCGGACATCTGAGAAGGAAGCGTTTATGGAAAGGCTCACAGGCAATCCTTTGGTACAAAAAACAACAGAATATCCTCACCCCTAGTAGTGTATAAAAAGTGAAATCTATGGACAGGAGGATATACTAAGAATTTTACGTTCGCCGCATGCGCGCCAGCTATGTGACCACAATGAAGTTAGTTTTCTGTAGTTATTGAAATCGATTCCACAAGTAAGCGTGCATGATACCCATTTAACGATAATTGTTTACAAACATCAGCATATTTAGGTAGCACTGTATTGCTATAGAGGGGTGTTGCGGGTTGAGGGGAATTAGGTATAATAAAAATAAAAAATCAGGTGCTAAAAATCAAAAAACCCGACTGCTTCAAAAGCGAACTAAAAAGACGTAAACAAGGAAAAAATCATGCTGTGCAGTCGGAGGATATATATTCGCGGGCTGGCTGACCAAAATCTGGTGTATCCTCCGCCTGCACAGCATGATTTTTTCCTTGTTTACGTCTTTTTAGTTCGCTTTTGAAGCAGTCGGGTTTTTTGATTTTTTGATTTAACTTTTTTTGTTTATAAGTTTTTAGTTAAGTTTTTTTTGAATTAGATACATTTAAACATATAAGTGTTATATATTTTTGAAATCATCTCTTAAAACCCTATATTTTGATACCCCACACACTGGGTTTGGAAGAAAAAAAAAAATTGGGACCCCACAATATGGCGCCCAAAAGCCGCCATTTTTCTATTGTCCAATTTTAACGTAGCCTATGACACTCGCAGGGTTAAGACGAATCGATTGACGTATGAATCATCAAAATCGGCCAACGCGTTTGGTCTCTGGAACGCCACAAAGGAACAAACATACATACATACATACATACATACATAGACTGATAAACACATTACCCTCCTTCGGCAGTCGGGTAAAAAGGTGGTCTTTCAAAATAAAGGAGTTTCACATAAAAACGTAGTTATTATTTATTATATCACAAACGTAGTATTATTTAATTTCTTTCTTATTTGTTACATTTTAATGAAACAAAAAAATAAAAACATTCAAAATATAAAAAAAATAGTAGTCCACCGGTATCGGGAACAAATAAACAGAACAGTATTATTTATTATTCTTATGGTATTAATTCATATAGTAACTCAATTTAGATTAACAAATATTTATTTACTGAAAAAACTGATATAATTTTGAATATTTCAAAAGAGAACCAACATGTTACTCACGTTTGAAACAAACAGAACAATAATTAACATCTCTTGAAATTTTCAAAACTGTTTACAAAAAACAATTAACTATAAAAAAACTTAACTGTAGCTTATAGGGTCAAACCTATACAAGTACGTTTAACTGAGGGGGTAACCTTTATTTTCTATAACTTCTTATCTTGATCTCATTCCATTTACCATACGAATTATTATTGACTCAATTGCTCCTGTCCTAACAGGCATATTCAATCAATGTTTGGACAGCGGCACGTTTCCTGACTTAATGAAACACAGTAAAGTAGTACCAATTTTCAAATCAGGCTGTAAGAGTGATCCTCTAATTAAAGACCTATATCTGTGCTTCCAGCATTGAGTAAAATCTATGAAAAAATCATGCTGGACCAGATGTTGTCTCACTTCAATTCAAATGGGATCCTGCATAGTCAGCAGTTTGGTTTCACCAAAGGTAGGTCGACAACGGACGCGGGAGTAAAACTCATCAGCTACATCTTAGAATCTCGGGAGAAGTCCCAGGATGCCATTGGCATTTTCTGTGATCTCTCAAAAGCCACAACACACTGATCTGTATATTACACCACTATGGAATTCGAGGACAAGCTGCTGATCTTGTGCTTTCCTATTTATCAAACAGACAGCAAAAAGTAAATGTTGATGGGGCGACGTCCTCCGGGTGAAGATGGGCGTGCCTCAAGGTTCAATTCTCGGCCCATTCCTCTTCCTCGTTTACATTAATGACCTCCCTTTTATGATGGCCAAATTATCGGATATAATTCTATTTGCTGATACTTCGCTAATTTTTAAAATAGATAGGAAAGATACGGATGTCTTACAGGTCAACGAAAGTCTAATTATTCTCTCAAAATGGTTTGCAGCTAACAATCTTTTACTGAATGCGAAAAAAAGTAAATGTCTTAAGTTCTCTTTACCAAATGTACCACAACGTGACCAATATTTAAATCTCGACGGCAAAAATCTTGAAGTTATAGCTGAAACTGTATTCTTAGGGATTATTATAGATTCAAAACTGCAGTGGGGCGCGCACATTAGAACTCTTTCGGGTAGGTAAGGTTCAGCTGCATATGCAGTAAGGAAAATAAGACAGCTAACCGATGGAGCCACAGCTAGGTTAGTGTACTATGCTTATTTCCACAGTATTATGTCTTATGGCATTCTGCTGTGGGGATCAGCAGCAGACGTTGACTCAATTTTCATATTACAAAAGAGGGCAATCCGCGCGATCTATAAAATGGGTCCTCGCGAGACCCTCAGAGAAAAATTTAAAGAGATCGATATACTGACTCTACCTTCACTTTATATTTTAGAATGTATTTTATATGTCCGCAAAAATCGAGGGCTTTTTAAAACTAGAAGCGACTTCCATAATTTAAATACACGCAGTAAACACGAAATTGTAATACCCAAATTCAGATTAACGAAAACTAGCAAGTCTTTTCTTATAAACAGTATACGCTTTTATAACAAGTTGCCCATGTCAGTTATAGAACATACCGATGGAAAGTTCAAAAATCACATCAAACGTGTCCTTATTAAAAAAGCATAGTAAACCTTCAACTGTCCATTTCCAGACACAATAGAAATTACCATTGTTCTAATCCGATTCGGTCTGATGGACAGATGACCGGATCAAGGACTACGTTGAAGATAAAAATATTTGGTTTTAGGTCCTTCTGCGCATGCGGCTTCCCTGGTAAATCATAAACGGCACAAATATGTGGATATCTCTAACTATTCTCAATCTCATTTTTTCTTCATTTAATAAGACTTTTTACAGTGGTTTTCAATTATCTTTATACCCTTTTGTTAAGAATAGTTACAGCACTGATAACAACATTTGTACCATATGTTAAATTTAGTCTTGTTATACTTTGTAAAGATTTTTTTACCGATTGTTTTGTAAATGTGTGAACATTGTAGGCCTTCTAGATTTCTAGATTGTTAACATTTGTTAACATTTTATGTAGTTTTACTTTCTTTTTTTTAAATCTTTTGTTTATTTATTATATAATCATTTTTTGTTTTAGTTTCTTACGACTTATTGTCTTAGGGCCTGCGTTGTCCCCCCATATAAGTACTGCTGTAACATGGAAATATTGTAAAACCAAACAATTTTTTTAAAAGAGTAACCATGGAGTTTCTTGCCGGTTCTTCTCCATAGGAATCGACCAACCCGAACCGTGCACATTGTCAACGTTTTATAAGTGCCCATGTAGGCCTATGTGAAATAAAAATTATTGATTTTGATTTTTTATTTATCAATATTCAAATTTATTTGATATTTGCAAATCAACATATTATATTCTAGATTGTGAATACTATAATGCGACATTTTTGAATCCTGCTGAAATCAAAAAATGACTGGTATGTAGCAAACCAAGTTTTTTAACAATAAAAAACTTTTTAACAAAAAATCAAACCGACTTCGAAGTCGGTGTCTTTTGTACCCATTGTTTTCCGTTTTTCGACACCGACTTCGGAAAAGAAATTTATTTTTTGCTTTGTAGTTTTTTTTTCTGGAAGTCGGTTTGATTTTTTGTTAAAAAGTTTTTTATTTTCTCTTTTTAGTTTTGGTAGTTACCTCCAATTAATATGATTATCATTTATACCCAAAGAAAATCATATGGCGATTAAAAACAATCCCAAAGCTACTAAAAACAATCCCAAATTAGAGACACTGCTTACACAACAGGCTGCAAAGCTAGACAAACTAGTAACCCAGATGTGTTCCACGTGAAGAGTCGATTATTTTATTGTTCAGTCTAATCGCGTCTCGTCTTGGTCGAGACTTTTGCGTTGTGTGGTGTATGTCTGTCATTTTATAAAACTGTTACCCAAACGCTGTAATATAACCGCCGCTGATCTGGATAAAGCTGAGTCAGTCATTACAGAGATTTTACTTAGCATCCGAATTTAGAAATTTAGACTCCAACCAACCCTGTAGTCGCGCATTACAACATTTGAAACCTTTTTTGCAGGATGGTCTCATTCGAGTAGGTGGTCGTTTGAGAAATTCTGATTTAGGATTTGAACAAAGGCATCCAGTAGTTTTACCCCGCAAGGACCATATTTTAGATTTGATTGTAGATTATCATCATAAGGTAAATTGTCACGCAGGTCCGGACTTGTTGATGTCTATCCTTAGACAGAAGTACTGGATACTTTCCGCTCGCAATTTGATTCGTGCTAGAGTGCACAAATGTGTGCCCTGTTTAAAGTTTCGTCCGCGTTTCATCGAGCCTGAATTGGCCGATCATCGCTCTTGCCGTGTTGTTCAATCCGTTAAACCTTTCGTACACACCGGTACCAACTTCGCCGGCCCGTTTAGAGTAACTATTGCCCGTGGTCGTGGTATACGCTCCACGAAGGCTTACGTTTGTTTATTTATTTGTATGACAGCTCGTGCGGTTCATATAGAATTGACCGGTGATTTAAGTACGCAAGGTTTTATGTCCACGTTTAAGCGTTTTCTGTCGCGCCGTGGCCCCGTCAAACGTTTATACTCAGACAACGGTACTAATTACGTTGGAGCTCGCCGTAGTATCTTGGTTACACGCATTCTTGGGATCAAAGTATTATCAGAGTGAATTCGCTCATGTTTTGGCCGAGAATTGTATTGAATGGCATTTTAATACGCCCGCTGCTAGTCACTTTGGTGGCAAATTGGGAGGCTAATATTAAGAGCCTCAAGGCGCATCTGTTCCGCGTTGTAGGCGTACAGATTCTCTCTTATGAGGAGCTGAGTACTGTACTCGCGCAGATAGAGGCAGTAATGAATACTCGTCCACTGCGTCGAACTCTATCTAGTGACCCGTCGGAGTCTTTAGTTCGTTCATATTTACGTCCGGTTATCCGCCTTTTTCCTCTACCTAATCAGCAGCAAGTTTCAACTTAGTTTAGTAGTTGTAGTAACGCTTTATATACATATTTACTTACATCTTACCATCAGGTGAGATAGTGGTCAAGCGCGAGCCTATAATATATAAAAAAAATAATAATAATAATAATAATTTAGGAATAGGTTAGCAGTTAGAGGTTACACCTGAATTGAGAATATTAATTTACTTATTTTTGAATAGTTTCGCTTCTTGTTT
Source organism: Orthosia gothica (assembly GCA_949775005.1). Lineage (NCBI taxonomy): Eukaryota > Metazoa > Arthropoda > Insecta > Lepidoptera > Noctuidae > Orthosia > Orthosia gothica. The sequence goes on from OX459042.1 coordinate 3,223,115, forward strand.
TTTTGAAGGTAACCCTTCAAACCCGGGGAGAATGGTTGCGCCAACATGCAAAATATGATTGACATCCGCTATTTTCTATACCTATCCCTTTTCCGCACATCCTCGCGAGTGAACAAGAAGATTTGCTCCGTAATTTTGTTTGGAAATGACTTCCGAATTGAATCGCATCGCCTACGCATATGGCGTCGGCCCGCTCCGTGAAAATTATTAATAACTTTAGAATCATCACGTTTTCGCATGTAATAAGTCAATGTAAGTGTAATAAGTATTATCAACAGTTTGTGTTTGTGATTAAGGTGTGATGACAGTAACTTGAAGCCCAGCTGCCCTTCAACCCCGGTGAAGTGTTTCAGTGCCACGACGACGCTACCACGCGGCTTCAGAAAAGGTTTTTCCTTCTCTAATTATTTTCGGGTTGCACTTTTATAACCAACATCCTCGCAACTCGAATTACCTATCTCATCAAGCGTTTGTCAATAGTTTTGCTCCGCACCGCAGATACAGTCCACTAAACCAGCCCTTCGCGCCACCACCGTGGCCCCATAGGTGATCATGAGTCAAATCACCGCGCTATAATTTTGGGGATAGGCCCCACTTCTTACCTTTCATTTTCCTGTGTTGCCAGAAGGTTATGCAGGCTATGTCTGGATCTAGCGACTGCCCCATATAAGATCACAGTAGTTGTTTTTTATATCATGGTTGTATAGCCAGATGATTTTATTTATATTATTTTAATGAGTTTTAATATACGGAAATAGACTATGTTATGTTAATCTTGAAATTTTAAATTTAAATGAAGATTTGATGCTTTATTTAATCATTTTTTTCATAACTTTTAATAGGAAAGTCCCATCAAAGTGTAAAAACACCTTAGATTAGTCAATATCCAGAACTTACTGAGTCTTTACCCACTTACTGGTTTGGAATAGTCTTTTTTAGGAATATCCAATAGAATTTAGGACACTATTAATATAATTTTACTATTCTTAGGTTTATATTCCTTGTTTAGTATTCTCTTGAAATATTAAAAATACAGGCCAAGTTCGATTCGGACTCGCACACGAAGGTTTCCGTACCATTATCGAAAAAACAAGAAAAAAAATACGTTTGTTGTATGGGAGAGCCACTTAAATATTTATTTTATTCTGATTTTAGTATTTGCTTTTATAGCGGCAACAGAAACACATCATTTATGGAAAGTTCAACTGTCTAGCTATCAAGGTTCATGAGATACAGCCTGGTGACAGACAGACAGACGGACAGTGGAGTCTTAGTAATAGGGTCCCGTTTTTACCCTTTTTAATTTTTTTTAACAAAAAAATATCCCGGCGTGAATGAACCAGGGTTTTTAACACCCACCGGTGTTTTAAAACGCACACAACTGTTACAATTGACGGGATCTTAACCCATCCGCCTCTGTAGCTGACATCTAGGAAATAGTGCGCCGATTGTTATATTCAAATTTCTGTTGAACGTGACGTAGCTGGTGATAGGTGAGTTCAAAGTGCGCTCGAGTGTATTTCATCCCAGTATAATATTCCCCTGGGATAATCACTGACTTGCTAAAGGGTCCGTCGTCGGGCCGTTGAGTCTGGTCAAATAAATGAACAAAAACGATAAACTTTGCTTGACAATATTGCAAAAAATTATTGAAAGTGACGTGCTTCCAAGATTTTTGTGAAATTAATTTACAACAAAAAAATAATTCGCATCACCTATGTCAATGAAAACAACTTCTGAAGTCAACTTATGGAGTCAACAAGGGCCTTAATTTGCGCATATGTTGCTGTAGCGGTTGGGGCCATTTTCATTAATTATTATTGAAAACTAAATTCTTCTAAGGTATTTATTATTTATTTCTTAACATTTCGTTGCCATCATATATAAAAAAACCAAAGGTATAAACAGGATAAGGCCGTTTCCCGTACAAAAATTACAAAACTAATTAATTTCTTCATTTGTAGACATAAAAAAGTAAAATGTTAAAAATATGGTCATTTTGTAACGAAAAAAATATTTTATTTTTTGTTTAGTAAGCTTGAAATCACAAACTAGGGAAACCGGTAATCGACCGATTAAATAGTAGAACTGTATCGTCATGCGTCGTTCGTTCACGAATATTGTCAATAATCCCGTTCGAAGCTCAATAATCCGAAATTTTTAGGGGGTAGGGTTCACGCCGAAGTTTCGGAATACTTTCGGACGGCCCGTATCTTCGTCGACGCTTCTTATAAACAGTTTACGCTTTTATAACAAGTTGCCAAAGTCAGTTATAGAACTGACCGATGGAAAGTTCAAAAATCACATCAAACGTGTCCTTATTAAAAAAGCTTATTATAAAATCAAGGACTACGTTGAAGATAAAAATATTTGGTTTTAGCTCCTTCTGCACATGCGGCTTCCCTGGTAACTCATAAACGGCACAAATATGTGGATGTCTCTAACTATTCTCAATCTCATTTTTTCTTCATTTAATAAGACTTTTTACAATTGTTTTCAATTATCTTTATAGCCCTTTGCTAAGAATAGTTACAGCACTGATAACAACATTTGTGCCACATGTTAAATTTAGTCTTGTTATACTTTGTATAGATTATTTTACCGATTGGTTTGTAAATGTGTGAACATTGTAGGCCTTCTAGATTTCTAAATTGTTAACATTTTATCTCGTTTTACTTTTTTTAATCTTTTGTTTATTTATTATATAATAATTTCTTGTTTTAGTTTCTTACGACTTATTATCGGGCCTGCGTTTTCCCCCCATCTAAGTACTGCTGTAACATGGAAATATTGTAAAACCAATTTTTTTTTTAAAAGAGTAACCATGGAGTTTCTTGCCGGTTCTTCTCCATAGGAATCGACCAACCCGAACCGTGCACATTGTCGACGTTTTATAAGTGCCCATGTAGGCCTATGTGAAATAAAAATTATTGATTTTGATTTTATTGATTTTTATTTTGACGAAGATAGGGAGTAGGCCTCCAGACACCACCTGGTCCCATCTGGTCGGAGGATCCTCCCTTTTCTATGGAGGTTTATGCGACTTTACACCCTGTTCCGCATGCCTCCAAACTACTTTAATCTTTACCTGGGGGTTGACCATAACCTCTTAGAGCAAGGTTATTTTGAGTGTGCGTAAGGGACAGATGTATAAGACTTGTATACATCTGTCCCTTTTTCACAGTGAAACCATTATAGTTTTGGCACTCATTATAGTGTTGATGGTTATAGTTGTTTTGACTCTTAGTTTTGACGGAAGCTGAGTTTGCTCGCTTTGCTCGCTCACTTCAGCTCCCGTCATTTCCTTTAAACCTAACCTACCCGTGTACGGGTGCCCTAAGCCCTCAGCTCGCTTCGCACTCTCTTGGACTAATTCATTGACCATAATTATCAAATTGCCATTAGTCTATCATGCATGCTTGCTTTACAAAAGAAGAAATCTGGCGCTCGACGGCCGCAGCTGCGGCAAAATTGCTAGTGCTAATTGCAAAAAATCTAAAATTGTAAGTTACAAATATTTTTAATTAAATAAATGATTATATTAAAATAAAATTGCATTTTTAAATATTTATATTTTTCGTCATAACAATATTTTGCCAAGTAAAAATTTTACCAAATGAAAATGTGCGAGCTAAAATCATTCCAAATATTGCATTGGTATAAAAAAGGTTGCTAAAATTTGTTTGGGTGGTGAAATTTTGAAATAAAAGAAAATCTAATTAAACATCAAACAAAAATATGAGGACTAAGGTGTATGGATAAATCAAACATTTTAATTTCTTGCATAATTTTTGTATGTAAATTATCAGAACAATTTAGTTTATTCATTATTTTAAAAGTTGTCTCTAATCAGCGTTGCATGCTTCGTCGGCCCAAGCTCTGAAATCCATCTTCGGAATTTTGCAGCAAGGCACTAATGGATTCCTGAAATTACAAACAATAATAGTCTTTTATTTGAAATACACGGAAGCTTACTGCTGCACTGGAGATCCTGGGTTCTATTCCCGGATTGGGGAAGTGTTATTGGGTATTTCCATCGGGCAGTACTCAGTAGAAGGCCGGAGTCTTTTATTACATGGGACTGAACCATTACTGCCGAAATATGGAAGATCTATAGGTCACCTGTGCTTAACTCTTTGGAGAAAAAGGTGTGATGTTATTTTACTGAACCGCCAGGCGCACGTTTTAAAAAAAAATATTGTTTATTTTGTCGTAATAAAGATAGAAACTTGTGCTTTTCAGTAGCTTCCTAAATAATACTATAGTCCTCAAAACAGCATTAAAAAATTAATTTGCATGCTCAACTTGGCTGTAACATAAACTTGTTTTTTGCGAGGGCTCTGGAAGACCCCACGCGACCAACCGCGTATCATTTTTTGTGTATAGGCGAGGCATATAAATCAATGACAAAATTACTCTTTCCCAGAACAACAGATACTTAGCGGGCTAGAAGATAAAGAAGAAGATGATGTGGATTGAGTACTTGATGGTAGTGAGAGATCAGGCCATGAATCTGATGTGCTTGAAGAAAGTGCTCATGAAACAGATGGCACCAAGATTGTATAACTCACAGATACAAATCTAACTAGATGACGCGATTGTATGTACTTTGCGTGTCAAAAAACGGAGTAAAATGACGATAAATGATCGTTCGTTCGGTCATAAATTCTAAGCATGACAGATATCGAGGTAATCCATTGCATTGTTTTTTGACATAATGTTTGACCAATGAAAATTAGACAACATAGTAGGTATTAATGGCTTCTTACTAACTATTTTCGTTCAGAACTTCATAGGTTGGCTGTAAAAGATTTCCCTGCGCGATAAAACACACCATTTAACACTAATTGTTTTTACCCGACTGCCGAAGGAAGATAATGTGTTTGCAAATGTTTGCCTTGACCTTATTTTCAAGTGTACAATACAGACTATAATAATAATTAAAAATAATGTCTTACTCATGAGAAATTTGTAGGAAAGCGTTCTTCGGTATTTCAGAGATACCGTCGCCAACTTTGCACATGAGCGACGATAAAGATGCTTTTCTCATCTCCTTCAGTTGAGCTGAAAATTAAAAAAAAAAACTTCTATAAAGTTAAAATTTAAAGGTATGAGTGAAAGGGATGGGGATGAGATTGGGATAAGGGCAGGAAGATAATGATGAGAGAAAATTGCCCCATTTTCCGTAGAAAATAGAGGATCTCTGACAACGCGGATAGACGAGACGTCAAGAGATAAAGTCATTAAAGAGGAGAAGTCAAACGCAGTGCGATAGTATAGACTGCCTTTGGTCATATTCTGGGACGGAGAGGTTGATCTGTAAGCCGTAAAACATAGCCTATTCACGTATACTCTCCAGGTCACGATTCATGCCATAAATCGCTAGGACCACGTCTGCAACCAAGAAGTGCCGATATTGCTGCAAATTGTCTGCATAAGGATGAAAGTTGAAGGTGGTAACCTTGGTACATTACTCTTCATTAATACTGTTTGTATTAATGAAGAGAAGGAAAAGAAGAGAGATAGAACGCTACCTTGAAGAACACTAGCAGTGAGAACACACCAATCAGAGAAGATCTCTTCAAGGGTGAAGTCCACGGATTGAAAGCAACTGAAGTCAAGTAGGAAAACTTCACTTGCGCAATGCGAATTTGTTTTACGTCACGTTTTTTTTTTGATCATATGTTTTTACTTTCCAACTTTGCCCCAAGATAAAATGTCTACAGTATCGTGGGTGCATTTTCAAACCAATAAACTTACACACATAAACAACCAGTCCGACTACGAGTATCTGTAGTCCATACAAATATAATTATGCTCCGTGCGGGAATCGAACCCGCGACACACAATACAGCAGCCGATCGCTGAACCATTGCACCGATCAAATTTCTTTTTAAGGTCAGAACCCTTAAACTAATATACAAATACTTACGTAAAGTAAAGGCATGTGGTCTGTTCATTCTCTCAAACCAATGTCTGTCACTTCTCACGGCTCTGCGCCAGTTGTCATTCAGAATTGAAGCCAGAAGAGCAGGTATGTTGCCACCTTCCATCACTTTAGAACACCAGAGACCAGCCATCAGGTCGATTTTTCTAACGTCGCCATACATATATTTAATTATTGGAATGTACTGGAAATGCAAATGAAATTGAATTATTTCTAAGAACCATAATTAATTAATAGATGTAAAAATCTTTTTGTCAAATTTGAGTGTAGAATATATTTCACACCGTGACTTTTTTTTTTCGTCATCTACAACCCAGCCATAATATAAAAAGATCTCGTTAAAACCAGATTAACATTTTTAATCTGAATCAACAACGGATGAAGCGTATGTGACAATTTTAGCAGTTGGCATTTCGAGCATTCATTGTCAGTTTTGAAGCAGTAGACAAACTCGTTTATAAATTCTATAACCCTTCGAAAGAGTCTTCCGTCTTTTTGCAAGAACTAACCTTCGAAACAATGTTAATTCCTGTGAAGTGGTAAATTTAACCAATATAATAAAACAAATAAAACCTTTATAATGAGTGTACTAAAATAGGTTTAACTCTGCCAAACCCTTCGCGGACCAGCAACAATAAAGGACAACGCAACTGTCACGGTTTAAGCAGTTAGCATTTTGACCATCCATAAGCACTTACTGAAATCTATTATAAATATTATTAAACTACGAAATAATCTTACTTTCTCGTGTATGAACTGTCCTAAATCTTCGAAGCAAGTAATTTTAACCCCTGTGAAGTGATATATATAATCAACGTAAGGAGCCAGGCCGAAGTTGCGACCTTTGTTCAAATCACCAGCCAAGACGTCTAATGCTATTTGAAGCCCTGGTAATCCGCGGTTAGCTATCTGAAAAACAGAACGAATCATTCAGGTTTTAAAATTCTGTATGACAAGATGTTGGGTTCGAGTAGGAGCATTGATTTTTCAAAAATACATTGATGCAGTTTTAGTTTTGATTTGGCCATCCACGTTCACTTGAAACAGCCTGTATTTCTGGCATATTATTGATTATTCTAAAGCGTCGTAAAAAAGTGGTATTTTGTAATCATTTTTACATTTTAATGATTTACAGCATTATAATTTTTATTCTGACGTGGTGTTATTTGAACGCTATATCAGTTCTTGATTCTTAATTGACAGTAAGTATATAATAAATAAATAATAAATAAATAAAATTCATGTACGAAGGCGTAACTACAAATGGAGTTGTCTTCCAACAACACTTTGAGTGATAGAGAACATATTGGACGGCAGTAATCCAGTGTACAATATATACACATTATACAGGTTGGGCCAAAAATCGCGGATCAAACGAAACAGGGTAACAAGTAAGGTAAACTTAGTGTAAAACAGTAAGAAATTTTGTAGACGATTTAGAGACTGAAAAGGGTAGAACATCCTCTTACTCACATCAGCAATACAACCTCCCAAGAGAGGTTAGTGTCTGTTATAATATACGACCCCTGAATTATACAACACTGGCGGGAGAGACTGCGGATCTAACATATTAAGCATGTATTTGCCACCAATAATGAGCGCTTGAGATTTAGTTGGATTCAGGCGAAATCCAAAGGATTTCACGTTGATATTTTCAAAGAATAATCAATACAATAATATAATAGGTAATCATTGATGGCAGCCACAGCCTCAGGAAGTTATTAAACTTTAAAATAGCCACACAACTACAAGTCGTCCGGCATAGGGATAAAAGTTAGACGTAGTATATTATAAGCAACAAGTCCAGCGCTTTCTTACAATCAATTTACCACTTTTTACAATATCTTTACATTAGGACAGCTTATGTACCAATTTAAGGCAAGCTTACCATAATTGGGTTCTCAAACATCAAACCTCAGTGTAATTAAGGGATTTGCAAATGAATCTTTAACATATAAATATAATTCGCAGTATGAGTGATTCATGGAAAAATAAAACTAGCCTATAGTTAAGAGAATTTTAAGGGGCTATTTATTGTATTCGATTTCAATATAAGATAAAAACTTTTTTTCAAAATAATACTACCGACTTCCAAATGAAAAACTACAAAGTGAAAAATATAATATTTTTTTAAGTCGGTGTCTTTCGTAGGTACTATTTTTTTGGAATATGGACACCGACTTAAAAAATTAAGTTATTTTTCACTTTGTAGTTTTTCATTTGGAAGTCGGTAGTATTTTTTTGCAAAAAAGTTTTTATTTTTCCCTTTTTAGTTTTATAATATTAGTTTATATTATATATTATAATAAATAGGCAAGTTGTTTTAGTAAGGTCCCTATAACGCCGAATAGATTACCTGAATAACATGAAACTTGAACGAGATCTGTGTACCCCTTGAGAGCGTACTGGCGTGATGTTATGTTATGAAATGGTATAAACAATAAACAGACATGCGATTGCAAGAATCCCGAGAGTTTTGCCGTTATTTATTAAAGAGTTCTGTTGTATATCTCCGAAGTTCTTCATCAGACCTTCACCAAATTAAAATGGGACCAATTTCGAAACATACTATTTCAAACAAAAAAAGAATTTTTAAAATCGGTTTACAATTGACGGAGATATCGGTGAACATACAAAAAAAAAAAAAAAAAAACATAAAGTCGAACATAGAACCTCCTCCTTTTTGGAAAGTCGGTTGAAAATCGTTTATGCATGGTAATATGCTACGCTTATACATAGTCTCATATATTTCAATTAATATTTTTTTAATCGATTGCTAAACACCAACGAGATTTTCACAAATTACGCCCTACAACATTAAAATACAATAAAGAAAGTAAGAGAATATCAGTACTTACGTCAAAACTCACAGTACCATCGAGACCATGGCAGCCCGCTCTGAATGTGCTTTGTGCAAAGGCTTCCATTTTCTTGGCAACCAGTCCTACTCTCATTGTAGCGTTAAACAGCGGGAAGTCATTGAGATAGTTGCCATGTTTATCAAACATCCTGACAGGAAAAATAAATATATTGATTGTAATTCTTTGTTTTCAGATTAAAGAACGCTTTTATATTATAATCTATACCAATATTATAAAGAGGAAAGATTTTTTTGTTTGTTTGTTTGTACCGAATAGGCTCCGAAACTACTGAACCAATTTCAAAAATTCTTTCACCTATGGAAAGCTACATTATTCCCGAGTAACATAGGCTATAATTTTGACGGGAGCGAAGCCGCGGGGGTCAGCTAGTAATTTTATAAAACAGATTGTTAACCAACTATTAATAAACCAGCAGCCCAGACCGGCTTTTCCCGGGTTATTAATACATAATAAATATTATGGCTATCAATAATAATATTGCTTTGAAATGGTGAAAGAATTTAGCAAATTTTTGCATTTTTTAAGGTTATTTCCCTCCACAAATACACAAAATACGCACTCTCTCTTTCTTTATAATGTTATAGATACAATATACTATGCCATATAGATTTAACACTTACTTGGCTGTTGATTCTTGCATGATATGGAAATAGCGCATGGCATAAGTATATTCCAGTGTTACTTGAGGGAAATACTGTGTCTCATCGTAAAAATCTCTGAATCCGTTTTCTTCAGTTATAATGCCCGCTTTAATAAGATTATCACGCCCTGGTGATGTGAATTAGAATTATTTTATGTACCAAACTGAAGTAAGATAAAACAAGAGTGAGTTACAACGGATTGTTTTAGGATATATGATTTACAACAGCTCACATAAAACCGAATAAATTATAACAATATGGAAAGGGGCAATAAACATCAATCAGCAAATCAACAAGATCCCTATCATGCTGATTTTATAGATATAATAAAATACTAACTTCTGCTGGTGGTAGCAATCATAGCTCGATCAAACGCTTTATTTCATAAAAGTTGGAATTACATACAGTGTAGGTATGTTAGGTCATACTACGTTAAAGCTAATCACTCGCTGTTTGTCAAATGAACTTATTTTTCTTTAAAACCGATGTATAAAAAAGCTTTGTTTGTTTTCAGACCTTCTGTCCATAGGTACACTTACCAAACATAGAATGCAATATACAAAAAACAATACAGACGGTAAAACACAAACATACAACGAAGAAAACAGGTGAAAAATTATTGTATTGAAAAGCAATTATTGCGCAAAAATCGCTATCGATTTGCTCTAGCAATGTACGTAATAAACCTGCGAGATAAAAAGATACAGACGGGCTAAATCATTTTTCATTTCCTTTCCTTCCTTGTTTAAAGCCATTTTATATGTTTTATGTTTGGACTGTTTACTGCTTTGGAGTGATGATAATTTATAAAAATATTGGTGTTTCTGTATATTAAATTAAAAAAATACAAAAATTTGCATGCCGTAAGGCAAAATGAATAGGGACTCTCTACAAAAAGAACATCTAATCTGTACACCTACATTTAGCAAATAAACGATTTCATTTCATTTCATTTCATTTCCAAGAGGCTTATTGGCAATGATGCACTGGTCAAAGCTCCAGAGCGTCGAACATCGACGCCGAGTTGCTAGCCTGTCGGATTTTTATCGATTACATTTCGGGGAGTGAGCGACGGAACTGCACAATTTGATTCCGCCTAGCCCTTGCCATCATTGGACTTCAATGCGCTTTTGGTACACGGTGGACATCTTACCCTTACGCACAAAGCGTTTTACTAATACTTTCATTGAGCGCACAGCTAAGGAGTGCAATTCCCTGCCGAAGTCTTAGGCCTCTGCCTCGAATCTTGCGGGCAGCGGGGCGGTGGCGGCGGCGGCGCGGGAGTGGCAGGATCTAATGCTTACAATCAAATGGACCGGCCCTCGAAAACAGCGGCGCGGTAGCGGCGCGGGGGTGGGCAACGAGCGGTGCACTCCAGTCAAGCGGTGACCGCCCGCGTGACTGTATTTTAGTGTTGTGCAATTTATTTTTGTGATGTGTCGAAATTTCCTCGGACGTGCTAGAACAAAATATTTCACTATTTTTTGAGGTATACCTCTATATCGTTTTGGATTAATTCCAGACTCTTAATCGCCCTTGATAGTTTCAAGAATATAGTCAAAAGTTTCTACACTCATTCTGGTGTAGTCGTAAAATTTGTCAGGACATTGTCTCTGTTCTTCATAATTTCGAAAACTTGTCTTTTATTTTCCCTGCCCTATAGTAGGGATTCTCTTCTTCTTTTGCCTACAGTAAATCGAGCTTTAGGAATAAATTTGAATCAAAAAAATGTTGTCGCCGTTGTCCAGACATTTCGTTCACGAAAATAAAGCAATATATCTCGACGAAACAACCACGAACACAACACTACGCCCGCTATAGTGCCGCGCGATCTGCCCGCTGGTTTCGAGAACGGGTCTGAGTTGCCCGCCCCGCTCCCGCGCCGCCGCCACCGCCACCCCGCTGCCCGCAAAATTCGAGGCGGGGAGGCAGCGGCCTTAGTTTCCTGAAGTGGCAAAATAGTGGTCAAACGCGAGCCTATCGATAAATAAAATAAATTAATACTTTTCTTTGCCAAATTATATCCAGATCCGTTCAACCTATATGGCGTGATTGAGTTAAAAATATACACCCATCCATCCATCCAGCCATCCAAACTAACATATTTATAATATTGGTAAGATAAGAAGTAAGATTACCTTGCACAGCTTCGTTCCATTCGTAAAAGTAAATTTGATTCGAGTAGGCAGAGTTAATGTCTCTTGCCGTATAAAACAACATTTCGTCGTCCCAGCATGGATTCACCTCGGCTAACTTACTTGCTATATAGTTGTGATGTCTCACGAACCATACAATAAAAAGAGTTACTGATAGCAAGCCGTTGATGTCTGGAAAATATATAAAACATTATAAAAACTTACAAAGCATCAACTTCCAAATGATTGGTCAACGTAAAAATTGTTTCTGGTACAGTGCGACATAAAAGAGTAGAAGTTAAATATTTGGGCACTAAAAGTTTTCATTTTCTGGCAACATCTAAAATGAGTACTTGAGCTGTCAATTCTTCTCGATCGGTTTCGGTTTTCGTAAGAATTTTGGTTTTTGTGTGATATTTCTGTGTGTGGATAGAAAAACTGTGGAAAAACATGAATAAGGTAATTCTTGTAGGTGCCCGTGATATAGTTTACAAAGTTTCTATGCGGTGTATATTCCAAGCTGGGAAGCTTCTATCCAACTTTAAAGATGTTTACCATCGTACAGCAGATTTTACTGGTAAGTAATTATTGAAAGTTGCACGTTAATTACAAAAAATTAATACATTCAGGGAGCAAAATTTTCGAACTACATATCATTTACAAATTACTTGTATACCATTTTTGAGGTTGTGCTAAGATAAACAAATAGCGTTGTAGTTATAGCGCGACAGAACAACGTTGATAGTAGGGCAACAAAAATTAATGTAATTTATTGCGGGTACGATTTTTTTTTTTGATATACCATATTTATTGATGCAATCGACTAAATGGAAAGAAACAATTTTAAAATATATTCACGTTTATTTACCGCGGAACTTCTTTTGTCGGACTGACAGTGATTCTTTTCTTTGCTTGTTTTAGGTGTTTCTGTAAGCACAGTGAGTAGAATCGTGGAACACGAACAAGCATTGAAAACGGTGGGCAATTCTCAACACCAGCTAAACACAGGAAGGGTCGTCCACCAAAGGTATTGGACGACTTTATATTGAATGCAATTGTTTATTAAAAATACTTATTTTTTGTGAAGTTGTTGTTTTATTACTACTACATATCAAATATTTAATAAACATACTTATTTAATATATTAGTATTTTTACTTATTTACTCATTATTTAAACCCAATAAATAAATAATACTATTCAAGTATCTAGATCTGCTGGGACGTACTAACTGGGTTGCTATCTGAGCGATTGTGACGCCCTAATTTATTTTCAACTATTTTATGTCGCTCTGTAAGATGTCTGATGTTATTCATTGACTTAAATTACAATTTTAATATTTTATTTATTCGTCGATTTCAACTTTGATAACATAAAAGGCCAGTATTATAGTCACTTACGGTTTGCAAAGCACCTGGTTTCTTCCGGCCCCTGATTATTGGGACATAATGCGATAGGTCCGTTTGGAGGGAAAAGTTTGCCATCTTCTTCTTCCATTATAAGCATTCCATTTTCGAAAGTTCTTATAACCTTATCACCTTTACTGAATGCGTTGTAAATTTGTGATTCATCGTAAAATGTTGTTGCTTTTTTAATCTAGTAAAAAAACTAAGCTGTGAGACATCATTTTCCGTTTCATCATTATACAAAATCCTATTTCTAAGTATGAATAAAAACATGGGGACTGACTGATACTATATACATCCACTATCAACAAAGTATCTTGTAGAGTCTGGCAAACGAAAGTAGACACTCGAATTATTTGCAAACTTTTTATATGGCAATGCCATACTAATGTCAACCTCAATTTTCCAAAACAAGATGGCGTGTTGTTTTGATTTGTTGTGGTCTTGTTAATAGCATTTATTCAGTGAAAAATGAATAAAACAATTAAAAGTGGATTACAGGAGATGTTGTTTTCCATGATGTATAAATCTAAAGAAAAACAATAGGAGATAGACGCCGAATTCAAACAAAAACAAGATTGTTTACGTGTTGTGTTAGATTTTATAGGTTAGTAGGACGCTAATAATTTGATACTTTGCTTTATTTTGTAATTACTATTGATGCAAAAAATATTTCTCTTTTATTATTCACATTCATTTTACAATAAGTTAAACACCTTCATAAAAATGCATTATGGTTTTTTATCATACCATAATAGAACCAGTACTTGGATGAAGTAGCTAGCAGAGGAGTGGAAGAAAATGACTGATCATGACATACGTGTTGAAAATAAATATAATGAAAGGGACAGATTTACAGAAAATAATTTATAAAGTTTCATTATTAATGTACGACACAGTGATTCGTGTGACTCTAATGAATCTTTTCATATGGAAGTCTTAGATTCAGATTTTGATTATGGTAGTGAATAAACCAAAATTATTATAGAATACTGTTGTTTTTTTTTATTTGGAATGATAGATATATAATATCTAAAATATTGCCTACCTAAAGTACCAATAGTATTTTTATTCAGACGAAGTAAAATTAATAATTCTTAATTATCAAATTTGGTTATTCCAGGTATTTCAAACTAGTTTTGGGGTTGCTATGCTCATATTTTTTAAATTTGCCGCTCTTTTTTAGTCTCTACTTTCGTTTGCCAGACTCTAGCTCTATTATATTTAATTATAAAAGGGGCTAAACAGAATTCCTAAAAATTATGCTATCAGAATATTCAATGTTTTTCTTCGAAACGGTCCAACCGTTTGAACTATTTTACAATAAACTATGTTAGATATAATTTTTTTCACTGAACATTAGCTGAAAGACTATGAAACAAAAATAAATAAATTATGAAATCAGGGGGGTGACCACAAGCTCTTAGAGTAAGGTTATTTTGAGATCGAGTAAGGGACAGATGTATCTGACTTGTATACATCTGTCACTTACTCGATCTCAAAATAACCTTACTCTAAGAGCTTGTGGTTACCCCCCTGTACTGTGATCAAACGACCTCACATTATTCTTCTTCGTCGTATCGATGATTCTACAAATTATATACGTTTTGACTAGAATTCTGCCATGTCAACAGCGTTTCAATTTGCCATAAAGGTCCTTCAGGGGCCTCACTTTGAATAATGGTAATATTTTATATAAACAAATAAGTTTTTTCAGTAGTACAAACCGACTTCGCAAATACTTTTTAAAACTAAACTACTCTCCGTTCAGCCTGTTATTTTAAAATTGACGGATGCATGCTTATGGTGATCGCGCCGCACGCATCCTATTCACTTCTGTACATCTAATTATATCCATATTTTCTTTACGAATACGGATGACGTCCGCACTCGCCGCAAGCATCAAAGTCATCCGCAAGCACTAGTTAAATCCGTATACCTACAGCATTTTACTGAGATGCGGGACGTGCGGCGCGGATAGGTGCGCGACGTTGCATACGATTTCATATAAAGATTTATAAAATGCGACGACTGCGGTGCGTGCGGATCCTGCGGTGCGTCTAGGTATGCGTTCACTTTTAAGAAGTTTCATAATTATTAACAGGCAATCATAGACACTAAAAATTAATACTTTATGGATGATTAAAGTAGTGAAGCGACGTGCTAATTCGCTCCATTATACCGATTAATAAAAATTCAAAGTTTAATCGAATTTGATCGAAGTAAACATCGATGTTAATAAACATCATCGATATTTACTTTTTATTACAGCGGCATTAGTATTTTGAGAGTTGTCGGCAAATTAAAGGCAAAAGTTTTAATAAATAGAGTGGTAAAAGTGACGGATAAACAATAATGGGACGTGCAAGAGTGATCAAACGCGAGCCTATAGATGAAATATATAAAAAAAACGTGCAAGCAGGATTTAGAGATGAGATGAGAAGGCATGGGATGTATATATCAGATCTTGTTATATTCAACATTGTTATATTTAACATTGTTATATTCTATTTCTATGTAAATTATTGTAATTGGTCTTTATATTAACATTAATAAATAAAATAAAAATTAACATTAATTAACATTAATAAATAAAATAATAATCTTGTCCTTGAGGTGCATAGCCGAAAAACATCTGGCAAAGCATGAAAAAATTCAACTGTGTTTTCGTTGACTTGGCCTATACCAGTGTCTGCTGTGATGAACTGTGATCGACGCTATCCGGGTACGGTGGGGACTGGCGCTTGGTACGGGCACTAACATATCGTTGTGTCAAGCGCAAATTCGATCTAGCATAAAGTATTGTTCTTATCTCTGGAATTTTGTCAAATACCATATTGATACACTAGAATCGATCAAAAAACCGGCCAAGTGCGAGTCGGACTCGCGCACTAAGGGTTCCGTACTTGGTAAATTTTGGTTTACGATTAATGACGTATTAAAAAAACTGTATTAAAAAAAGATACAGGGGGGGGGGGGGGGTGAGACACACATTTTACCACTTTGGAAGTGTCTCTCGCGCAAACTATTCAGTTTAGAAAAAAACTATATTAGCAACCTCAATATATTTTTTGAAGACCTATCCATAAATACCCCACACGTATGGGTTTGATGAAAAAAACATTTTTTAGTTTCAGTTTCAAGTATGGGAACCCCCAAAATTTATTGTTTTTGTTCTATTTTTGTATGAAAATCTTAATGCGGTTCACAGAATACATCTATTTGCCAAATTTCAACAGCATAGTTCTTATAGTTTCGGAAAAAAGTGGCTGTGACATACGGACGGACGGACAGACAGACATGACGAATCTATAAGGGTTCCGTTTTTTGCCATTTGGCGACGGAACCCTAAAAACGAGCCAAGAGGCACATCGGCAATGAGGCACTGGTTGAATCAAAGCTCCAGAGCCACGAACATCGTCGCCATGTTGCCAGCTGCTAGGTTTTTTATCGGTTGCATTTCGGGGAGTGTGCGATGGAATTCCATGATCTTATTCCGCCTAGCTCATTTCATCATCGGGCTACAAGACGTACGATAATGCGGCATCGGTACATGGTGGACATCCCACCCATACGCACTTAACGTTTTGGAAATTCTTTCATTATGCGTACAGCTAAGGATTGGAATTCCCTGTTGAGTCTGCGTTTCCCGATAGCTACAACCTCGAGGTCTTTCAGTCAATAGTGATTAAGTTACTTCTAGGTAAGCATGCTATACCGTCGACCACATCATCCCTTACCACCAGGTGAGATAGTGGTCAAACGCGAGCCTATCTATAATTAAAAATAAAAAAAGTATGGTGATCAGACTTTTTTAATCTGGAGTCTGTAAAAGCCCAATCTTTTTGACCAATATCCGTGTGATTTATAGCAAGGTATTTGAGAGGATACTGCTCATTCAAATGCTCATTCATTTTAGTACAAATAACATCTCCCACGCCCACGATAAACAACATGTTTCAGCAAAGGACGTTGTACAACTAACACCGGTGTCACCTTATTAACATCTTCAATGCTTGGAAAGAGGCACAAAATGCCAAAGGAATCTTCTGCGACTGTCGAAGGCGTTTGATTTCTTTTAATCACGAAATATTACTTATGAAACTTGGGCTTTACGGGCTTAGCTCAAATTTAACTAAGCTTAGTAATAGTACATTGTTCACCGAGAGGAGAAAGTGACCGATTACCGTCGAGGGTGTCGTTTGAAGCCCGAGCCGTAGGCGAGGGCTTTAAAACACCCGAGATCGGGAATCGCACTTTCTCTCGAGTGATACATAGTGCTTTATACTACACCTACGAGGAAAATAAATTCTACGAAAACTGAATCCTCAAACAACACACAAATTGAAAATGGCGCCTGCAATTTTCACATGTTCTTTTTTGAAATTGTTTGACACCATCCAACACACAGCTAATGGCCAGTGTCATTTTGCGAACTTGGAGATAAAAACTCACTGTAAAAACTTTTTGGCTTTTGATATTTAAGTTACCAGCGCATAGTCTTACCCAAAATTAAAAAAGAAAAACCACGTAAGAAATGGATTTTCATACACTTTTCTCTCCCGCTCAGATGCGTTTTCTCGCCGCATATTTGTTCGATATGCAATGACGTACTTTCTACCGTAAATTTGATAAAGTATCAAGGTACTTTCCGAGCAGGTGTAGTATAAAATCTATTATTCCATTTATTCATTTTATATACATATTTTTACATTTTTAAATATTATTCTATAAAAAAATAAAATAAATCTATTATTATTATTATGCATGATAGCTAGCCGTTAGTTCAATAAACGATATCATTAATTTTAATTCAAATAAATGATTTGAGTATGAGTTTATTACCTACGGGTTTTAGTGAAACATACATGCAAAACTACATAACTTCGAGTTTCAGGAAATATTCCTTAAAACGAAATCTGCTGATACTCGGCGCGAACTCGTCATTGGTCAAATCGCTCGGCTCAGCGCTGACGGCCGTCAGGCTCGGCCAATGAGGAGCTCGCGGCGACCGTCAGCGCCGACGGTCAGCGTGACTCTAAAACCAGACTTAGGATCACGAGAAAAAGCCGTAGACTAAGTTGCTGAACGAGTTTACTACTAGGCCTTTCATGGACATTTTTTTTTTTTTAAAAAAAACGGTACTCCACACTAGGAATTTCTTCCTGTATCGTGGCAACACCCAGAGCCGGAACAACTATCTGTAGGTCATACAAATATTTGTTCCGTGCGGGAATCGAACCCGCGACACGCATCGCAGCAGTCAATCGCTCAACCACTGCGCCAACCGTGCGCCAAACTTGCGCCAAACTTGATATTTGCTTTTGTCATCCAAATGCTACATTTGGTGTAATCATGAAGGAAACAGTTCTGATTTACTCCATTTTCGATAATCATAGTTCTGGTAAGAATAAACTGACATACCATAGAAGGTTTTGAGTCATTGGTGCAACCGAAGTCCTGGTGGGTAAGAGGTCTGGTGCTGTTCATGCAACGGATATTCGAGTACCTCATAACGGGATCATCGTCTTTAACAATGTTCGGCGTACACGCTCTATCATTCATGTGTTCCTTTTCGCAGCAAAACGTTGTATTAAACACAAAATTTTCTAAAAATAATAAAATAATATTAGTCAGTTAACATAATACAAAGCCCATTTGAGTTTTAACCGGTTTGAGAGTGCATATTATGTAAAAGTAAAAATAACATAAGTCAGTTAGTATCAGTTGTATTTGTTTTTCGAGGCAAAAGTATCATTATCGTTATCATATCAGCCGAAAGACGTCCACTGCTGGACATAGACCACCCCCAAGCATTGCCAAATTGACTGGTCCCGTGCGTCCCGCATCCAGCGGATCGCCACAACTTTCAGCAGGACATCGGCCCACCTAGTGGAGGCCTTCCAACGCAACGTCTTCCGGTTTACGGTCACTCCAGAACTTTTCTGCTCCATCGGTCATCCATTCTGCAAGCAATGTGCCTTGCCCATTGCTACTTAAGTTTGGCAATTCTTCGAGCTATGTTGGTAACCCTGGTAATCTTGCGAATCTCTACATTTCTGATTTGATCACGCCGGGAAACTCCGAGCATACCCTTCTCCATTGTCCTTTGGGTGACTTTAAGCTTTCTGATGAGGCCTATTGTGATTGACCACTTCTCGTGGGACCGTGGAGGTAATCACTGGAAACACATACTGGTCATAACTGTTTTATTATTAGTTTATTAATTATAAAAAAATATGATGACTGACTATATGAATTATTATAGTAATGATTTTTTAAATTCTTTGATGTTAAAATTATTTTCTCTCTTTTGTATTATTTACTTTAAAATGATAAAATGACTGTTTTTAGGGTTCCGTACCCAAAGGGTAAAAACAAGAACCTATTACTGAGACTCCGCGGTCCGTCTGTCTGTCTGTCTGTCACCAGGCTGTATCTCGAGAACCGTGATAGCTAGACAGTTGAAATTTTCACAGATGATGTATTTTAGTTGCCGCTATAACAACAAATACTAAAAACAGAATAATATGAATATTTAAGTGGTGCTCCCATACAACAAACGTGTTTTTTTTTTGCCGTTTTTTGCGATAATGGTACGGAACCCTTCGTCCGCGAAACTGACTCGCACTTGGCCGGTTTCTATACACGTGTTATGGCTCTGTTGCTATGGAGGATCACTGACTCCTAAGTCACAGGGATATACACCTAGTTTAAGAGTCAGAGTATCTAAAACTGACCTAATGTTTCAAGCCTTTTATGTTTTTAACTACTATGAATGTTTGTAAGACAGGCTTTTTGGTGAAATAAAATTATTATTTAGTTTATTAAATTTTGTGCACATTTCATATTTACATTTTTAAATATTCCTTTATAAAAGCAAATCATAAAAAAACCATTTAAAAATATAAAAAATAATGGTTTTCCGCCGGTGTCGGGAGCAGGGTCCAAGCTACCGGTGGTTAGGGCTCCAGAAACAGGAACCTCCTCACGATGCGAGCCGTATCGAGGAGTACTGCCTTCTGTATCAGGCCCTTGATCCAACCGCGCAATGACAGCCTCGACGGATGGTCGTCGAGGCTCTTGGCTATCAGGCCGTTGGCCGTAACGACAATCGGCACAATGATCGCCGAGTCCACATTCCACATGTCGACAACCTCGTGTGCCAAGTCGAGATACTTGATTTGTTTCTCTTTCTCAGCTTTCACGAGGTTCTCGTCATGTGGGATGGTGACATCGATTATCATTGTGCGGCACGCTAATCGGTCTATCACCACTATATCCGGCTTATTGGCAACAATAGTCCTATCAGTGATGATAGACCGATGCCAGTACAACGTGTCATTTTCGAGAACTGGGTCGGGCACATACTTGATATACGGTACCTCAGAATCCACTAGATTGTACTTCAAAGCAAGTTGCTGGTGAATAATCCTGGCCACTTGGTTATGCCTGTGTAAGTACTCGCCGTTAGCCAGACGAGAACAACCAGAGATAATATGTCTGATGGATTCACCCGGACGGTGGCATGCCCGACACACGTCAACTGTTCCGTCCTTCATTATATGTCTCCGGTAGTTATTCGTCAGGATATCTTCGTCCATAATTGCACAGACAAAACCTTCAGTTTCCCCGAAAAGGTCACCGAAACGTAGCCATACGTAGGATACAGACGCTTGGAAATCTACATCGGGCCCATGGAGAGCCCGATAGAAGCGTCCGTGTAGTTCCTTGCCTTGCCATACCTCTTTGCGTTCATCAGTAGTTAGTATAACAGGCTTGCGCCAGTTCTCTTTAGCCATGGTCAACGGGGTGAGTCCCTTGTTCACTGCGACCACATCCCGATGCATAACCACTTCAGTTTTTAAAAAGTATTCTCTTAGGCTGCACTCCTCGCGGTTGTGAAGAGTCTTGGCGTTTAAAAAGCCTCGACCCCCACATTTCCGCGGATTTACAGTCTCATCACTGATGATCGTGGGTGATGAATCCGGTTTGCGGTCAGCAGTGTCCGGACCCTCCTATCACGGGCGTCGAGCTCAGTCTGAGTCCATTTGAGTATGCCGAAAGAGTACATCAAAACCGGCATGACCCAACTGTTGAAGGCGCGAACCTTATTTCCACCTGACAAAAGGCTATTTAATACCTTTTTCAGGCGGCCAAAGAAACGCTCCTTCAGCAGTTGCTTCATGTCAGTACTGTTAATGCCCAACGCTTCCGACATACCCAAATACTTGTAAGTTTCGGTCGAGGAGAGGTGTCTGAGGTGTATGGAATCAGAGAGTTGAATTCCCTCGGATTCCATAATCTCCCCTTGCTTTACATGCATGACTGCACATTTGTCCACACCAAATTCCATCCTGATGGAGTCACTGAAGGTTTCAGTTACCTTCAGTAGCTCCGTCAGTTGGAATTTGTTGGGAGTAAAGAGTTTCAGATCATCCATGTAAAGGACGTGAGATATAACCTGACCACACAAACTTTCTGCTTCAAGAAGTCGATGCGCTCCGTGACACGGGACATGTATTCTTGAGGACTGATCCCAGTCCCCGAAAATGCCCGCCTCACGAAGCGCATCACACGTGGTCGTGTATTGCCCTCTCTGAAGCAGCATAGTTTGCCGATGAGTACCCTAGCCCTATCGATACGCTGTTCGATCCTGCATTGCCAGGCTGGCACGGCAGGCTTTGGTCGAATAGCTTCATTTCGGAACTTAACATTAGCTAAACCAGATGCCGCAACAGCCCCGCAATACAGGATTGAATGCGTATCAACGAGGTTCTCGCTGCTTTCAAAGATGTTCTTAAGCAGCGAGTCCAAAGCACACACCAGCGCCCTATTCTTAATGTGCATAGGCAACCGTGGTAATCGGGGTCGTCCTTCAGTCGGTGTTGACCTATACTCGCGAAGCGCGTACTCCAGTGCGCTCCTCAATCTTTCGTTGGACTGGCTACTTACTGTGGCAACCCTATCATCTGCCTCATCGTTAACATGATTGGACCGCGGCGGGATCACAATAGTGGCTGGCGGTGCCGCGGTCTGTGTCGGGGTTGAGACGATTTGGTTGCTCAGCACTTCTGAGCGCAGCCTATCAAGTGCGGCGTCGTCCAACCTGTGATTACGCTGGATGACCCGCACCTGATCCGACAATCGTTGGGCCGAGACGTTGACGGTTGGTTCTAGGTCCCGAAACAGAGACAGCATCCTAACACGGTACGCAGTGAGTTGAGTTCCCCCCTCTGTTGACCTGTAATATGCGCGCATGACGTTCTCATTCATACCTTGAGTCCATTTCATGCGCTGCACACAACCACCGGCAGCGGGGACCCGGCTCGGGGCCGGTTGGCCCCTAGATCCCAAGCTCCTCGGTGGCCGGCCTCTCCCCTGCCGACGTACAGGTGTTGGCAACGTCGGCGAGGTAAAATACTCGTCGCTCGAGCTCGACGCAACTGTAGCCACCGATGACACTGGTGAGCCGAGGTCCGGCGGCGGCGAGGCGGAGCTGAGCAACGAGTCCGGAGGTGGATGGCGTGCGCGACAGGTAGCTGCTCTCGTCAACATTATATAGCTTTTTCCTTACACTTTTCCATTTTATAAATTGTTTGGTTGACGTCTGTCAGTGACGGCGTCAACTGGTTTCAAGTAATTTTCTGAACTTTTATTGGATTTGTTGTGGATTTATCAAACTGAATGTTATAAATAGGTATTTTTGATCTGGTTTCTTCTGAAATTATTATTATTATTAAACTTTTGTCTTGAGACAGTGTCGTAAATTGGACGAGAGAATATCGCGCAACTTCCAAAACGCCACCCAGCCGAGTCAGATTCGACGGTTGACCTCTTGGAACTGGAATGTTTGTTCCAGGTAGACATAATCGTCCACAAGTTCGAGTGATGAGTCTCTGATCTTGATAGGAATGGGTGATGCATTGGCATTCAACATCGTCTTTTTTTTATTAACATATATACAATTGAAAATTCTAAAAACAAAAACAAACCTATATACAAATACAAAAGGGAGACGGAAAAGACCTCATTGTGCATCAAAAAATTCACCCAAATTGCCACGTTGGATGGCAATGCTGATTCTCTGGCCGAAGAAAAGGCCAGCTTTCTGGTCACGTGAAGAGTCGACGAGCTTTGTACTAATTTCTCGAAAAACTCGATGCGCACTCGGACCCCATGGACCTAATGTTTCAACCCCAAACGGCTCAAACATATAACTCCCAATAAGGTTGTTATATTTGCGCCGTTTGAGGTTTTCTGCACCGGCAGCAGCCACCCCAGCACAGCCCGCCGTGCTAAGAAGATGGGATGGCGCAAGGGTGTCGACACATGTTGCATCCCACACCAAAGGCCTACCCACCTTCCAAGGCATTATGGTCATCCCGTCTGGTCTCTTCCCATCGTCGCGTGCCAAGCCATTGGGTTCTAAAACAGCTGGCACCCCGGCGGTGACAAGAGCCCGACGTATGATGTCATTAATGCTGGCGTGCCGTGCTATCGGGCCAGCGCTCCTACTGCAGGATAAGCCATGGTGACCGAGGCGGTCGACTGCTTCACCACATTGACAACGATGTGGAGCTCCGCTAGGAGCACCCAAACGCAGACATGTAGCGATCCGGAAGGTGTTGTCACTCAACATAGTACCTATGTTGAGTGACGGTAGAGCCTGTAGCCAGAGGCCCGACTCCCACTCTCCCACAGCCAGCAGGCGGGCACGCTCAGCAGTATTGGTGGACGTATTCATAAGTTTATTCCGTACCAACCTGCAGAGCGGCTCATCCCACTGTCTCTGGGAAGATGGGTTCTCGGGCAACGCCGTATTCGGGCAAGCCACTTTCCAGGCGCACACTGCGTCGGTCGAGCACGGCACTTCAAAGTTAACCAGTGAAAGGGATAAAATTTTTGTGGTTAACTTTTCAGTGCCGTGGACCGAAGACAAGAACGCCGGTAGGCTTATACTAGAAATTTTGCGGATGCCGAGCCCGCCGAAGCGAATGGGTAGAGTAGCTTGCATCCAGGCTCGATCATCCAAGACCAAATTTAAGATGGTAGTCAGAGTGCATCGAATAATTTCGTAAATTTTTTCCAAGAGATGTGGCTGCTTCCATAAAGGGGAAGAGCGGAGAAAATACATGAAATTTGGTCCAAAACAGCAATACCTAATAAGAGTAAAAGCCGAATGAAGATTAATTTTTGAGAGTTTATCCGAAATATTATTAAAATGGTTAATTTTGCTATCAATGAATGAAGAAAAACTTACATAAAAGTGAACTTTTATGTAAAATTTTGATCTCTGGGGCTATTGCATAGAATTTCTGTAGGGTTGGTTGTCTGTCGGTATTATCATTAAGAAAAATTTCACATTTGGAGTGGTTGAGGTCAAGGTCGATGGATTTAAACTGCTCTTTCATCGTCTTGATTTTGTCAATGTTAATTTTAAGACCCACTCTTTCGGAAGCTCTACTGAGGTCATCGAGCATTGTGCTGAGGTCCTCCAATAGACGATGAGGTCTC
This sequence comes from Orthosia gothica, assembly GCA_949775005.1. Taxonomy (NCBI): domain Eukaryota; kingdom Metazoa; phylum Arthropoda; class Insecta; order Lepidoptera; family Noctuidae; genus Orthosia; species Orthosia gothica. Next base: position 3,247,642 of record OX459042.1, read on the forward strand.
AGCCATGACCACTATATCGTCGGAAAACCGAAGGTGGGGCATGTACTCGCCATTGACGTTATGCCTAGCCTTCTCCAGTCCAGAACCTTGAAGACATCCTCCACTGCAGCGGTGAACAGTGTTGTCTTTGTCTTGTCTCACACTTCGCTTCAGAAGGATAGGTTTCGAGTTCTGATCCTTAAGTGGAACTGACATGGTGGCCTTTTGTACAAACACTTTAACGACTAAAACCCGTCCTGCCTTACATAATCTCGCCACGAAGTTGGCACCTATTCTGTGCAAACAACTCATTCATACTATTCGTCTTTCATGACTATCGTACTTTTATTCTTCATACTTATTGTTCTTCTTGCTTACATCTTTTTGTATACAGTGGGTGGTAATCTCACTTTATTTAAATATTTACGGGCATCTTTATTTATTGATAAAAAAATTAGGTTAAAATAATACACAAAAATGCAAAAATATACAAAAAAGTGCGGTTTATCACTAAAATGTGCACGCAGTGCTGTTTATCACAGTTCAAAATACAAAAAGAGCTATTTTTCACAGGGTAATCAATAAATATAAATTATGCCTTATAATTTAGGGATAAGAAGCACAACAATGCTTCTGACCCAGTGCAACGGTTTCTTTTTTTTCTTTTATTTTTATGCTTCTTACAAAATATTCTCATAAAACTAGTGAAGCATAGAGCCGTTTCAACTTCGGTTTCGTGCAATGACTGTGGAGGCCACATTTACACAGAACACTGGGAACTTTTCCCTGTGTTGCTTAGTCATGAGCCCATGCAGGCTCTCCTTCGTCAGTCTCCTGTCCAGCTCACATTGGAGTTGGTAGCTTTCCCTGATAAATATCGGGCAATCTACAAGTATGTGCTAGACGGTCTTTGGCACGCCTGGATCGCAGACGCACGATGGGCTCTCCTTACACTTGAAGCGATTCAAGTATTCAGAGAACCCGCCGTGCCCCGTCAAAACCTGCGTGAGAACGCCTGTGGGCCGCACCTGTTTTATAATACGGAAAGCCGCTATTGCATCCGGAAGAAATAATTTTGTCACAGAGGCCGTCTCGCCTGACTCATATCTTCGATTCCATTCATCAAGCGGTTTCAAACGGAACTGTCGCTTGATAAATGAAACCGGACACTGATCGTAGTCCGGCTTATGCTGTGAACGACAATGCTGCTTCCTTTGCTAACTCGTCCGCTCGCTCATTCCTTGGCAGTCCCTTGTGGGCCTTGATCTAGAACAAAGACACAGCTTTGCTCTGGCCCAGGGCTTTAGCCAAACTGGCGCGCGTTTGAACCGCCAGGGGATGGAAAAAGCCATGGTTTGCAAGCGAAGCAGAAGCAGCAAACCATAGCTCTTCTCTAGCCGCGTGAGGATCACGTCTGTCGCTTTGCAGATGGCCAGGATTTCCACCTGGTAGACTGAGCAGTACGTGACTAAGCTAAGTTTGAGCTTCCGGACTTCGCCTTCACTATCCCATATGGATAATGCGGCTCCGACCTTCCCCTCAATCTTGCTGCCGTCGGTAAGAACTCACACCACCTGCACGTAGTTGCTGTCTAGCAACTGTTGGTCTGCCAGGCACATGATCTCCAGGGGCATCTGTGAAGCTGGATGAGGGGCTTCTGCAAATCTCACCATACTTTCGATCTACCTGTCTCCTGGCACAAACCGGGATGACCTTCTCCTCGCTTCGTACAAGGCGGCTGCCTCCTGCATGCACAGGTCTAGAGGTAGTTTTCCGGACAGTACCAGTGCCGAGTTAGTAACTTCTTCCGTATTCCCAGCTTCTTCGGTGCGGGAGCCCAGAGTGTGGCCACGTACGTTATTATGGGCTCAATTGCAGCAGTATAGATTGTGTGTATGATCTATGCATCCAATCCCCAACTCACTTTAGCGGCGCGGGACAGCTGCTTGTATATGTCAGCTGCCCTCTTGCAGTCGTTCGCGGTGTGCTCGTTGAAGGTGAGCTTCTCGTCTATGGTTAGACTCAACAACTTTATCTTCTTAACCATACCGATGTCAACCCGGCCATGCTCAGCCTTGTGGTGTCGTACTTAAGCTTGTTGGTTACGACCATCGCACAAGCTTTGTGCGGTGCGAACCTCAGCTTATTTCTGATGCCCCAACTCTGAACATGGGCGAGGGCTGCATTGGCAGATGTTGAAACTTCAGTCGCTGAGTCCCCATCCAGAACTAAGACGATATCATCGGCGAACGCCTGCCCGAAGATTCCGCGCTGTTCCATTTCGTGTGATAATTTTGCACGAGTATAGTTATTTAAATGGCTACTTAGACATGTTACTTATAACTCAGCCAATCATTATTATGGACTTAATCTAACCTTATGAATACTTACCAATGTCGTGAATCGATCCGATGTCAAAGAACTTGTAAATAGCAAAGCCGCCCACATTGTGATTAAAAAGATGATGGCTAGATACAGCTTGCCCCAATAAATTAAGACGGACTTCTCTTGCCAAAGGCATCTCATCACCAGATACGTTCGAACTTGGTTTGTTATCTGAAAAATTATAAATGGATGGTAATTATTATTATGTAAACCTTAAGGAGTTTAGGAAGGTATCCGAAAGGCTAATTATCTCTCAGAGGCACGTTAAAATAGTTTTATAGAATTGAGGTAAAAACGTACTATTGCATGTACAAAGCATATAAAGCACAACCCCTGGTTGGTGCAGAAATGTTGCTAAACATGGAAAATAAAGTTTAGAGGCGCTTAGGGTTTGGGAGTGATGCTAGAGTGGTGCCTAGAACTGAGGATTCGGTGGATGATAGTTTCGACAAAATAACTCTACCGGCACAGCCCCAGGGTTCATTGAAGCTTGCAATCCCAAACATGACGTCGACGACGTTACGATACGGGAAATGTTTACATTCATGTTTTCATTTTTTTTCATGATTTAGTTCGTATAGTTTGACAAAGACGTGTGGTTAATAAATTGCGAGTAAGTTACAGTTAATAGAGACAATCCAGGCTTTTTTACAAATGTTTTAATACCAATACTTAAAATCCTACCATTAGGGTAATGGGCAGGCAGAATCCTAGTAAGCGGTGAGAAGTAGGTTCCCGTTGCAGGATTATTTAGATTGTTACACGTTGCATCGACACGTCTCCATTCATTTGGATCGCAAGGTTTAACGTCAATTGTGCAGGTACTGAAAAAAAATGTATTCGTTTAGCTTTATTTCATTTTTACCGACTACAAAAAAATGAGGTAATCAATTCGACACGTAAGTATGTAATAATAATAATAACAACATTATAAAGAGGAAAGATTTTTTTGTTTGTTGGTTTGTTTGTACCGAATAGGCTCCGAAACTACTGAACCGATTTAAAAAATTCTTTCACCTATGGAAAGCTGGCTATAATTTTGACGGGAGCGAAGCCGCGGGGGCAGCTATATGTAATATTGTTGGAATTGCACAATATTCACATATGTTACTGTGTATGGAGTTCTAAAACGTGTGCCAAATTTCATAAGTGTGTATCATTTTGTTTGTATGTTTGTCCACCGAAACTAGTAATAATTATTTATCACATAAATTGTCACATAAATATGACAGTAATGTTATTATGACTCAAGCATATCGTGACATTGGAAAGTACCAGTTCAAACCTGGTACTAATCCATACTATTTCAATAAAATGTCAATGCCAGACCCGATTTCATCAAAAGTTGTATCTAATTATGGCGCAGTTGTTGAAGACAGTGATCTTTTTCGTGCATAATTCAGTAACAAATGCAGTCTGTAAACAGAAATTGATGAATAAAACCAGCTGTTTAAAGATATTCCATCAAAACATATGTGGAATAATTAATAAAAAAACTGAGCTCGAACTATATATTGAAACTACAGGTATTCCTGTAGACTACCTATGTTTAACAGAACCTTTTTTAAACCCGCAATCTGCTCTTGTGTTCAATATTTCCAATTATAATTTAGTTTCATACAACACAAGGACGAACAAAAAAGGGGAGGTAGTCTCATTTTAGGACATATAACTAAACAGTGTGAAAATATCGATTTTGTTAAAAAAAAATATGGAACAGATAGTTTTGAAATATGTGGGGTAAAGGATCTGGAAACTGGGTTATTTCTCTGTTGTTGCTACAGAAGTCCCTACGATAAAAAATTTGAAAGTTTTATGTCCAGTTTAGAAAAATTGTTGGAACATTTTATAACAAGAAGTGCATTATATGTGGTGATTTTAATATTGACGTAGTTACTAGTTGAGAGTAAAAAATCTGCTGAATTTTTAAGTATGATGACATGTTATAATTTTCGGTACCTGAAAGATACTCCTACCTTCATTCGGAACAACGCACGTTCGTGCTTAGATAACGTAATTACAAATCTTGCTAATGATGACATAGACCAGTGTGTTTTTGATCACAATGGATTAGCAGATGGTCATGGTGGACTATTCTGCAATGTAGTTCTTGATAAAATCAATAATAAATCTATAACATCTGAACAAACTATAGTAATTAAAAAACGAATTTTTAATGAAAAAAATAATATATTATTGCCTTCAAGAACAGTACTAATAATAAAAATTGGTTTAACATGGGGATAAATAGTTTTATAAGCTGTCTTGGTAAAGTATTCCAAGATATCTATCAAAAGAAATCAGTTAGAATAAAGCTATTATAACAACACTACAGTAAAGTGGATTACAAAAGGGGTCAAAGTTTCAAGTAAGATGAAGAGAGTACTATGTTCAGGTACGCTAAATAATTCCGGTATAAAACAATATAAAAATAGCTATATACAAATGTTCTTCTATACATTTGGATATAGCTATTTTTATTCTTTAAGCAAAAAAACACGCCACATTAAATCATCTGAAAAGATCTAAAAATGTAACAAAAGAGACATGGAAACTTGTAAACCAAATTAAAAATAAGACAAAAATAGGCGATGTAGAAATTTAATGCTAAAAGTAAACAATAAAGTTTTAACTGATCCCCAACAGGTTGCAAATCAATAAGTCGACAGTTTTGTGTTCAAATCAACACTAGCTAGCAATGAAAAGAAAAGGGCTTTGTCTTTTTTGTTGGAAACTACTAAAAGAGTAGAAAATAATTTGACTTTTGATCCGACTACACCATCTGAAATTATAAAGATAGTAAGTAAGATGGCCAACGAAAAATCGTGCGGTTTTGATGACTTACCTATTTCAATTTTGAAAGAGAATATAGACTTTCTAGAATATAGAGAGAGATTCGTCCGGCGATTCACGTTTTTGTTTGTTTATTTACGATGGAAAGAGTATCTTATGCGCCGGGTGAAGTAAACATAATGATGTTATGATGTACCTAACGTAAGAATGGGTCGGCCATGTTAGCATGCGCGCGCGACGTGCTGCTGTCGGCTGGGCAGCCGCCATCCGTTGTGTCTCACTCGCGCTTGGTTGCTCGTCTTCCATCGGGGGATGTGGCGGCGGTGGTCGGGACGGTAGGGGCATGTGCGTTCGCCGCGCGTGCTAGCATGGCGGGCAGTTGATATGAGCCGATCTATAGACGCCACTGTATACATGTACGAATGCTCGAGCTGTAGATCAGTATTATTATGTATTAGTTTATTCATTATAATTATGTAATTCTTATTAAATACAAACTGGGCAACTCGAGTATTTGTGCATTTGGACTTGGCATACGTCCTTCTGTGTGAGCATACGGTGCACTAAAAATACACGACGATGTACTTACCCTTTGGATATAGGTACCCTTATCATAATAAAACTGTGTTACTATCCCTTAAATTTAACTATATGTTATATGTAATTATTTTGTTTAAATTAAGAGCTTTATTCACGAGAACACTGCCGACAAACTGTCCTGCAGTTTGGCAGAAGATTTGTATAATACCCAGTCATGTAACTTTTGTTGAAATAAATAAAAAAATTACGAATTAGAATTACCTCTTTTCAATTTTTTTAATAAAAGTTTTGAGGTGTCGCTCTTTCCAGACCAATTGAAAATAGCTAAAGTGGTTCCAATATTCAAAAATGGCACCAAGACGGATCCGAAAAATTACTGACCCATATCCCTTCTGCCAATTTTATCATAATTTTGATATTTGAAAAAAATATTAAAACCAGGCTGATGGTTCATTTGAATTTGAATAATATTATTAATTTAAGACTATTTGGATACCAGAAAGGCGTCGGTTGTTCAGATGCAATAAACATTCTTATAGATGACATAATTAATAAATTAAATGACAAAACGAAAGTGGCTGGGCTTTTCATTGACCTTAGTTCTGCTTTTGACACGATTGACTATGAATTATTACTTACTAAACTAGAATATTACGGTATCAGAGGTAAGGCTTTACAGCTTTTAAGATCCTACTTACAAAATAGACGGATGTATATTGAAATTAAAAGCATCGATATAATAATCATAAAGTCATACACACGTCTAACATTACAGACATAAAACGTGGTGTTCCTCAAGGCTCAATTTTAGGACCGATACTCTTTATTAATTTTACCAATGACTTGCTTAACTTTATGCACCACGTTAAGCCTGATGCAAAACTTGTTGTCTTTGCAGATGACACTAATATTATTGTTGCAGCAAATGACTTAAATGAATTGAACAAAAACATAAATAAAAGCTTAGAAATTATCTGCGATTGGTTTACAGCCAATAACCTTATTCTTAATACAAGTAAAACTAACATTATTTTATTTAAGACGACAACTCGTAGCAATAACAGTATAAATGTACAAATTAAGAAAGACAAGATTGAATTTGCAGACAAAGTGAAATTTTTAGGGATTAATAATAAAATAAATATAAATAAAAAATAAAAAGCCTTTATTTGTTCTTAGTAAATTACATAATATTAAACTATTTCGTTAGTTAACTTAAATTTAAGTCAAGAACCCCTGTGGGTAAAGGCCTCCTCCAAGGATGCCCAAATTTCCCTGTTTTGAGCAGTTTGGCACCAATTTGGGCCTGCAATTTTCTTGATTTCGTCTTCCGATCGTGTAATCGGTTTCCCTCTTCCTCTTTTACCCTGTGGGCCTCCCCACAAGGTAATTTTGAGGGTCCATCTATGGTCCGTGAGCTACGTGTCCTGCCCATTTCCACTTGAGCTTCTGGGCATAGTTCAAGGCATTTGTGGCTTTTGTTATTGCTCGTATCCTGGTGTGTCTTATCTTGTCTATTTTCTTAATCTTAAGCATGCTTCTCTCCATTCCTCTCTAGCAGGTAGTGATTTTGTGCTTGGCTTTTGTAGTGAATTTCCAAGTCTGGCATCCGTATGTCAAGCACGGTAAGAGGGTCGAGTTCATTACTTTGGTTTTTAAACTTGTTGACATGTTACTTTTAAATATTTCCTTTAAACTTCAGTATCTGTTCCAAGTTTGCTGTATCCTTTTTCTTTTTTTTTATATAATATATATTTTTTCCTACTCCTCCGTTATTCTTTTCTGATTAATTTCGTTGTGGAATTCAAGACAGTTAAATTAATTACTTTGAAACTTGACTTGGATAGTAAAAGTCCACGTTCAATTGTTGTCAAACTCCATAACACGTGATACGTGATGAAGTTTTGGCCTCAGTTATGAAATTTAACAAAACTCTGTATAAGGACAAGAAAATAAACTCTAGCCTTTTGGATTACAGCGGCACCAAGTCGCCTGTTTTCGTTTCTGAGCACCTGTCTCCGATGAATAAGGCTTTCCACGCCGAGACTAGGAAAGTAGCTCGAGAAAAGGGTTACAAATACGTCTGTTCTTGACGGGTGCATCTTTGTACGCAAAGATGACGGTGCTCGTCCCAAGCATGTAAAAAGTCTTCAAACTGTCTCCCTTTTGCAGGATCCAATATTGGACAACATCTAGCAAAAAACCCAAAGATAACCATTAAAATTCAACATTTATTACCAGAATTTTAGAGGTATGAAAACAAAACTTTCAGTTATGTGCACGGCAGCAAGTATAACCCAGTACGACCTTATTGTAGCTACAGAAACTTGGCTCAATGCCAATATTAATGATGGCGAGATCTTGAACAACAAATACAACATTTATCGGAAAGACAAAAGCTCCAGTGCGCGAAATGGCAAGGAGGGCGGAGGTTGGTTTGTTGAACCGATTTTTTTTGGTAAAAATGAATAGATCATATATATGTTTTCATACAAGACTATTTTTGTATTTTTTTTTTCACTGTAATTACAAAGTAAAATCCAATTGAAAATATTTTTTTGAATCCAGTACCGAAAACACCCCGATAGTTTGCCGAACAAAACCGAGCCGGTGTGACGTCACAACGTTCATTTCTACTCATTGTAGCACATAGCTGATACAGTGTTTTGACTTTTAACCGATTCAATCCTGTTATTATCGTCAATATATTAATGAATATCGAATATATTGACCATAAATATCGAACCTTAAAAGTCATCATGCTTGCTTCGTTCCATTACGAAGAATACTATAAAAAGATCCCAATTATATGTGATTCGCGCAATAGCCTAGTACCTAGCAATCTACTAAATTTGAGCAGTGTTCTACGTCTAACTAGATTCCAATTACATATAATGTGTTAATTCTTGTGTTATCTTGTTCTAATTTAGTATTAAATTTGTATTAAATGCTTACTTTGATCATTAAAGGCTGAGAATAGTCATTTTTTAAGGGCACTTTCGAGCAAAGTTGACATTGTTGTATAATTACGTAACTTGAAAACATGATTTTATGTTTATGTTGATATATTCATTATTTTATATTTAAATGACCGATATAGGCGTAAAACTAACATTTCTGTTTGAATTGTAAAAATCGGTCGACATATTTAAGATATATTTACTGAAGAATTCAAAAAAAAAAAAATCTACAAAGTTAATATTTTCACGTTTCATTTCTACAAACTTTTTAGTGTTTGTAAATATATAATATAGACATTAGTGTTCAATATTATTGAGAGATATTGTCAATCTGCCTAGCCTTTTCCCAACTATATTGGGGTCGGCTTCCAGTCTTACCGGATTCAGCTGAGTACCACTGTTTTACATGGAGCGACTGCCTATCTGACCTCCACAACCCAGTAACTGGGTGACACGGTACCCCTTGGCAAGACTGCTCTACTGTAACGCTTATAAAAATCAATACATCTTAAGCGACATCTTGTGCCAAACATGAGAACCAGCTTGGGTGTGTCACCAGTTGATCGTGTAGTGGCACTGGATGGCGTTGCTATATGGAGATACTAATTAATGATAAAATAAAACAAGAATTTGGGTCTATCAATTTAATTCAATAAACACACAATTCAACACTAAAATAATAAATTATTAACTTCTTTAAAATATTTACATAAAGAAAAACAATAGACATAAACCGGTCTATTGGTCAACTTTCAATGTCTATGACTGACAAGAGTGACATTGCTTTTTCATTGGAATTACTGTGCGAGTACACCTGCTGTAAGCTTTTCATCCCAAAAAGAGCTCAAAAAGCAATCTGCATGAGTCGCAGACGGCAGGGAACCAGCCCCAAATATAAATAAAGAATGTGTCAGCAGGCGCTGTGAGTATTAGTTGAGTAGTGCCTGAGATTAGCGCGTTCAAACAAACAAACTCTTCAGCTTTATAATATTATTATAGATATATATTAAAATATTATAATATTGGGAAATTCCAACAATATAACATACATACTCGACACGTATTGATAACTTCCTTTCTTAATTTTGAAGTCGGTAAAAATAAACGGACTTCAGAAGTAAAACACAAAAAAATGCAAAATTAGTTTGTTTCAGCATCCGGTGTCAAAAAACTATTAAAACAAGAGGCACCAACGACACCGACTTACGAAACGAATAAGTAGCATAAAAAATGAATATTATAACAACAACAAAATCCATAAAATAAAAACAAAAATATCAAAATCTTTACGCAATTATTTTATTTTTCTCAATTCTTGCTGTCCAAATTCACACATAAATTCATAGTGAATATATTTCAAGGCTACAAAAGTGGTGTATGATACAATAATAATCTAAGTACTCACTCAGTCAAGTTGTTTAATTCATAAAATGCCAACAAACTTTCGGTAACTATTTCACCCGTGTAATAATCGTGAATAACCCCAAAGCTGAAGCTTGCGCTCAGAAAAACTAAAATTATACTTTTAAACAACATCGTGTACCAATGTTCTGTTATTTCAGTTTTTTATTGCCTCCTTATATAGTACTTTTCATTATTGGCTTTTAGCTAATAATGGAACCGCATGTTATACACTGCAAATAATAATTTATAGATTAAATATAAAAAATATACTTTATTATTTATTTTACCAACTAGCTTCTGCCAGCGGATTCGCTCGCGTGGTAGCCAAAGTTATGTCGAGGGAACATATTCCCGGGATGAAAAGTATCCTATGTGGTTATGCCTGACTATAATCTATCTCTGTGCCAAATTTCATCCAGATCCGTTCAGCCGTTCTGGCGTGAAGAAGTAACAAACACACTCACAAATTTTCGCCTTTATAATATTAGTGTGATATGTGATACAAGATAATTAGAGTGGGTTCCCGCGAAATGGGTTTTTTATGATCATCCATACTTGGCAAACTATGTATGTAATTGTTTTTTTAAATTAAGTTTCCTTTTATTTTTACCTACATTGGGTGTATCTGTGTGTGCCAAATAAACTGGTTTTCTTTCTTTCTTACTAAAAGTTACTAGTAAGTTTCCTTGCATGGTCGAATCAGAAATGAAGATATCCGCTGAAAAATCAGGGTTACCGACGTAGCCCGAAGAATTTCCAAACTTAAGTGGCATTGCTCGTCGAAGGGATGTTCAATGGGGCCGAAAAGATCTAGAGTGACAACCACGTATCGGAAGACGCAGCGTTAGCAGGCCTCCCTCTTGGCTGAGCGATTACCTGGTTAGGGCTGCGGGAATCCGCTGGATGCGAGGCGCACAGGACGATGTGGCGACTCCTAGGGGATGCTTATGTTCAGCAGCGAACGTGGCTGAAATACGTCACATTTTAACAGCTGAATGAATTTAGATGTAACTTGGCACACGGCTAGCCCAAGTCCTCTTTGTGGACATAGGATACTTTTTATCCCAGGGTTGCCTACGTTCCCTTGAGATAACTTCTGATCCTCACAAGGCAATGACGCAGAAGCTAGTACCTATACAATAAAAATCGCTACTAATCATAGGGGATACATAATAATGAGGGTTAACGAGTACAGTTGTTTTACTTTGAATTATAACGTGTACGGAATCAGAGCATAATAAGCGTGGCATAGAAGAACCAGCCGTGTTTAAAACACATGATAAAGGTTCAATTCACAAATAATTTTATTCTCTTTCTATTAAACTTCGTTTTACATCCCATCAATCACTTATGAACTGATTACAACCGATGGAATTTCCCACAATTCCCACCCCAAGGGAAATAGTTTCACCCTATCTCTATAACGGGAACAAATAAAAAGAGTATTTGCGTTAACTGGAATCATTCTTATTTCTCGAAAAATAAGCAATTTGAAACTGCCTCGTTGGTCTAGTGGTCACAAGCGCTTGTGCGGAGCATGAGGTCAGGTTTTTCCACCTAGAAATTCTTAATAATATATTAGTAGTATTTTGTTTTTTTTTGTCTTGGAATTCATCCAATGACTTCTCACGCTCTGGGTGAAGCGGGAAGGCGTGCCAGACTTTTACTGAATAAAACCCAACCGTGTTCCTTCAGTTGTTTGTGCCAGGGCCGCGGTAACTCTCTTTCAAATTTATCCACGACCCAGACAGGCATCGGCCCTATCATCGATGGAAAATTCCACAGTGCTGGCTATTCGGACGCTCAAAGACATCGAGAAAATTAAGGCTAATACTAAAACTAACTCCTCTATATAGAAATGAAAAAATCCGTTACATTTATTTTGCCCTTTACATCAAATTATGTGATTTATTTTTATTAATTTACACTCCGTTTACATATTTTCTTAAATTTTTTATTAGCCATTTGCAGAAGCATAACACAATAATTTCACAATTTTTTTTTATCCACTTGAGAATATTGACGTGTTCGTTGACAACAAAATACTTAAAACTAATGCAGCATACGAATTGTTTCAGAAGTCATGGACAATCACAATACAAATAACCTATCAGTTTATTATCAAAACTGTCGCGGCATGCGTACAAAGCTGAAAACAATATTCTTTAATATAATGTCCAATTCATACGATATAATCATCCTGACGGAAACCTGGCTAGACAGTAGCATAAATGATGTCGAATTCATAGATCAACGATATATTGTGTACAGATGTGATAGGGACCTAAAATTGACCCATAAATCAGACGGAGGAGGGGTTTTGGTGGCAGTTATGAAGTATCTTAGACCGTATCGTTTCACTATACCGTCGCTTGCACCAATGACAAAGTCTGTGGAATTAGTTCTTGTCCAATTACCGAGTACTGAACTAACTGGCTGTTATTTAATTGGAGCAGTTTACATACCAGATAGGTCACCCACAGCGGTGTACAATTTATACTTTGAAGTTTTAAATGATATCATAAGAGAAAATAGCATATCCAACCTGTTACTAGTCAGGGATTACAATATACCTGATGCTGCATGGCAACATCAACCGGACTCTTCTGCCCTTGTTTGTTCGGGAACATCATCAGTTTGCGACCGTCTGCGAAGCTTTATTCTTCACGATTCCTCTGAATTTAATGCAATTAAAAATTCGAACGGCAGAATTTTGGATTTATGTATCACTAACATAACTGATTGCTCTGTGACCCAAGCACAGGACTCAATTTCTGTCCCAATAGACGTTCATCATCCTCCATTTTACATTATTATTCCTTTCACATCTAACATTAGCACCATGAATCGTAACCGAGTAAAAAAACCTAACTTTTTTAAGGACAATTATGAAATTCTAAATAAAGAGCTGATGGGCGTCTCTTGGAACATGATACTTGACCAACTTTCCGCAGAGAATGCGGTTAACCTATTCTATGAAACTATTTACGATATTGTCAAAAAAAATGTGCCCCTTGTAAAACCTAAACCAGCACGATACCCAATATGGTTTAGTTCTTCTCTTATACATATTTATAAAAACAAACAAACAACGTAAGACAACGTTGTGGTTTAAAAGAAGATGTAGTGACTAAAATTGAAAAGGGTATGTTAAGATGGTTTGGCCATGTTGAGAGGATGAATGAAAGTCGAATTACGAAAGGTATTTACAAGGCAGACGTGAATGGAAACGCCGGGAGGGGACGCCCTAGAAAGACATACATAGACCTTATAGGTGATGTTCTTCAGAAAGGCCAAGTGCGCAGTACCCATAACCGGCGTGTGTGTATGACTAGATGTATGAATGTGTGTGAAGCAAAATAAGTATGTAAGGATCGTAGCAGGTGGCGTTCTGTAGTTTCTGCCTACCCCCATGGGAAAAAGGCGTGAGTTTATGTATGTACATAAAGCTTGGACTAAGTGGAAAATATATAAAAATGTCGCAGACTATGAAATCTTTTCATTATACAGAACCCGCTTTAAAAGTGAAGCTACAAAATGTTATAATAAGTACATCAATTCTGTAGAGGATTCTATCGCGTCTCCTGCGGTGGCTAGGGGCGTGAGTTCGTCTACTTTGCGTCTCCCTCACGCGTTCCGCCTCCTGCTTTGCAAGCATTACTGCTTCCAGAAAAAATCTGTGTAATCAATTTACAGGAATAAAAAACAATAATATTTGGTGACAAAATAGGTTCTGGCTTTGAAAAATATTACTTAATTACCCTAGCCCTAGTTCTACAAATCATTGCTACCATAATATTATTTGCAAGCAAATGATTAATAGAGTTATAAATTTGAATACGGATAATTATTCTACAATGGTTTTGCTGTTTGGTAATAGTACTGGCATTACCAAAAAAGACATAGTGGGCGGTATTGACACCTTGTTAGGATTAAATTTAAGAAAGCTGATGGTATGTGCTTTTCCACACTCAGATAGTTTATCTGAACAGGAGAACAATAATATTTTTAAGTTTACTAATATTTTGCAAATGTAGACTTATCATAATGAAAAATTTTAGTTTTACGTCACGAATAGATTTATTAGTGGACTTCAAGTAACTCGTAGAGCTTTTTCTTTGTCATGTAAATGTAAAAGAAAGATTGCTATCATCATCATCATCATTTTTAAATAAAGTGATGGTAAATTGTTTACTATTTGATGTGCCTGTTATGCCTAGTTCAACTAGCAACATAGATTTAAACTAATCCATAAGACAATAGAAGTTACCCCTGCAAATAATTAGTTATTATTAATAAATAGTAAAAAGGTATCTTCTGACAATCCATTTAGTGGTACAAGGCTGAGGGGAGAGCAATACTCTTTAAAATTATTAAATAGGACCATTTAGAATTGCTCTTCCGAATTATTAGAAATTGAACTAATAAGATAAAAAAATAAGGTTGATTTTATCTTTCCATTAATTATGAAAATTATTGTGTAGTTAGCCATTTTAGCAAGCATCGTATGGTTCGTGGCGGATAATTAATACTTATTAAAAATTCGATTAAATATAAAGAAAGATAAGACATTATTAGACTGTCGGTTGAATACACCATTCAATTGTCCTGTGTTGAGCTTATTGAACATGTTGTAGTATGCGTCTACAGACCTCCAAGTTACCAGAATCTATCTATTATTGACTTTGTTATGGAGGATTTGTTAAAAAAGTTAGTACTGGGTAGTAAATCAATGAGTCTGTGCGATTTTAACATTAACTTATTAGAAAATAACCCTAACAGTATCAGGTTATTGGGTCTTTTTAAATCATTCAATCTGGAAAATGTTTTTATGAAAGCAGGGAAAAGCGTTATGAACTTTATGGCCTAAAGCAACATCATGAACAATACAACCTGAGATAAATATTTTGCGAAATACTCAAGAACCTTTAAAATTACATGCAAAATAGAATCAGCAGACGAAAAAATACCTGGCAAATTATGGATAATGATACAGGTAGAAAAAAACAGCGTATTACTGAATTTGAGTTAGAGAATGCACATGGCCCCATAAACTCAGATGTAGAGGTGGGTCAAGAATTTAAAAACTTTTTATTAATATTCATCTTATAACTACAGCAGCTTTAAACTACTCACCCGCGCTCTTTGCTGCCTTTTTTAGAAATAATGTAAGTGCGTGCACTTCGGACCACTTCGGTGCAGTTCCAACATACTAACCCCCAGGGCTATTTTAAGAGCTTTTAAAGATCTTAAAATTAAGTCAACAGAAAATCTTTGGGGACTATCTGTAAAAGTCCGTAAGTCAATTATTGAAACTATTGCGCGCTATTTAGCATCCATATTTAACACTAGTGTTGATCAAGAAATTTTACGGACCTCATGAAACACAGTAAATTAGTTCCATTGTTTAAATCCGGAGATAGCTAAGAAGCTTATAATTATAGGCTTGTGTCAATTCTGCCAGTTCTCAGAAAGGTCTTCAAAAAGTTAATGCACTACTAATTGTTGCGTCATTTTAACAAACATTCCATATTTCATGATTAACATTACGGTTTCAGTAAAAAGCGTTGCACTACTGACGCTTGCGTCACCCTAATAAAGAACATATTTAACACCTGGGGAGAAGCACAAGAAGCGATTGGAATTTTTTTGCGACCTCTCGAAGGCGTTCGATTGTGTTAACCATGAGACACTATTATTGAAGGTCGAGCACAATGGGATTAGACATGCAGCTCTTGAGTTATTTGATCATATTTGAAAGCCAGACAAGTTAAAGTTTAGGTAAACGGCGTAAACTCACTAGGGTTGGAAATGACACTGGGCGTTCCTCAAGGCTCGATATTGGGTCTATTCCTCTTTTTGGTTTACATTAATGATTTGCCCCAATCACTACAAAATCAACCAAAGATGGTGTTATTAGCTGTGTCATCAGCAAATAACACCATCTTTCTTTTTGCTACTTTGATTTTTAAAATAGATCGGTGGTCACAAAATCTTGATGATGTGAATAACTCTATTTATTACGTCCAAAATTGGTTCAGAGCAAACAATTTGGTACTTAATGACAAACAAAACAATTAAGATTCACATTACCAAATGTTAGAAGTAGTGAATGTGACATCATATTTTCTCCATTCAATATTATTGAACAGAAAAAAACTGGACTTTATAAATCAAGCAGTTTTCCTAGGGATCACTCTTGACGACAAATTACAATGGAGTCCTCACATATTATCTCTTGCGGGTCGGCTAAGCTCAGCCGCTTATGCTATTAGAAAGATAAGACAGTTAACGGATGTAGAAACCGCGCGTTTGGTCTATTTTAGTTACTTTCACAGCATTATGTCTTAAGGTATTTTGTAGGGGGGTCAGGGGGCTAACATTGAATCCATATTTAAATTGCAAAAGAAAGCTGCCAGAGCCATTTATAAGTTAAGCCATCGAAAATATCTTAAGGAACTATTTAAAAAGATTAATTAAATATTAAGACAGTTTCTTTCCAATTAATTTATGAAAGTAAGTAAGGAAAAATATACATCTTTTTAATAAAGTTAGTGATAGAAACAATTTTAATACTAGAAATAAAGATAAGTTAGATCAATCATCTTATAGATTAGCTAAATAAAGTCAGACTTTTTTCATGGGGTTGGGTGTTAAATTTTATTTCAAGTTACCCTGTGATTTATTAAAATTAAATGAAAGAAAATTTAAAACTTTGATAAAAGCACTCTGTGTTAACAAGCATATAACAAATAAGATGATTACATTCAATATAAAAATGCTTGTAAATATTCTAGTCCTGCTCCATAAGGCGATCTTTAGAGTAGACAAAATCAAACTGGTTAATCTAATATATTCATAATTTATTTGATTTTTTTATCTTTTTTTTGTATAAGACTAGCTGTTCCCCGCGGCTTCGCTCCCGTGGGCCACCCCGCAGGACCCGTTTTCGGGATTAAAAAATAGCCTATGTCACTCAGGAATAATGTAGCTTTCTATTGTTGATAGAATTTTTTAAATCGGACCAGTAGTTTCGGAGCCTATTCGGTACAAACAAACAAAAAAATCTTTCCTCTTTATAATATTGGTATAGAAATCGACTCGCACACTGTTCCGTTGTTGTTGAATTAGCTTATTTACCTATGTTTTCGATATTTGTAAGTATGTGAGAACCATGTTAGTGTTTGTAATACTTATATCTAAACGCAGTATAGTAGTGTTAGTCTGGGTGTATCGTCCTCACGTATATGAATTAATGTTTGTAGGTTTGTATGTTTGTCTGTTTGTTTGTATGTTTGTATGTTTGTATGTTTATATGATTGTATGTTTGTACGTTTGTATGTTTGTGTATTTGTATGTATGTTTGTCCACGCATTTCTCCAAAACTACTTATCGGATCGAAACCAATCTTGATTGATTAAGAAACACTCAACTAAGGGAATAGTGCTAGTTTGAAAGTCCAAAGCAAAACACTGAAGAGTGCAAAAATAACTCTCGTTTCGGAAATCGGTGTAAAAAACTATAAAAACAAGAGGTACCAAAGACTTCCGAAACGAAAGTTATATTTGCACATCCAAAGCAAAACCAAGAAAAGTATTTTTTTTACCCGGCTGCAAGGAAAGGGTTTTCTTAGATAATAATCTTATGGAGGGGCCAAGAAGCAACTCGGACACTTCTGCTCATTGGGTTCTACTGTGGTCCCCTAGATAACTTACTGCTCCCCAATCTCGTTGAAAACTCTTTGCATGAGTTCTACTAAGAGGCTGGGAGATATGAGCCTATAGTCTTTTGGTTTAGGATAACCAACCCCTAAGAGAGTCATTCGCTTACCAGCCAGTGCATTGCATGTGCACAGAAGATGCTCCATACGTTCCGTATGTTCCCCACACAATCTGCACATGGGTGTCGCGGTTGGACCCATCTTCATGAGCATGTCGTTGGTTCCAATGTGCCCAGTAAAGGCCCCAAGCAGGTAGCGGATTTGCCCCTGCTCATATTCCAGATGCATGCCCGGGCTTTGAACGTAGAACCGTAGAGCAAATTTCTTGGAGTGTTGTAGACCAGTTGTAGACAGCCAATGTGTTCGTTGTCTGTGATCTGCAAACTCCTTAAATGTGGCCTTTACGAGATACGTCGAAATGCCTACACATGGTTCTGGACCCACAAAATCATTTGCTGAGCCCGCTCTTGCCAGTTCATCTGACATTTTGTTACCATGGATTCCTTTGTGTCCAGGGACCCACATCAGTCTCACCCTGTTATGCTGCTCAAGCTTGTTTAGGGCTTGGATAAACCGTATTCGTAGGTACAGGCGGAGAGTAGAGCGATACACCCAGAATCATACATTCCAAAGTAATGAAAGGTGGGTTTATCGGGCTTGGGAGCAACCCGACCAAGGTGTGACTGATACGCGCCTGTCCGATGATGATGCCATGTGTTCATTCTAGCGCAGCATCTGGTCGGTGCCTGTCAGTCACACCGAAGGTGAATGGTCTCGGGAGGTTGAACGAGCGTGCGATGCAATACCAGAAATGGGGGCTATCACGATCAGCCCCCAAGATGTAGCCCGTGCAGTCCGTCCGTTGCCAAACTGGAAATCTCCAGGGCTGGACGGGCTGCACAACTTCTGGATAAAATGGCTTTAAAGGTCGCACGCTAGTTTGGCATCTCAGTACCAGGCAGCCTTAGAGTCTGGTTCGCTAACCAAGTTCCTTACAACAGGAATAAACCACCTGCTCCACAAGTCTGGTAGCACCGCGGAACCCAAAATTATAGACCTATTACATTTCATCTACCACTTTCTTTGCCGTGAGCCAGTTATTTTTGGACGTGTGCCTCGTGAGCTCGTCCCTTGTGACTGATTCCTCTACATCGCTGTCGCACAGTATACATTCCGGGAACTGAGTTCTAAACATCACGCCCAGAGTGTCCTGTCCAGTTTCTGTCACGATAGTGGGTTTGTCTTAGTCATGGGCATTGCTTTGCACAACCTCATTCCATTTGGCAGAGCTTCGATGGAGGTGCAATCCTGTCGCCAATTAATTATTTTGGCCTTGCGAACCGCTGTGTTATACCTCGTCAGCATGCTATGATAGCCAGAAAAGTCTTTCCTGACTTTTGTATCATTAAAGGCCCGTCGTGTTTCGTGACGTATTTTAGCTAGTTCAGGAGTCCACCATAGTACCTTTTAGCAAAAGGCCTTTTTCTCTGGGCAATTATCTTCCCATGCACCGATGGTGCCCACCTTGATTCTGTCCGCCTCAAATTCTATATCTAGTATGGAATTAAATTTCTAATGAAATAAGCAGTGCCTTTGTGCTCTTTTATCTGTATTATTTATTTTCTCTGTAAAGTGTATTTGTGTGTACATAAATAAATAAATAAGCTTACCTTTAGGGATCCTTAGATTTACTTTTAGGTTCCTCCTGTACAAGTTTCAATTTGTATGCCTTGGGTTTCTCCTTCGTCTAGTTTCAGCCTCTCCCGCCGTCCTAAACCTAAATATATAATTATGGTCAGACACAGAGATTTCATCCGATACATGACAATTTTCAATGTGATTGCTGGCCCTGTTTGAAGCCAGTGCTGGATCAATAACTTCAGCTATCGCAGAGGTCCCGAAAGGTTTATTGCCTGCATTAAGGATTTGTAAAGAAGAGCTTACCACAAAGTCCAACAAATCCGCCCCTCGTATGTTGATATCCGAGCTGCCCCAAACGACATGGTGTGCATTCGCATCGCAGCCAAGTATCCGGTCAAGGTGTTCTTAGTTGCCGCAGTCAACCAGTCTTCTGATAAGTGGTGTTACTGGTTCCTATTTTTTTCATAATATGGGAGATAGGCAGAGGCAAGGATAATTCTCCTTTTCTCTGTTCCCGTCCCCACTTGGATTAAAGTTGTTGTGAGATCCCTGTAACAGAAAGTACGCAAGGGCATTGTCTCTATACCGTCCCTGATATAGATGCAAGTCCTCGCGTCATTAGTTGGACAGTCATAGAGCACCAGGCCCCCTGTCCCACCTAAGCCTTTTATAGTCCCTTCATACAAATAAGGTTCCTGTATCAAGGCAACGTCGTATGTATTAAGCTTCAGTTGCCGAGCCAGAAGGGCAGTAGCGGCTCTGCAATGATGCAAATTGATTTCTACACACCTTAGTCCCTCTATCTTGGATATCTTGATGGGTTTGTGCTGTTGTTGGAGTGCCTCAGTTTTGAGGCTCCCCCTCCATCGCATCCTCCTCGAGAGCAGTTGGCGACTCAATCTCCAGGGTATCGAGGCCCTCAAGGATGTCATCCTCGAGGTCCGCCTCTTACGCCCCGGTCTGGATCACTGCCTACTGCACTACGTCGTGAGCAGCGACCTCGTCGATGGCCTCCACACACTGCGGTGGGGCTCTAATCCTGCTTCCGCAGTGGGTCTTCCAGGAGCTTGAACAAGTATCGTTCAATTTCTCCTGGAAGAGAGTAGCCCGCGGCCTTGATGACCCAGCGGACACCTTATCCATGAGGACGATACGACGGTCTGCTCAGCGAGAACATTCACGACCTTCCAGTCGTCAGTCCTCAAGGCAGGGTTAAGCCGCTGAAGCAACCTAATGGCCTGAACTGAGTCTTGCAGCGCCAAGTTGCGACTCTTCCATGCCATTTTGACTGGCTTTGGGAGGTCCTTGGCGTTGACGACCTTGAGCTTCAGGGAGCCAATTACCACGTTGTGGATGGCACCCCGAAACCAGCAAGCTGCGTCAAAGTGTCGCAGGATACATGCACTGCACCTGCGACAACTCCGGGAGCAACCGTGAAGACAGGTAGAGGATCCGGTGCTTCCTCCAGTTTCTCAATTATGAGTTCCTGGATTGGCATCAGATCCTCCGCCTTCAAGTACTCCTCCGGGTACCTGTCTGTGACGACGGCGAGTTTCACAGCCGCCACCGCATCCCTAAAGGACGATTGATCTGGGGTCTTCATCCTCTTGGCTGCCATGTCCTCACTGTCACTGCTGAGAACAGGACGCGGCCTCTTTGATGGTCCTCCCATAGGAGTCCCTTCTAGAGCTGTCTGCTGTCTCAGCTTTTGGCGCTTTTTCCTTTGCGCCCCAGACCGTCCAACCCGGCGCCAGCCTGATTCCTGCCAGCCGCCGGGTGACGAAGAAGTGCTGACCTTGCTGGTAGTATCCGAGGCCGTAAGGTCCGAGGTCGTTTGACCTCTAACACAAGGCTCTCGTGCTGCGTCAGCTTTGGCAGTACCCTTATGCCCGAAGGGCTTGATTACAGTACCGCCCAACGGTGGTCCCGCAGCAGTGCTGACCCTCGACAGTGTCGCAGCAGTCCCGTCTTTTGACAGTCCCACCACAGCCCCACCTCGAGACGATCCCACTGCAGTCCCGGCTCTGGGCGGTTCCGCTAGAGGTTTTGCAGTACCGCTCAAAGGTGGTTCCGCAGCAGTGCCGTCCCTCGAAAGTGCCACAGCAGTACCGTCTTTTGACAGTCTTACCGCAGCCCTACCTTGAGACGACCCCGCCACAGTATAGAGTCCCGCCTTGTGTTTTATTTTATTTTTAAAATCCATAAAATATTCGCGAATTAAATTTCATCCCTCAACTATCCCCACCCGCTATGGAGTGCTCGAGTGGCGATGCTACGGTAGCACCAGGGATTAGTCGAGGGATATAGTCCCCCCATTAGTTGCTAACGAGACTGCACAGCACCAACCCATACCGCTACCACTAGCGATGCGAGCGAGCGCTGCCGTCTGCAAGCCCCCAATGGGAGCGAACTCGCCTGGGGGCCGTCTGACCGTACCCCGCAGCTGGCTAAGCTGCGGCCTTCCGTGTAAGAAGAAATCCGGGCTAAAGTGGAGTGTTGCCTCAGAGATGTTAAACCGCCTACGCTCATCGGCTCAGCCACCATTCCCATCATCCTCCCGTACGGGTCCCCGCGCACGGCACAAACACGCGGGAGGTCATTGCTATCCATCATTGTTCTTGTTCAATGGTGGACACCCAGGGGCATAACCTCGCCACCCCTGTGATAAGTCACCCGGTGATTTCTATTTCGTCTATTTCATAGGGAATTAGACCAAAAACAGGGCGGCAACCACGAGAAGGAAAATCACCGCACTTGCCTTGAGGATCTACACGACCGTAGCGCTCTCCATCAAGACCTCGCCACCTTGCCGTCTCTGAAGGAGCCAGGCAAGGTAGGACGGCATCGACAAAACCAAGCCCTACAAGGCTTGTCGCTGACTGCTCAAAGCGTGAGTTCGCTAACACAGCCCAGCCCCTTCAAAAGTTTTTAAATAATTTAATTAAAATTATTATAATAACCCTATGTCGCCCACTGCGCCCCACTGCACGGCAAGGCCTTCCCGTTTGATCCACTGAACTCTAAAAAACTTGGAACACAAAACCTCGTCGATCAAGTATTTTCTTTTAGTATTGTTCTTAATCAAATAAGGTGAAGCATTACACAGTTTTAATATTTGCTAGTATGTAATGAATATGGCAAGAGTCTCAATTCACATCAAAAAGGTATTTGTGTAAGAAAATGCATATTCATTCTGAAACTGCATTTTCAGAAATATTACTGAGTACTCCATTTTAAAGTCTTTGTAATAATTTATAAGTCACGTCTAATAATCAAGTTTGATTTCTAAAAACAAAGATATATTTTTTTTTAATTAGGTATCCAATTACAATAACTAGCGATCAAAAAAAAGGTTAATAAAATCAAAAAACCCGACTACAAAGATGTAAACAAGAAGAAAATCATGCAATGCACTTGGAGGATACATATTATAGAGCTTGAGCTGGCTGACCAAAACTATAAATATCCTCCGATTCCACAGCATGATTTTCTTTTTGTATACATCATTGCAGTCGGGTTTTTTTATTTAATTAACTTTTTTTATTTACAACTTTGTTTTTCTTTTTTCATCTTTGTTTAGAAAACATATAAGTGATATATATTTTTGTAATCACCCCTAAAAACCATTCATTTTCTTACTCGACGGGTTTCTTAGTTAAAAAAATCCAACTCTAACAATATGGCGCCCAAAACCCGCCATGATTCTTTTTCTAACAGCACTTATCTAAGAACACTTGGGCGGCCAAGATCTATCCAACGATGTCTTAATTTAAAAAATCTGTCAAATGGTTTGAGAGATACGAAGTAATAAAGAATATTACATACATAAAAAAATACAAGATACCCGCGAAAAACATAACCCTTTCTTTGCAGCCGGATAAAAAGAAACAAAATACGAGCATACTTTTAAGTATGCAAAACACAAAAAAATATCATTTAGCTAATACTATTTTCTAAACTGCTAACATTACTATCGTTCAACGAATACTATGTCTTTATAAAAAAAAAACGTCTTCGTCTCACAGAAAACTACAAATACTTGAAACTCCTTTGATCTTAACAATCGCCGCCAAATATAGCCCTATAGATGACCCTTACCATAGGTTAAGAAATCCGATAGAAGAGCAACATAAGGCAATGACGTCAAAATGCGCTCCCCAATATGCCTGTTTCGTCCGACGATCCACATGCCTAAGCAGAAACTCTAGACAATTGATATTCTATTTACGAAACCTTTGTCACAGCGATTTGAAAAAAGTAAACAAAATATGGGCATGCCATCGAAATGATGATGATGATGTGATGAATGTGATCAATCTCTTACATTTTGGTATTTTAACCATCGCAATCGCTTTTAGTTTCACGGTTGTCGATGATGGACATAACTATAAGCAATGATATCATCATGACATGAAGAATAATCTGAGTTACACTATTAAAAAAAATACCACTTGGTTGAAAGAATCAAAGCATCTATCCGGCCAATACCGGTTTCATCTCTGTATGTCGTTGTGGCGAAGGTGACACAGCAAACCGGTGCGGTGGTTCAATCATAATTTTAGAAAAACACAGGGCCACACGATTGGCTAATCTTTTTAACGCATTTTTACCTGCACGTAGCTCAGTTATATCTCTATACTGTGCTGAATGAATCATACCTACTGGAATAGCCAGTCTATCAGATAAAATATCATCGTGTTAATCTAGGTGGTACGTGACGTGAGAACCTACAAAATGCTGTGTTGGTAACCCTTTCGGTATGGGCACGTTCACCGCAATTTGTCTTTGCACTTCTTTTTTGTCTGTTACTCCAGTGTTGTGCCTGTGTCGAATAAATATATTTCAATTCTATTCTATTCAACCAAGCTCACTTCACCTAAATTTTAATTGTATGGTTTTCATAAAAGCACTACTGTAGGTCTACTATAGGTCCTGTAGGTTACCAAAATTACCAACATAGCTCAACGAGATGCGAAACTTTAGTGGCAAAGGGCAGGGCACATTGCTCGCAGAACAGATGGCCGATGGAACCGAAAAGTTCTGGCGTGGCGACCGCGAACTGGAAGACGATGCGTCGGAAAGCCTCGCACTAGGTGGACTGATGACCTGCATAAGGTTGCGGGAATCCGCTGGATGCAAGACGCACGGGATCGGTCAATGTGAGGCCTATGTCCAGTAGCGGACGTCTTTCAGCTGAAATGATGATGTTGACTTGTATGAAAATCTATAAAAATCTTATATAAACATGCGTATGGATCGAGTATCACATCTATACATACTTATTCTATGATTTCACTCACCATCGCATCCCATTAAAACCACGTCTCTTCTTTAATTTGACGACAAAATTATGATTCTGTGGAACCAAAAACGTTTAACAGTTGAAAGTTATTTTTGGTTGACACGGTGTCGGTGTACCGTTCAAGGTATGCTTTCAGTGTGTATTTTTATTAAGTGTTAGGTGATTGAAAATGCTTGTTGATACAGTCATAGAGATTTTGATGAGTACAAACTGGTTAGTTAAGAGTTTAGTTGGTTCTCTATAATATTCTTTTTTCTTTCGTAAGTATAAGCTTTTCTTAGCATACACAGGTCGTGGTGGCCTCAGTGCTTTGCCTCTCTTGCTTTAGGCCGTGGGTTCAAATCCGGGCAAATACCTACCCGTGTGACTTTCAAATTCATAATATGTAGATACTAACAAAAACATCGTGTGGTTACCTGGACTCAAAGTTAATATAAGTTTGAAATCGCCAACCTTGATCAAAGCCTTGATCAATGCTCGTGCCTTCTGTGTATAAGAAAAGGCATTTTAGCCAAAGATCCGACTGTAGAAATTTGCAGGAATAAGGGTTTTCGAATAAACTTAATTTTTATTGAATGAATTCAACAAATATTGATGCAAGGGTGCCTGGAAATGTCTAGCCGCAATAACCAATTGAAATTTGTTTGATAATTAACCCCTAATATATAAGTTTTTCAAGTGAATTCAAAGTCATTTGAAAGAAACTGGTGTAGAAAATAGGAAAAAATAATGTTGCCAGGTAGTTGCTCTTTAGTAGGTAGTTGCTCTTTAGTAGCCGTTAGCTGCTAGTTTACCTGCAAAATCTGGCAACCCAAAAAGGGCGGCTAACTGATAGCTAGTTGATGTGCCATACGTAGCCACGATAAAGGAGAAGATTCTAGTGTAGGGCAGAATTAAGGTGTTTTCTGCAAAAGAGTTGGGGATCCTTGCAAAGGTAAAACGGTACTACACGCCTGAACAGGTGCTTAACTTGTATATAGTGCAAATTCGGTCATGCATTGAGCACTGATGCATGGGAGTACTGCTCTCACCTCTGGGACGGATCTGCCAAATATCAGCTTGATGCACTTGAGTCAATTGACAAACGGGCCAAGACTCTTATCAGCTACGATGCACTGGTCAACTTTAATCTCCAGTGCCTTGAACATCGACACCGAGTTGCTCATCAAAACAAAATAGACGCAAATTTTTGCAGTGGGATTTCAGTATATTTGCCCTGCACTGGGACAGTTACCGGCTGGCATTATTATTATTAACTTTTTAGCTGACAGATGTCGGCTGCATAGACATGTAGACATAAATCTCCCCCAAATCCGGTCTTGTGCTTATCGTATCTAGCGGAATTTTGCGGCCACCATCTAGTCATCGGTCCTCCGCTGGCTTTTTGGAATTGGGGTTCAAATAAAGAAAGAAAGAAAGAAAACATTTATTGCCAACTGTAACAGAACATGAACAAACACAAATTAGTTCTGAAGCACAATATTATTTTATAAGTAGTGGTAGTCTATTGTCATTTTTAATAGTAGTGACTAGCTGGTACGTTGCTATCGCAAACACAAAGCTGAAACATTTCGTACAAACACGGAAGCCAAAAAACTAAAACCAATTGCGCAAATATTGAGCCAACTTGCCGTTACTAATTCTGGTGCAAAATAATTAATTTCATATTTACGTAGGTGCCTTGTAGATACTGGGACAAATAATTGATCGTCAACACAAAATGACGAATCGTTTTAAAACTGCGCCATCGGTACATGGTTGACATCCCATCCATATGCACTAAACGTTTTGGAAATACTTTCATTATGCGTACAGCTAAGGAGTGCAATTCTCTGCCGGAGTCTGTGTTACCCGATAGCTAAAACCAAGGTCTTTAAGTTAAGAGTGAATAGGTTACTTCTAGGCAAGAGTGCTTTACCGTCGACCACATCATCGCTGACCATCAGGTAAAGCGTGAGCTAATATTTAAAATAAATAATAATATAATTCCGAAACTGAAATTATCCAGATATTATTAAAAGGATCTGGACTAGACACACATACACATACAATTTCTATTAAAGATAACGAATAGTTGACATTAAAAGTGGATATACTAAAATTATAAATAAAAATAAATAATATTGTTTTTATTATCTCTATTAGATCACTTGAATATTATGCAGCTTAAACCCGTCAAACTAATACTGAAAGTGCGCAAACGATGACAAGACGACTACATAACAGTCCTTTCGTGTCAGAAATAGTACTCTTTTAACATCTATCACCAAGCCTTAGATGTTACCATAGCAAGCAAAAGGTTGTTGACTGTCATCGATGTCACCATCGTACAAAGAAAAAAAAAATAAACAAAAACGTAAAATGTTTTTTTGCAATTTACGAGTTTACGTCATAATATTCGTATAATTATTCTAACTGGTTTCATTGGATATACTTTATCATGGTAGTAGAGTGTGGTAGTCTGCGTAGCAAAAAAAATCTAAATCTATGGGTTGGCCCATAACCCAGAGATCTGTGGTTTAATTGATTGAGTTACAAAATAGTAGTAGATTCGGAAAAGTTTACCTCTTGGAATGAGTTGTGAAAAAATGTTGCAAGAATCTGTACTCGGTCTGACTTCACCATGTATAAGGCGATTGCAGAGGCCTCAAAGGTACAAATAATGCACCTTGATGAAAAGAACTTTAAGGATTGGAAGTATAAGATCGATACAGTGTGTAGAGCAATTCCCGGTGCTGAAGATATTTTGGAAGGGAATATCTGTAGATCCCTGTAGATGTTAGAAATGAATCTGCAAAAATAAAATACGAATCGGATTTCAATTAATTCCGGAAAATTTACTGTATACTTTTGACTCTGATGACGTCAAGCATGACGGATGAGATACTGGGACAAGTCATGCGGTACAAAAGCGCTAAAGAAGTATGGGACGAGTTAGAACGCCTCTATAATAAAGCGAAGACAGAAGCTATGATCTCCGTTTAAAATTCCTTGATTATAAAAAGGATCCTGAACATGTCATTGAACCTGAACTGCATTAAAAAACATTTGGCATGAATTGAACAGCTAAATTGATTCGACTTTACCCGAGATATTACTAATCAGTAAAATACTTGGAACTTAACCAATAGATTATTTCGCATTCAAGTCAAGTTGGCTCCTTATAATAAAAAAACCGGCCAAGTGCGAGTCGGACTCGCGCACGAAGGGTTCCGTACTTAGTAAATTGCGGTTTACGATTTATGACGTATTAAAAAAAAACTACTTACTAGATCTCGTTCAAACCAATTTTAGGTGGTAGTTTACATGGTAATGTACATCTTATATTTTTTTTAGTTTTATCATTCTCTTATTTTAGAAGTTAAAGGGACACACATTTTACCATTTTGAAGTGTCTCTCGCGCAAACTATTCAGTTTAGAATAGATTATATTAGAAACCTCAATATCATTTTTGAAGACCTATCCATAGATACCCCACACGTATGGGTTTGATGAAAGAAAACATTTTTAGTTTCAGTTTCAAGTATGGGACCCCCAAGATTTATTGTTTTTTTTTCTATTTTTGAGTGAAAATCTTAATGCGGTTCACAGAATGCATCTACTTACCAAGATTCAACAGCATAGTTCTTATAGTTTCGGAAAAAAGTGGCTGTGACATACGGACGGACAGACAGACAGACAGACAGACATGACGAATCTATAAGGGTTCCGTTTCTACGGAACCCTAAAATGGATCGGACAGTAAAGAACTTAACTTCGCAGCTTTGTGCACATGAAAAAGCGTGAAGTACTAAAGATGAGACAGAGAAAACTGGAGAAGTGTTAGTCGTGAAGACACAGAAGAAGAAAAAAGTTTTGAAATGCAATTATTGTGGAGAAGTTGAACACTTTGTACGAAAATGTCAAAAATGGATAAATGATGGACGTCCACGAAAGCCGCCAAATGACAGTAAAAACTCAAATGTTAACCTGACAGTGTTTGCTTGCGATGATGGAAAGCCAATAGATAAAAAATACTGGTACTTTGACAACGGAGCGACAAGCCATGTTACAAATTCAGGCGACTTCATCGAAAGCATCGAACACTTTAAAAGTTCGCATACGGTTACTGCAGCGGCTTCAATGGTTTGCAATGGGCAAACCATTGGAATGGGCAACATTTGAACTGAAGCCAAGGTCAATGGAAACGTAGAACACGTACTTTTGAAGGACGTTTGGTATTTTCCAAAAATCAAAATAAACTTATTCTCAGTTCTTTCTGTGCACGATAAATCATTCATGAGTACGTTTGAGTCTACGCCTAAACAATGCATGGTGAAAGTAATTGGAGGCATTAGAGTAATAAGGACTATTTAAGCTGGAGCTTACCTGCGTTGCGCCCAAAAATCGAGAAGTCAATCAACTACTGTCGAATTCAGTACAAGTGTATCATGAAAGGCTAGCACATCAAAACAAAAAACACGTTAGTCAAGTCATCGAAGACGAGCTAGGGTTTAATAACGTGGAGGATAAGCAATCGG
Source organism: Orthosia gothica (assembly GCA_949775005.1). Classification (NCBI taxonomy): domain Eukaryota; kingdom Metazoa; phylum Arthropoda; class Insecta; order Lepidoptera; family Noctuidae; genus Orthosia; species Orthosia gothica. The sequence continues at coordinate 3,276,887 of OX459042.1, forward strand.
ACATCAGCGAAGGATGCGTTTATGGAAAGGCTCACAGGCAATCTTTTGTTACAAAAAACAACATAATATCCTCACTCCTACTAGTGTATATAAAGTAACATCTATGGGCAAGAGGATATACTACGATTATTACGTGCGCCGCGTGCGCGTCATCTATGTGACCACAATGAAGTTAGTTTTCTGTTGTTATTGACATAGATTCCACAAGTAAGCGTACAGGATACCCATTTAACAATAATTGTTCACCATCATCAGCATATTTAGGCATCACTGTATGGCTATAGAGGGGTGTTGTAGGTTGAGGGGAAGTAGGTAACATAAAAACCGGCCAAGTGCGAGTCGGACTCGCGCACGAAGGGTTCCGTACTTGGTAAATTGCGGTTTATGATTTATGACGTATTAAAAAAAAACTACTTACTAGATCTCGTTCATACCAATTTTCGCTGGTAGTTTACATGGTAATGTACATCATATATTTTTTTTAGTTTTATCATTCTCTTATTTTAGAAGTTACAGGGGGGGGACACACATTGTGCCACTTTGGAAGTGTCTCTCGCGCAAACTATTCAGTTTAGAAAAAAATAATATTAGAAACCTCAATATTATTTTTGAAGACCTATCCATAGATACCCCACACGTATGGGTTTGATGGAAAAAATATATGTTTCAAGTATGGGGACCCCCAAAATTTATTGTTTTTTTTCTATTTTTGAGTGAAAATCTTAATGCGATTCACAGAATACATCTACTCACCAAGTTTCAACAGCATAGTTCTTATAGTTTCGGAATAAAGTGGCTGTGACATACGGACGGACAGACAGACAGACAGACAGACATGACGAATCTATAAGGGTTCCGTTTTTTGCCATTTGGCTACGGAACCCTAAAAAGGTGCTTAAAAGGCGGTCTTTCAAAATAAAGGAGATTCACATAAATACGTAGTATTATTTATTATGTCCTTTATTTAATTTCTTTAAACACATTCATATGTAAGAGCGGGCGTACTCAGGGTCCTCAAATGATAACGATCAGACATCTTGTATACACTTTTTATTACTCACACCAACAGTAAGTCTCACAACTTAATTTTATAATGAGATTTGCACAGTTCAATACAATTCAATACTGAGTTCTTTCGACTAGAACCAGCCTATTTATACGTTTAAACAAATGACAAGACGTCACACAGCAACAACATCCGGTGACATTCGTTTATCAATTAATTATAGATTTAGGTTTGTAAAAATACAGTAATTGTGTACATTATTTGTTTAGTAATTAATAATACTTTTACAAATATTTTGAACGAATATAGTTACCAATTATTTTATTTAAATAAACTAACAGTCTAACAGTGAGCAGTGGTGGCCCAGTGGTATCGGCCGCGACTTACAAGTTGTAGGTCGTGGGTTCGAGCCCAGGCAGGCGCTTTACTTTGTGTAAATTATTTCTTCACCACTGCTCTCAAAACGGTGAAGGAAAACATCGTAAGGAAACCGGCATGTCCTAAAACCAAAAATTCGAAGACATGTGACATCCACCAACCCGCACTGGGCCCGCGTGGTGGATTACGGCCCATTCCCTCTCACATAGAGGAGGCCTGTGTCCCAGCAGTGGGAACATTAATAGGCTGATGATGTGATGTGATGTGAAACTAACAGTCGGTGATCTACCTTCCATTTTTGACTTTAAAATATTACTCAAATAAAAACAAATCTTTACGGGGAGATACGGGAGAATGACAATAACATCTAGTCAGCCCCAGTCAACCTCACCTGCACGCTCTGGAAGTTTCGACATACAAACAACCAGGGACGACAGCCTTCCAGCTGTCGTGGTGCTCCCTGCTAGATAACAAACTAGGCAATGGCGACCGAGCTGTGGCGGTATAACCACTCACCTGCTTGGGTAACCAGGCAGAAGAGGTGTCAGCAGCCTTTGGGCCCAAATAGCCCCAAAAAACGACTGATGCAGAAGGCAATGGGAAACCACTGCATTATATTCCCAAGAAACCTATGAAAATGCCTAATAAAAAGAGAGCGATGGCATGCGATCCGGCTACCACCCGGCGCCATGTCGATTCCAGGTCGCATGGTGTGAAGTATGCTACTGGTTCCACTGTAGTGACTCATCAGGCTCAGTGCGTACAGGATGCTACTGGTGACAACAGCCATGAGAAGAGCCGAAAACAGGGTGGCTTGGAAGCAGCTCGTCGTTGACTCCGTCAAAGCTTTTCAAGACGGGCACGACCTTCAGAAATGAAGACAACGAATAAGAAGAAGAAGGACGACTTTACACGCCATTGTTGCATCTATTTTCTTCGAGAAAAGTCTGAAGCAGCTTCAAAGCTTGATATTTTCCTAAAAGAAGCTAAAGTTGCGGGACACGTTATCAAAGAAATATTAAGCAATAATGGTGGAGAATTTATCATCGAAATTCAAAAATATCTTAACTGAAAACGGCATCAAGCAAAGGTTGATGGTCTTATTGCTTACTCAAACAAGAAACTAGCTAACTGTTTCCTAGAAGAAATGAGGGCACATTTCAAAATAACAGAGAAACCAGCAAGCTATTTTCTTGGAATGGAGATAGAAAGGTACTCTCATGGTTCTTTTTTACTGCATCAGAAATCGTACATCGCTCGCATATTGCAAAAGTTTGGCATGGAAAAATGTAAGCCAGTCCCAGCACTAATTTCAAAAACAAATAATGCTCAAGATGTTATTGTAGTTTCAATGAGCTTCCCGTACCGTGAAGCTGTTGAATCACTAGCTTATTTGATGACAAGCACGAGGCCTGACATAGTCTTTGCTGTCAGTGTTGTATCTCGAAATTTTGATAAACCTACAAGGAAGAACATCATCATTACCAAGAGGATAATGGGTTACTTGAAAGGGACTATAGATGAAGGCATCGTTTACAAGCCAGGAAATAGTCATAACTTAGAATGTTACAGTGACGCTGACCACGGAGGTGATCATGAAACTAGAAGGTCTACCTCAGGCTTCTGTGAATATACGCTCTAATACCCTGGAATAGTAAACGCCAGAGCACATTAGCAATTTCATCCACCGAGGCAGAAATAGTTGCAACAAGGGAAATCGCTAGAGGAATTATTTCGCTTCGAAAGACTATGAAAGAAATCATTGGTGAATGTCCAGCATCCCTACGTGTTGATAACGAATCAGCAATAAAGATGGCTAAGAATCCACCAGAATTCCACCAAAAGACCAAACACATAAGGATACGATCATTCTTTATACGAGAATGTGTTCAAGATGGAAGCATTACCATCTGCCATGTGCCAGCAACCAGGCAGATTGCTGATATGCTCACCATACCACTTTATGAGCCTAGAACTGAAAGTCTCAAGAAGATGGCCGGCATTATAAAGAGAGGTGGATGGGAGGAATAGATACTCCTTTAACAAATATCTCCAGCCTTAGATGTTACCATAGCAAGCAAAAGGTGGTTGACTGTCATCGATATCACCGCTTACCGAGAGCAGTGGTGGCCCAGTGGTATCGGCCGCGACTTACAAGTTGTAGGTCGTGGGTTCGAGCCCAGGCAGGTGATTCACTATGTGTAAATTATTTCATCATCACTGCTCTCAAAAACGGTGAAGGAAAACATTGTGAGGAAACCGGCACGTCCTAGAACCAAAAATTCGATGACATCTGACATCCACCAATCCGCACTGGGCCCGCGTGGTGGATTACAACCAATTCCCTCTCACAAAGAGGAGGCCAGTGTCCCAGCAGTGGGAACATTGATAGGCTGATGATGTGATGTGATCGATGTCACCATCGTACTTGACTAAAATATTTTTTATAGTTTACGTCAATAATATTCGTATAATTATTTTAACTGGTTTTATTCGATCCCACAGTACTTATATCTACTTTATCAGTTTTGACAATGCCTCTAGCAGCGACCGACGAGAGGTCTTGATGCTCTGTGACTGTAACAGTAGCTTAGGTGATTTTGAATTGTAAAGAGATTTGGAAGTCACTTGCAGCAAGGCAATGCAATTGCTGCAATTGTGTTTAAATCTATCTCTGTCTAATATTTCATCGAGATCTGTTATTACAAGCTTTTTATTAACTTGCAATGTATGTATATATGTTCGGGTCCGAAACCGAATTTTAAAGCAGTTATCCTCAACCGATTAAGATGAAATTTTGCATACACGTTTGGTTTGGATGACAATGTACGGTCATTTAAAAAGTTTTTGTCCTCTCTGATTTTGTATCACATGAGAATCTTATTATTACAAAATGTATAGTCATTTATAATACGTATTTTCTATTAATAACATACTGTCTAAGACATTAGGTACGCTTCTGTACGTTTGTGTGCTTGAAGTATAACATAAATAAATAATAAAAGTACTAGTAGTAATTATATCACGGATGTTATGGATATGAGATTTCAGATCTGGATACGGATATAGAAATTATATTATAGCGGGTTCGGATATAAAATTACTTAGTTTCAGATACGGATATAAGTTTTTAAAGAAATTGTAAAAGTAAAAAACAAAAAGATAAAGATTAGACTTTATTCCTAAGTTAACATTTTTGGTACTTGCATTGCAAGTGACGCACGTGGCTAGTATGTCGGCTGGGCTGGGCAGAAAACCTGTCATTACGAGTCTCATTTCGACTCCATCCCAATCTAAAATTATCCGGAAGTTTTATATCAGGTTACGGTTACGGATAGATCTTTAATTCGGATAACTGATAGTTTCGGTTACGGTTACAGAGCTCTTTAACATCCCTGCTAATGATACTGTTGTTAAGGATTTTAGTTTAAGCACATTTAAACACGTCGACTTCTGTGGTAATTATAACTTTTTTTATTATTCTTTTCTTTTTATATCTATAAAGTTACTGTACAGTTCCTATTTGAGGAAAAATAAATGTAAAAGCACTGTAGTTACAATTTTTAAATTGCAAAATAAACTTAAAAGTTTTCCTTTGTCAAAGAGCCATATTTCAACCGAAACCAAGAGGGAAATAATTCTAGGCTAATAAATAAAGTTGGCTGATGCCGCGACAAACTGTAAGCTCGTCTGATCCCTGAAAACTCCTTAACTCCGGGTGCCACGTAATTAAATGATTACCCGCCTGTACCGGATTTAGGAGTTTACTGCCTCGCTTTCTTTGATTGTACCTTTTTTTGCTAACTCTCCGAGCGAAGTTGAGTAATTATTTCGGAGTTATTATGTTTACTTTTGTTAGAATTAAGAAACTAATAAGGATTTGGTGACTGTATTCAGCAGTTTCATCTTTCTATTCTTTTTAATGATCTTGCTGAGGAAATTAAAGAAAAAGTGTTGTAACTCCTAAATATATAATGATAATTTTAACCGATCAAAGAAAAGGAGGAGGTTCTCAATTCGGCACGTATATTTTTTATATATGATCACGCACAACTTTTTATAGAGTGGTCCGAATTCTAAAATTATTATTTATTTGGTAGAGTAGACCTCAAAGTTTGCCCCATTTAAATTTGAAAACATCAGATAACTTGTCATGGACAAATCTTTTACTGTACAGGCTGCTCGTGTGTGGAATGCATTGCCTGACCCAATTAAACGTGCTCGGTCATTGCCTGTATTTAAAAGACATCATCATGCTCTTAATTTGTTGACATAAATTTTGACTATGATTGTCAAACGTATCTTTTTATTCACTGCTTATATTTCGAATATGTATGTATTTTTGTATCTATTTTATAGCATATGTAATCATCTATATGTGTTTTCACTAAGTTTTAATGTATCTTCATGTTCTTTGTTGGTATTGTTGCACCACTGACAACCCCATGTAATGTCCAGGCAATCACTGTCCTTTCCAGGTTGCCTGGAAGAGATCGCAGCAAGTGATAAGGAAGCGAAAATATTTTTTTGTTGAAATGGTTTTTAATTTATTGATTTCCTACCGAGAATCGAAAAACACATCGGTCCCGGCTGTCATTTGTACATCTTTGACAGCCGAAGCCTTAAAAATTTCACACTAGTCTTGCCAAGGGGTATTGTGTTACCCAGTTACTGGGTTGTGCAGATCAGCGTCAAGCCGAAAACATCGTCCATAGTTGGGTAAAATGTAGACAGATTGATTAAATGCTGATTTGTTGGGCTGTCACACTGGCTAATTAGATTAACAGCAAGTTATTATCACTGTAGATATTTCATGTCTAAACATAATGTAACTGCTAATTAGTTTCAAAACATAAGTACCAAAGTAGTTATTTATGCTACAAGTGCGGCAGGTAGGTGATTTCCGGTGAGTGGATATTTATCGACTGAATCTGGATATTTTTGACTGGTGTTGATTCCGACACCAGTCGGAAATCATCTTACGTAAGTGTATTATACAACGTTTTACTATGCATTTTGCGAGGAATTCAAAAAACATATTTGAACCAAGCAACAAATTAATAAAATGGCGGGTTTGTTCAAGTGCGTTCAGCGCAATATACGTTCTTCCAAACATATTTAATGAATTTTTAAAATTAATTTATTGATAAAGTCTAAAACTAGAGTAATTAAAAACGCCTTTAATGAAGTATTAGTTATATTTTACCTTTTAATATGAATGATAATCTGTACTTAACTTATTTGTAAATCTTTTCGCAAATAATAAAATCTCTATGCGTCTGGCTGACGACAGAGTTAAAAATTAAAAAATACAGAAAAGTAAAAAGCACAAGTGAAAAAGTGACACATTCCGCACAGTTTGGCTGCTTGGAAAACGCTCTTTTCGATGACATGCAGCAACGTATGTCCATTTAAGATATTTCCATTATTGATAAGATACTTACCTACCTAAAAACACAGCTCCCCAAACTGATCTAATAGGAAACACATAAAACACAAACAAAATAAGGAATCTTCCTAATCTTAATACAAAATATTAATCTTCCTTTATTGCTTAGTTCGGGGCAGACATAAAAATATATTCCTTAGCCGTTCGCTGTAGGGGAAGCCCGGTTCAGTGAACAAGAAAGAATATTAGAATACTCGCATTGAAAAGCTGGGACGAATTGAAAAACAACGGTGGGATATTGTATTTTTCTTCTTTTCTTTATATTCTGAAATTGTTTTATATTTTACTGAAATACTTTGCTCGTGATTGTTTTTGCTCTAGAATATGTCTATTCAAGTTGACCTTGGCTGTTCAGGAATTAAAAGACAGAAATAAGTCCTTCAGTCTGTAGTAGATATGTTATGGACCAAGTGATTAATACGGCATTATTCAGAATGCCCGGAAAATTTGAAAAATGTCTAATATGAGTAGGCAATATGATAAAAACGCGTCGGGTAATAAGGACATTAGATTGAAAGACGATCCAATAAGCGGTTGGCTGGAAATAGAGAGTGAAATATCAACCTTATAACTTACGTAAAGGTTTTTATTTTTAACTAGCGTCTGCCAACGGCTTCACCTACGTGATTGTCGTAAATTATCCCAAGGTAACATATTCCTGAGATAAAAAAGTATGTGCTATTCCAGACTATAATCTATATCTCTGTGCCAAATTTCATCCAGATCCGTTTAATAATTTTTGCTTGAAAGAGTAACATACATACAAACACACACAAACTTTCGCCTTTATAATATTAGTGTTAAGTGTAATAGTGTGACTAGCTTTTGCCAGCCGCTTCGCCCGCGTGAAAGTAGAAAATTATCCTGAAGGAACATATTTCCGGGATAAAAAGTAGTTCTTGACTGTAATCTATCTCTGTGCCAGATTTCATCCAGATCCGTCCACTTGTTTGAGCATGAAGAAAGTAACAAACATACAAACATCACACACACACTCACAAACTTTCGCCTTTATAATGTTAGTGTGAAGTGTGATTAGTGTGATAGAATTCGAGCTCAGCTTATACAAGGTGTTACAAAAACAACGCAAAATCTGAAAGCGAATAGATAAGTGGTCACTGTACTCATCATTATGAACTACTTTTCTCTGAAATCGTGTAAAAAGATTAACACCTGTTCAGTACATTTTGCACAGTTTTTTTGTGCAGTTGTAAAGTAGTATTTTTTTTTCATTAAAATTATTACAGTCAGTTACAAAGTAGGATGACTTAGAAATAGTTTACATTCGTGATGTAACAATACAATTTAACGATCTTATGTCCTAGCTAGGTTACTTAAAGCCTATATTATGGACATTTTGTTATTCCTGTATATTTAGGTCATGGGTGTGTTACTAGAAACTTTCGAGCGATAGTAAAACTTACGTAGTAACTATTAAGTAATCTGTGGTAAAACGTAGTATGACATTGAAACAAACCTTTTGGGAAATCCTATTTTCTCGAAAATAAATATAATAAAACTCTTTGGCAACAAGTAAATCTCTTCCTATTGAATTCACCACGCCAGTAATACGTAAGTACCAATCTTTGTTCGATCGTGAAAACAAACGGAATTGATAAAAACAGAAAAAGAATCTTCCGTCGCTATAGGAAAATCCCATCTATTATAATATCTCATTCCCATTGCACGATCTAATTTCCTATTCATCGAACGCCATATTTCTGGCACCCTACTGTAAAACTAATTTAAATATTCAATCAGGTTACACTTTGTCTACATCAATATAAGGCAGGTTTTTGTTTATTTCACGGCGCTATTAAGTTTGTAATCTCTTAAGAAATTCGATACAAAGTCTCCAAGATGTATTTTTTCCCTCGGTTTTGAGGAAAACCTGCGCGCTTTCGTAAGCCAATACGAAATATTGGATTAAGATAAAAAACATGATTTACAGTCGATTACATAATGAAATGTTTTGCAAAAGGATTGTGTTTGTTTCAATTTAAAAATATTGATAGGTAATATTTTGAATTGATTTTATTTAATTCTGTTTTCACTATATAATTCTAATGCCTGTATTAGTATTATAATTATGAATATGTATAAGCAGGTTGGGTAGTCCTCTCTGAAGGTAGACTGACTCCGATACTGGTGATAGCCACGGGAGACCGCTGGATGTGAGAAACACAGTACCGGTCGATAAAGTAATGACAGTGTCCAGCATAGGACGTCTTTCGGCTGCAATGATGATGTTGATGAAAATGACAGCACATAATCTTCAGGATTACTTCTAGTAAGATTTTTTTTTTATTGCTGTTCTATCAAAAACAAGATCTAAAATAAACAAAACACGAAATCAAAAACAAAGTAACCACGCGACTCATACCCCTACAAGTCAAATGCAGGAAATGAACTAGCAAACATATTTAATTAACACGTCTGTAATTGCGACCACAATTTGCCACCAGCCACTAGCCATGCTGCCACCTTGTAGCTACAGTGCCACTATCTGGGAAAACCATAGTTGTGAGTTATAGACGAAAAATCAAAAACCGCGATATAAAAATCGATGCCGTTTATTATCAACTAGCGGACGCCTCGCGGTTTCACCTAGCCTATGCCACCCGGGAATAGTGTAGCTTCCCAAAGGAGAATGAATTTTTGAAATCGGTCCAAAAGTTTTTAAGTTTATTCGTTACATACAAAAATATAAATCTTTACTCTTTATAATATTAATAATATAGACTATACATTTTAATCATATGCGATAATCCCCGGTGACAAAAAAATAATCTTATTGAGCACTTTCAAATAGGCACTTTAAGTTTATTAATTTAAATTAATTACTTAATCTTATCAAAAATAGATTTGTAAACATAGCATTTGGGGCGTTTTTATTTTTTATCCGGATTCTATTGATAGTAGAAAAATACTGCTTAGAGTGATCGATGGAGAACTTTTTGCTGATTACGGAGGCATTAAAAACTCAAAATCGGCCAAATGTCATATAGGGTCACTCTAGCTAAAGGACGGCAGCACGAGCGTTACGACTTCTAATTCATTAGGTTCGACCACGCGAGAAATTCGAAGGCAGACTTAGATGTCGCGGGAATATTCTGGTGGTTCTCAGAAAATGTTAAGGAAACTGTTTATATGTAAGAATGATGTATGTGGTATTTTAAAGATTATAGGAAGTTGTTGGATGCAGTCAGAAGCTGATAAAAGCTTGTAAAAGGCTGCTAAGTCATAAGTACTAACATAATATAACACCAATATGATACACTTAGTTCGCAATAAACGTTTTGACTTTGATTTTGACTTTTAGGACCGGTAGTTGAGGTATTGCTCAGGGGTTATGTGAAACAATGGATATCTATTCTCTCGGCTATTTTTTCTTTAATTCGGCTAATTGAGTCTATGAAAACGTAGTTGCGAGGATTAGGATGAAACTTTACGAAAGCTTGAGTTTTCTGCCAAAGAAAAATCTTAATTTTGAAAATACTATGATATCTAAAGCAGCAAAGTTCTCCATTCCGCCACATATCCTTAAATATAGTGTTTACTCTCTATTTTCAACCGACTTCAAAAATGAGTGGTTCTCAATTCAACTGTATGTTTTTGTATGTTTGTTACGCGATTACTCCGCCAATTATAAACCGTGTTTGATGATTCTTTTTATTATTTTGAAAGCTGGTGCTTCTCATGTAGTCCCATTTCAATTTGATTAAGATCTGACGAGTTGTTTTTAAATTATCTTTAATAATGCGTATTTGCATGACAATATAAGGTACCAAAACAAAAATAGAGGAAAATAAAAACATTTTAACAAAAACAATAAACCAACTTCGAAAACAAAACTCTACAAAGCGATAAAAAACTTACTTTTCGGCAGTCGGTATAAAAAATAAAAAAAAGGTACCAATGACATTGACTGCCGAAAAGAAAGATATTTTTCGCTGTTTAGTGTTTTGTTTATGAAGTCGGTTTTTAATCAGAAAGTCAATTAATTTAAAATTGATTCATTATATTATTAGCTGATAAGTGAGGTGGCGTCATACAATATGCAAATGCCATTCGAATAGCGGACGGTGGAAGTTTATGGAAGGAGGTGCATAGCGTCCTCGCTCACTTTTGCTGCTAACGTTCGACCAAGTTTTTTTTTTTTTTTATTTGTTTTCTTGCAATGACAAGAATATTTACTTTTTAAAGTATTATATTATTTTATTTTAATTATTGTGAATGTGAAGACGATGTGGATCATTATTTTGTTTTTTAATTTATCTTAGTTTTTAATCATGGTCTGGCAGTTTGAGTAGTTTATGCGGCCTACCCGAATGTCCTTTCTTTGGTATTGTTCGTCGAATCGTTGAGCTCCTTAAATTCTGAGTTGAGCTGCTCGGTTATTGACAAATGCGTGCACTGACTGGACAGGTCCACTCAATCTGGCTGGTTCTTTCCTCAAAAGACCATTTCAGACATCAGTCTACATGGTCTTCACATGATCGAACCAAGATTTTGTCAGGACTTTAAAAGAGACTGTGACCTCTGAGTTTGTTTCGGCCTTTCTTCTCAGAGTAGTCAGATATGAAACGCCGACCTCATCTAGTTTTAAAAAAAAAATATGTTAGACATGTAAAAGCGTTTGTACAAACCAACTTACAGAAATAAAATCATTTATCATAAGAAGGACGTGCTACCTAACAGCTATAGTGTGCTTGATGTATTGAATTTTTATGTAACGTGTTCTTTTATTATTTTTGCAAATTTTTATTCATAGGACTCAAAGATTGTTTATTTTTATATCGTGTTTCGCTTCTGGTTCTTAATAATATTAATCTTCTTTTTCGTAACATGGCGATGGTAAAAATAATTCATAAATATTATGTTTGGTTCATTACTTAGCTAAGGCATTACTTACACAATTCACTGATGCAGCCATACATTCAAAATATGTAACGTGAAAAATTCAAGGTGCTCCATGCTCTACTAAACGACGCCGTACAAACACTCAAAGTACCAACTTTGAGTGTTTGTACGGTGACGTTAAACGATTTAAACATAAAAACAATACAAAAATGAACGTTCACACGATCAAATATTCATGATTTCTCATACAAGTGACTTCAGAACGAGATCGCATTTTCCAATCAAAATAAGGCGAGGAGCGAGTGCAGTGTGAAATGCGGCAATTACCTCAAGAGGCCGTGTCACACATCCTGCTAACTCTTCAGCTAGGCACGGGTTGTGTTTGCTCGGTTGAAGGATGTCGATGCTTCTGGTATTTTGAGTTATTTGTGCAAAATTGCAAGGCTTCGGATCTTTAGTTATGTTTGTTTCATTGGATGCAATAATAATAAATGTAAAGCGAATTTAGTAGCTCCTGAGGTAAAGCTCTGATTGCCTAGGTTAGGGGTCGGAAATCCGCCAGTACCTAATGTTAGAATAGATTTCAAGTAGTTAGTTACTAATTCTGTGTTCGTTAGATTCAAATGAACGTATTAAATTGGTTTCAAATGGTGAAGAAACCAGCCCCGTTACCACCTTGCAGACAGGTTAATTGACTCATCATCATTATCATTATATCCCTAGCCTTTTCCCAACTATATTGGGGTCGGCTTCCAGTCTAACCGGATTTAGCTGAGTAACAGTATTTTTACATGGAGCGACTGCCTTTCTGACCTCCACAACCCAGTGACTGGATAACACGATACCTCTTACCTCTTGGCTAGACTGGTGTCAGATCTCAGGCTTCTGAGTACCCGTAACGACTGTCAAGGATCTTCAAATGACGGTCAAACGGACCAACGCCTTAACGTGCTTTCCGAGGCACGGAGGAAAATTGGTAAGTTGAAATGGTCACCCATCCACGGACCGACCTCGTCAAGCGTTGCTTAACTTTGAAGATCTACCCGTGCGGCTGTTATTATTTAGCTACGAGCTCAGACAGGTTAATTGATTATTGCCATATTAATAGTTCAAGTAAAGTCTTGAGAAAATTAAAAAAAATACCCAATAGATAAATATTATAACTTAAAGTATTTTACGTTAAAGCTAAGATTATCGCTAATTACTATAATAGTTCAGAAACCGTCATAAGAAATCATCTAGAAGATAAACAGGTCCATCGATATCTCCTCCCACATCACTAAATAGTTCAGAGAGTGTCGGACACCGATGTCGGAACAAGTCTCACGCTTCTCAAACAGCTCTGCGATTTAACGCTCGAGTATTCCGACATTCGTAGAACGTCGAATACCGAATCAATAGCTATACCACAAGTAGTAGAGATATAAAACGAAATTTCTGGAAATAACCGAAGTTAGCAGAAGGGCTCTAGATTTGCAGAAATTATGTGTACAATTTAATGATTATGCCCGCGTCTTTGTGCTCGTGGAGTCGTGGCGTATTCCATTCCATTCTATTTTTGGGGAAAAAACCAAAATGTTCAGCGAAATTGTCTTTATCTATCAATGAAGAAATCTTAGTAAACGAATCAGTACTGCCGAAGATTACATTTTAAAAACGTATAATCGATTAAACACACAATTATACTGTTTAAAGATAGACAAAGATTTTAGGTAGTAGTAGCTACTTCCTATTGCATAGACGTGGAAAGAACAGTGTAGAGGCACAGATTACATATGGTAGAGGGACGAGGTTTATATTGAATTAAAAGGCGTCTGTTCTGTACGACGTATATTTAGAGACTTCTCTATTAAACATATGTAATAATACTAAGTCTAGGTTCTTAATGTTACACACTACGACACCATCCATTAAAGAGAAAAAAAATATCTTATTATTTTTTTTCCTTAATATTTATATGGTTTTGTACGGTTTTTATGTACCGTTTCTACATTACTATTTTTTATTATCTTAACATTAGGTCCAACTTCTTCAATCACAACAAACGGTCCATTATACAACCCGTCCATTTTATTGGTATCTTCATTCCTTACTAAAATTGAATCATCTTTCTTATAACTAATTGGATTTTTGTTTCTATCATAAATTTCCTTTCTTTTGGTTTACCAAATACGAGTTCATACGGTGTGTTGTTAGTTGAAGTGTGTATAGTAGTACTAGCTGTTGCCCGCGACTTCGTCTGCGAATTATTAGTAATTCGAATAGCTTATTTTTTATATCGCGGCATAATATTGTAGGTTTTCTATACAAACTTCTACCCCTCTTTCCACCCCCTTAAGTATGATTTCCGGGATAAAACTATCCTTTGTACTGCCCTGGGTCTCAAAATATCGCCGAAACAAATTGCATCTAAATCAGTTCAGAGGTTTAAGCGTGAAAAGGTAGACAGAGAGACAGACAGAGTTACTAACACATTTATAATATTAACTCCGCCCGCGACTTCGTTCGTGTGATGGCAACCAAAAATAAGCTGTTATTAAACCAAATAAAAATGTGGTTACGTAAAGTTCTACGGTTTATAGGTTTGGGACGATTAAAATCCGCCCCGTAAAACTTAATATATCCTTTTTATTAACCCCCGCCGGAAAAAGAGGGGTGTTATAAGTTTCACGTGTGTTGCTGTGTATCTGTGTATCTTGTGTATCTGTGTATCTGTGTATCTGTGTGTCTGTCTGTGGCATCATAGCGCCTAAACGGATAAACAGATTTCAATTTAGTTTTTTTTTGTTTGAAAGGTTATTTTGTCGAGAGTGTTCTTAGCTATGTTTGAATAAAATTGGTTTAGCCTTTCAAAAGTTATGGGCATTTTACTGTTTGAATTGGGGTGTTTTCGCAAGACAAATGTGTCGGGGGTTTTATAAATTGTGAAATTTTACTTGTCTTTTTACTTTTTCGTATATGTTAGTTAGATTGCTCAGTAAGATGCCTCAAAAAAACTAACATCACTTAACCCTATCAAGGGGCTTTAATAAAACGTATTATGTAAATTTTGATTATTTACTTTATCTCCACGGAATGAGATTGTTCATACAAACAAATTTCCCCCTTTTTACCCCCTTAAAGGTTGACAGTTCAGTGGCGACTGTGAACCGGAAAACATTAATTAGGAATCCGACCTGGTCAAGGCTGCGGGAGTACGGTGGATGCGAAACGCACAGGACCGATCAGTGTGGCGGCGCTTGGGGAAGTCCTTTGTCTAGAAATCTACGTTTTTTGGCTGAAATAATTATGATGATGGTGAAAGGTTGATTTGCCGAAAATTCCTTCTTCGTGCTCCCCTAGATCCCTACATCAAAAACGAAACCTTGTCCAGTATGATTCTACACAAACTTTAACACCCATTGAATCCTATTTTGGGGGGTAGTTTCGAAAAAAATATAATGACAACCTTTTATTGTTTACTTAGGTTGGTATTTATGTCAACTATCAAGTTTATCAACCTTAGGCATAAAATTCTTTAACAAAACTTTATCACCTGTTAAATCGTATTTTGGAGGAAGTTTCGAAAATCTAATAATATCAAACTTGATTGTTTTTTTTGGTTGGTATTTATGTCAAGTATCAAGTTTATTACCCCAATAACTAAGATTTTCAAAAAAACTTTAACGCCCCCTATATCGACTTTTGTGGGTAGTTTTTAAAAACTTCTAATGGCAACCTTTATTGTTTAGTTAAGTTGATATTTATGTCAAGTTTCAATTTTATTAACTCAAGAAGTAAGATTCATAAAAAAAAACAAATCGTCTTTTGGGGGTAGTTTTGAAAATTGCTTTTATTGCTTACTTAGTTTGGTATTTATGTCAAGTTTCAAGTTTATTAACCCAAGTAATAAGATTATTCAAAAAAACTTTAACACACCCCAAATATTTTTTGGGGGTAATTTCGAAAAACTAATAATAACAATCTTTATTATTTATTTAAGTTAGTATTTGTGCAATGTTTCAAGTTTAGTAACCCATGAAATAAGATTCTTCGATAAAAAATTCAACACCCCCTAAATCGACTTGTGGGGGTAGTTTCAAAAAACTAATAATGTCATCCTTTATCATTTACTTAGATTACTATTTGTACTAAGTTTCAAGAATATTAGCTCAAGGAATTAGATTTTTCATACAAATTTTGTCCCCCTTTTTCTCCCCCTTAGGGGAAGAATTTCGGAAAATCCTTACTTATCGGATGCCTACGTCATACAAAAAACATACTCTCCTAGTACCAGGTCTCTAAGATCAGCGGTTTAGGCTGTGCGTTGATCCGTCAGTCAGTCATTCAGGACAAAGCATTTTATATGTATAAAAGATATATGGAGCAGAAGACTGGTCGGGTTTTTTGAGACACATAATTTCGGGTGGACCAAAAATTACTTTAGTGTGAAAACGATCGCTGCGTAAATTACGCGACACAACACAAAAATCTTATACAGCGTAAATTACGCGTCACTAAAACGACACTCACAACTATGTTTACCTGAGACAAACGGTCAAGTTCGGTAGTTCCAAATCGATGTAGAGGTCCCCGTCTTAGTGCCATTTGATTCTTCAAAGAAACTTTGACACCCCTAAATCGTCTTTTGGTGATAGTTTCAAAATAATAATAATAGCAAACTTTATTATTCATTTAGGTTAGTATTTATGTCAAGTTTCAAGTTTATTAACTAAAGTAATAAGATTCTTCAAAAAAAAAATTAACACCCCTAAATCGTCTTTTGGGGATAGTTTCGAAAAACTAACAATGAAAGCCTTTATATTGTCTATTTACATTGCTATTTATGTCGAATTGAAAGTTTATTAACTGAAGTAATAAGATTCTTCAAAAAAATTAACATCCCCTGAATCATCTTTTGGGGGTAGTTTCAAAAAACTAATAATGAAAGCCTTTATTATTTATTTAGATTGGTATTTATGTCAAGTTTCAAGTTTATTTACTAAAGTAATAAGATTCCTCAAATAAATTTTAACACCCCTAAATCGTTTTTGGGGGTAGTTGCAAAAAACTAATAATGACAACGTTTATTGTTTATTTAGGATGGTATTTATGTCAATTTTCATGTTTATTCACCCAAGAAATCAGATTCTTCAAAAAAATAAACATCCCCTGAATCATTTTTTGGGGGTGGTTTCGAAAAACTAACAAAGAAAGCCTTTATTGTCTATTTATATTGCTATTTATGTCGAATTTCAAGTTTATTAACTGAAGTAATAAGATTCTTTAAAAAAACTTTAACACCCCTAAATCACCTTTTGGGGGTAGTTTAAAAAAATAATAATAGCAACCTTTATTATTCATTTAGGTTAGTATTTGTGCTAAGTTTCAAGTTTATTGACCCCAGAAATCAGATTTTTCCATACAAACTTGAACACCCCCTAAATCATCATTTGGGGTAGTTTCGAAAAACTAATAATGTCAATCTTTATCATTTACTTAGAATACTATTTGTGTTAAGTTTCAAGAATTTTGGTTGGAGGAATTAGATTTTTCATACAAATTTTCAACCCCCTTTTTACCCCCTTAGGGGTGGAATTTCCAAAAATCCTTTCTTAGTGCACACTTACGTCACTTGAGGAACCTTTCTACCAAATTTCATGCTTCTAGGCTTAGCAGTTTTGGCTGTGCGTTGATTGATCAGTCAGTCAGTCAGTCACCTTTCGCTTTTATAGATATAGATTAAAACAAAAACACCAAAAAGAAGCCAATGGCTCCAAGTGTATGAATTTTCCTCCAAATCTAATCCTCTTTTAATTTATTGGCTGTTGCTGTTTATTTAGTGCTTGTTGCCAATTTCAAGTGGCAGAGGGCAGGATACATTGCTCGTAGAATGGATGGCCAATGAACGGACGCCAAGAGGTTCTGGAGCGAAGACCGCGTACTGAAAGCCGCAGCGGTGGAAGGCCGACCACCCTTAGACCGCTTGATACGAGAAGCACAAGACCGGTCGATATGGCAACAACTTTCGTCTAAAAATATAGTGATGATTAACTGCTAAACTTTGTTTGCATTAATTATAACTTACAAGATCAACAAAACACTAAATATATACATTTTAGCAATCCTCCTATATGATTCAATCAATCAATTCTCCTCCTAGATGAAGTATCCTTTTGGATACTTCATCATTAACATTTACAAGGTAATTATTACAATAAACAGTACCTTTCTCCGCGTCGATTATATTTTAGTGTTAACTAACTTGGAGGTACTTGACCATTTATTCATTTATATCAGTTTATTCCATCGAACCCGTCTCTCATAAAGTATCCTACACCATTTCTAAAGTTTCTCGAATCTTAGTGCTAATGAACATGAACCATTATAGTTTCGTGCATATAAAATTAAAGGTTGATTGTAATTTCTTACTTTGATTGCTAGTAAAATTTCGTACTCTTTTGTCGGGATTATGGTAGGGATGTTTATTTATAACCTGTTTGTTTTGTCGATAATTATGTATTTTATGACGATGGCCAATCTCAACGAAGATTAGCCAAAGAATCGGGCGATATTAAAGTGCATGGGTAGCCAACCTTTTTGGCAGCTGGGCAAATTTCAGACAGAGATTATAGACCGAGTTGCACTACCAAAATTTATTCAGTTTTTCTAATAATAATAATAATAATAAACGCCCGACCCAGTTCTCGAGAATGGCAATATCACATTGTACTGGGATCGGTCCATCATCACTGACAGGACCATTATTGCTAATAAGCCTGATATAGTGGTGGTGGACCGAATCGAGAGGCGTGCAATGATTGTTGACATTACCGTCCCGCATGACGGGAACCTCGTGAAAGCCGAGAAAGATAAGCAAATCAAGTATCTTGACTTGGCTCGCGAGGTTGTCGACATGTGGGATGTGGACACAGCGATCATTGTACCGATAGTCGTGTCAGCCAATGGCTTAATAGCCACGAGCCTCGACCAACACCTTAGGAGGCTCTCGTTAGGCGGCTGGGTCAAGGGCCTGATCCAGAAAGCAGTATTGCTGGACACGGCTCGTATTGTTAGGAGGTTCCTCTCTCTGGAGCCCTGACCGCCGGTAGCTTGGACCCTGTTCCCGATACCGGTGGGTCTCTATTTTTTATATTTTTAAATGTTTTTTTTTTTGTATGTTTTATAAAAATATTTAAAAATGTAGACAATAAGAAAGAATATGAATAAAGGAGATAATAATAATAATAATATAGCCTTTTATTCAGATCCATATTACAAATATATGATTAAAATACATAGAAAACTTAAATTTAATGTAAACCTTAATCTAGTCTGTTATTTGAATTTTACTTATTTTCTGGAGATCTGTTTGCCAGTCGACAAAGGCCTCCTCCAACCTTTTCCACTCATGTCTTTCTTGAGCCACTCTGTTCCATGTGACGCCTGCCACTTGTCTTATGTCGTCATCCCATCTCTTTTGCGGTCTACCTCTTTTCCTTTTACCTTCTCTAGGATACCATCGTGTCACAATTTTACTCCATTTGTCTTTTCCTCTTACCATATTATGCCCTGCCCATCGCCATTTGAGCCTTCTAATTTTGCCCGTTATGTCTATAATCTTTGTTTTGCTTCGTATTACACGGTTTCTCAGTCGGTCTGACTTTTTCACATTCATCATGCTCCTTTCCATTACGTGTTGGCATGATGCAAGTTTGCTAGTCGTGTTTTGTGATAAGGCCCATGTTTGGCTGCCGTACATGAGAACTGGTAGTATGCAAGTGTTATATAGTTTGCTTTTGATATTTATATGAAGATTTCTATCTTTCATAATCTCTTTAAAACCCCAGTACCTTCTCCAGCCATTGGTTATTCTTCTTTCAACCTCTTTGCGCATCGGATTATCATCTGTTATTATCTGTCCCAGGTAAATATATTCATCAGTATAATCAATTTGGTTGTTTCCTAAGTTTATGGTAATTCTCTCTCCGTTTGTCATTACTCTTGTTTTTTCTGGGTTCAGTTTTAACCCTACCTTCTCGCTTTCCGTTGCCAATTCTTTTATCATGTTTGTTATGTCTTCCGGGGATTTTGCAAATAACACAATATCATCTGCGAATCTCAAGTGGGTCAATGAGACACCGTCTACATTAATACCGAGATTTTCCCAATTTAGACGTCTAAATATTGATTCAAGTACCGCAGAGAATATTTTTCTAATAAAATAAAAAAAAATTGAAGAAAATTATTATTAAAGTTAATAATGAAATTTATAAAAAAAAAATGAGATATAAATGACTTCGTTTGGTAGAACTCAGTGCATCAACATTGATTTCAACTGAGTTTGTTGCTATAAGTACGCAAGGCGTTTCCAGGTGAACATCAGTAATCCGTTTTCTCATTTGGTATTTAAAGTTCTTCATCCAACTAAAAACCTGTTCACACATGTAAGTGTTTCCAAATAATGCAATCATGGACAGAGCATGTTTTTGAAACGCAGCATATTGTCATCATCATCGCATCGCATCATTGTCAAAGTAGGTTTTATAGAACTCTTCCAAGCCAAACTGATCAAATTTCTCCTTTAACTGAGCATCACATTGCAATTCGCAACATTCCATTTACAAAAGTCCCGGCATGGAACCTATGTCTGTGAAAATGGTATTGCAAAAACATTAAAAAAGCACGGAGCAGGACGGCAATCCAACACAACTGGTGACAGATCATCGCAAGACCAACTGCTTCACGTGCTTTCTGAGACATAAAATCTGACAGCAAAAACACAAAATCTGCTAAAATTACTCATTTGGACCAAACTTTTTTTTATTTGTTAAAATATGTAGTTCTTTGATGAAAATTCTGTTATGACTCTTTCAGAAAATAGAAAATTTTAAACACATAAAAAACACCCCTTTTCATTTTGAAAGACCTCTGAAAATAAAAATAAATGATAATTGTAATGATAGACACACGGCATCATCAATTAGGCCGGGAGAATAAGACAATGACCATAAACGCTCATTATAGTCCACAATCGTCCACAACATCTGATATAAAGCACAACAAACCAAAAGAAACTAAAGCATTTACAGATCACATCAATTCAGATACCAATCAACATTGAGCTCCCATTCCAAACTCTCCATCGTAGCTTCGTGACCATCATTCAAAAACCATCAAAATATTTGAATGGTGCAACCCGTTCCGAAATTTAATGATAACCATCTAAACACTTGATAAACACCCCATAAATAAGATAAGGCCGGTCACAAAGAGTGCTGTCCCACGCTTTCGAGATAATGAAATTGATAGCAAAGCACATTCTCCTGAGATAACAGCCTAATTAGGTTATTTGTATTAGGAGATTAGAATTTCTAAAGTGTTGGTTTAATACCTCCTACGGCGATGGGAAAGTGAAAAGCTCTTTGTTTTAGTGTTGTAATGGAGATAGTGCGAGGTGTTGCAATTTTCTTTATATTAAAGCTGTGATAGTTTTCAAAATATATTAAAGTTGTTAAGGCTTTAGACAAAGCGTCATTTTGAGATGTATGGGATTGACATGCGCTACCGAAAATATCATGAGGACCATCACAAACATTTATCGTTTGCAAGTTATATATTACGATGTATAAGTAAAATGCACCAGTAGAAGAAAGCTAAAAAGTTAAGGCACGATTTATTTCATCATCATCATCATCATCATTTTAGCCGAAAGACGTCCACTGCTGGACATAGGCCTCCCCCAGGCGTCACCACATTGACCGATCCCGTGCGTCTCGCATCCAGCGCCTTCCCGCAACCTTAACCAGGTCATCGGTCCACCTAGTGGGAGGCCTTCCAACGTATCGTCTTCCGGTTCGCGGTCGCCATTCCAGAACTTTTCGGCCCCATCGGCCATCCGTTCTGCGAGCAATGTGCCCTGCCCACTGCCACTTAAGTTTGGCAATTCTTCGGGCCATGTCGGTAACTTTGGTTCTCCTGCGGATATCATCATTTCTGACGTGATCACGCAAGGAAATTTCGATTTACGATTTATTTACCCTTTGTTACTTAACGAAAAAAATCTGTGTCAGGGTCAGTTTCTCATGTAATCTAATCAGATACAACCTCCGGAACCTAAATAACGAACTTTGACCCAACGAAGCCGATTAGCTTGCGTTGCGTTCTGAATTTGCAGAATAGTTTGACTGTATCCGAATAACGGTTTTCTGAAGAAATAAGTCGGAATCAATCGAAAGTAAATGTGTAGGTCACACAAAGACATTTTCCCAAGAAAGGTGATAAAAAAGGGGAAGTATTAAGTTACCACACGAACCAGAAAAACCAGGAAACTTCTAGTCCTGGAAATTACAGCGCAGATTCAAAAATAAATCATGTTAACACCTCGATTGCAAATATCACAGTCACACCCACAATCAACATAGGCACAAGTAGTCATTTGTCGCACACTTTCACGTCGCCATTAAAAATCACAAGCCACTCGTTAAGGGGTATCCAGCACGAAACCCTGAGGCCAGTGTCACTACAAAATACTATTTATCGTGATTGATACGGCTTGTCTCCTTACTCGCCACATGCTAATTTATGCTAAACTTGTACAAGAATATTGCATCGGATTTTGAACTTTATGGTGTAAGGCGTAGTGTTCGAGAAGGCTGCAAAAGACGGCTAATTTGTGTTCAAGTTACTACAAAATTATAAAAAGACTTCAGTCAAAGAAATTCCAACCCCATTCTGTGCGACAAAAGGTTGACAGTGATGGTAAAACTTAGTATGGTATAACAGTAATCTAAATGCCGCCTGACCGTTTAATGTAAGCGTTAACTATGTAAAAGCCTTTTTTATTTTCAATGTTTTTGTTTGTTTTTTTAATTGCCGGTTTGTTTGTCGACGTTGATAGCGAATATGATGAATATGTAAACGGCAAGAAACATTATTTATGCGTGTTTATTTTTTCGCTACTGAATTAAAAATGCTGTTGTTAAACTTTAATTAAGGGCGGCAGAAGTTTTAATTTATGACCTTTCTTTTAAAATTTCAGGGTTGAAAAAAGTAAATAGAAAAAAATATTATCCAGATGGTAGTTGGCATACAGTTATAAACAAGTTGAAAATGCCAGAATAACTTAAAAAATTTTTAGTAGCTTAAATTAATTATAACTTTAGCTTGGTAACATAGGCATATAATTGCAAGTGAGTACAGAAAATAGCTTATTTTTGAAAAATATTAAGATGGTGATGATGCAAGACAAGCAAGCAAGCAAGATTAAGTAAGACTCAGAACGCAGACCTGTGGATCAATTAGTCATTAGTAAGCACTATAGGTCAAATGTCATTGTACACTGTACAAGTACCTACTCATAAAAAGGCACAGAAAAATCATCATCATCATCATCATCAGCCTTTTAGTGTTCCCACTACTGGGACACAGGCCTCCTCTACGTGAGAGGGAATGGGCCCAGTGCTGGGTTGGTGGATGTCACATGTCTTCGAATTTTTGGTTCTAGGGCATGCCGGTTTGTCCTTTACCGTTTTGAGAGCAATAGTGATGAAATAATTTACACAAAGTAAAACGCCTGTCTGGGCTCGAACCCACTACCTACAACTTGTAAGTCGCGGCCAAAACCACTGGCCCACCACTGCTACGAAAAAAAAACAGAAAATAATAAGTATTATTAGACCGTCGAAACCGGAAGACCTCTCAAAATTTGACAGCAACACTTTCAATTTTTGAGACAACCAAAGACACTTAAAAATATGGAAACCTCTAAATTCTCAAAAATTTCCTTTTCGTTTGATTCTACTTCCTACTCCTACAAAGAATAATAAACCCAAATCCAAAAATAAACACCAGCTACTGTTGCCTCTTTCAATTACAGGAACTCATCAGTATTATGGAGACCAGACCAAAACTTAGATTCAATCTCTCCGGCTCCTTATTTTTTTATTTTACCTTAATTTAATTGATAAAGGTTGAAGAGCTGGAGCATCCTTTATATGTTACCAATTGTGCAGTGTCCCCAGTAGCGTTACACATAAGAAAGTTACATGAAAGCATTAATTACTTAGCCATTGGACATTGCTGGGGACTGTGGTTTAAGTCGTAAGAGACAGCGGTTTTTAGAAGCGGTTATTTTTATCAGTTGCAATAATTGCAATGAAGCAGGAACTGAATAAGTAGTATTGTGAAATATTTACAGGATAAAATTAATTAAAGAAGTCAAATGTACCAAAGTAATGGTTCAAACTGAACAACTACGATATTTAAATTTGTTTTTTTATTTGTTTTTAAAGAGACTCACGAAAAGGATACCTTGAAGAATTTGGGGGAAGTCTTTGCCCAGTGTCGGGAACATGTTGGCTAAACCTAACTCATACTAACTGATAAGAACCATTACATTGCGCCGAGCACTCGAAACATGCAAAAATATGGAAAGTCTGATCGGACAAGGCAATTGTACAATCAACGTCACAAGTCAAAAAACGCCGTCCACTCAGGACTTTTCCCCACGGTCAACACCAAGACCACAAATGGATGGAGTCCATTTAATCTCGTGGGATTTAATTGCAGCACCTTTCGATTCGCCGCCGGTACTGAGCATTTATTGGTCGGAAGATTTACTACCGACTCAGTCGATTACTGGATGTTTCATTCTTTTTTGCCGAAGTTTCCCGAAGGTAATGGCATAACCGCGAATGTGGTGAGGAGTATGGTGTAGAGCTGATGTAAGGTGAAGGGAAACAAAAGATTTATTTTTATGAAGATGAGCATACTTGCATAGTCTTAAAGGTTGATGATTTATTGTATGACAGCGCTTTCGAAGTAAAGTTTGCTGTAAGATATACAATCGTCATTGAATCTCATTTATTGACCTTAGTTTTGTGCTCTCTATGATTTGTAATGTTATTACACAATACAAATTTAGAATATTATTATTATTACACATAAACCCGATACTCGATATCAAATAGTCATTTTCTATGGAGTAAAACCGCTAAGAAACTCTATGGTTACTTGTCAAATCACAAAGTACATATCAAGTTTTGGTTAGGCTTTTCCCAAATATGGGACGGTCGGTAGTGTTTTTATAATTTAGGTACGTTAAGCAATTTTGCCAATTTTGTTAATCTTACATGCACATCCATAAAACCACTTCTGCACTCATGAACACACAGATACCATTACTAAATAAGCAATACCATTTATCGGCTTCCAAAATCTAGCCAGTACTCAGCCATTTCAATTCAGCGAAAATTTCAAAGCAACACTGAAAGTCAATCGAATTTTTCGCGAAAATGAAAAACAAATGCATCAGCGCTGAGTATGGAACACTTTAGTATTGGCAGCTTTTCAGTGCATCCCGTCAAGTTGTGGGTTATACTGTGTTTACACTGGCAAGTACTGGAATATTTTGAACATGTGAAGTATTGTTGAAGTGTGTGGAGTTCGAAATTGATGACTGCCAATGCGAATTTTAATAAATCGAATATTATTTTCTACTATTTCGGCATTTCACAAGCGATTTTTCTTTTTAAATATATATCTAAAGGTCAAATAAGCCGGTTTTAGAAAATCCAGTCCAATCCTATAGGAGTCGTAAGATCTAACTTATAGAGCTGTTAACTTAGATATCAAAACCAAGTCTAACTTCATATTATGATTTTGGTGGGCTACGTATTTATACTTAACAACATAGATATCATCAAATGGCTTACAAATTATACGACCACACTGCTCACGAAAATGGAGTGCTGGTTGGTTTGAAAAAATGGAGGAGTGTAAACCGCATGGAAGAATGAGGCTTTGGTCAGTTTGTACTAAGGGTAGGAACGTGTACAGTACCTTGAGTTGTAGATGTTCAGGCCTGGATCGACGAGACGACTGCACCTTCCACGAATTTGAGTAGGCTGCTTGAGTGTTACTTACCACCTTGATTTTTTGATTAAGTGTTACGAAAAAATTGAGTAGTATTGAGTAGTTCTAAAAAGTATACAAACAGAGAGTTTAAAATCAAATCGCTGATATGTTTACACCCAAACCATCTAAATCAAAATTGACAAATCAAATACAAGTAAATACACCTCTTGTGCTCCCTTCACAACCGAACGTATCACGAGGTAAAGTAAAAACGGAAAAGGTGTTGGAAAAAGAAACATCTATCCGATATTTGCGAAATTGGATCGTCCGGGTTTTTGAGAGTAAAGGGAAAATTCTGTCCAGATAAACAGATTTAGATAGTTCGGTAAATATGAATGGGGTAGTAACTGCAGTTACTATATTATAGAAGAGTTTTTTGTGTGGTGTTAATAAGAGAATTTTATATCTTTACAAATTAAGGCTTGAATTAGGTAAAACTAAAATTATTCGGTTTAGTTTTCTAGATTTGGTGTTTTTTATTTATTGGCATTCAAAAATGGATAAATCAATTAAAGTTTTGTTTACTAAATGCAATACTCAATTTTCTTCAACTATAGGAAGATAGTTAATCCGTTTTCACCTAAACATTGTTATTTTATCGGCCTTCGGTCGTCGACCGTCGTCGGTCTTCAATTCTTCCAATTCATTAGTCTTTACGAGTACTTCTTTATTATGTGTTACACATAATATGATTCCTTACTTCCTACCCTTAACTTCCTAATTCCAAAGTTTCAAGTTTCTTACATTACTCGTCCAAAAAACTATTTCCTTAATAATTCAAAAATAATCTACGTCAATTTCTCACGGTCGTTA
Organism: Orthosia gothica; assembly: GCA_949775005.1. Classification (NCBI taxonomy): domain Eukaryota; kingdom Metazoa; phylum Arthropoda; class Insecta; order Lepidoptera; family Noctuidae; genus Orthosia; species Orthosia gothica. The sequence goes on from OX459042.1 coordinate 3,303,292, forward strand.
AATATGAGGAGTAATTGGAGACACATGCAAACATCTACATCTGAGGGTGTGTATAATTACTATAGAAATATGCCCCAGGGATATTGTTAATTAATATATATAGTGTACACGTGTGAAACCGTGTATAATTATGATTTATGAGTACTACAATGTTCCATCTTCTAGTTTAAAAGAATTTAGTTGCTTGTTCCTGTAAAATATTGTTATTAGTTGATTGGAGACAGGTTGTGGCAACTTTGCGGGCTTTTTATTTTTGTCCTTCGTTTCGTGGATAGGTAATTGTTAAAATTATTTTTATCGTTCATTATTGTGAAAGTGATGAATCAATTCATGGGATATAAAATAAATTACTCATTACCTATAAACAGTTTTTAAAAACCCGTCCAAGTGCGAGTCGGACTCGCATACGAAGGGTTCCGTACCATAATCGCAAAAAACGGCAGAAAACATGTTTATTGTATGGAAGCCCTACCTATTTTTTTTTATTCTTCTTTTAGTATTTGTTGTTATAGCGGCAACGGAAATACATCATCTGTGAAAATTTCAACTTTCTAGCTATCACGGTTCATGAGATACAGCCTGGTGACAGACAGACAGACAGACGGACCGCATACGAAGGGTTCCGTACCATAATCGCATAAAACGGCAGAAAAACATTTTTATTGTATGGAAGCCCTACCAATTTTTATTTTTATTCTGTTTTTAGTATTTGTTGTTATAGCGGCAACGGAAACACATCATCTGTGAAAATTTCAAATTTCTAGCTATCACGGTTCATGAGATACAGCCTGGTGACAGACAGACGGACCGCGGAGTCTCAGTAATAGGGTCCCGTTTTTATCCTTTTGGCACGGAACTCTAAAAACAAACTTTTAGCTAACCATGCCATCCAAAAAAACGTGTAATTATGCACAATGTTAGCTCAAATGGGAGGGGATAACTGTTTTAAGATTAAATTGCAACATTTGCCCCATACATACACAACAAGGCTAGGTAAGTAAAAGCTTTTTTTCACATCTATCCAAGATGTGAAAAATAAACATTAAGATGCTGGCAAATAAGTTAATTCACATCAAAATCAACCCATAGCACTGTGAGCTGTGTGACGAAAACAAATCTAACCAAATTTAGGATTATTGTACCTAAATTATGAATCCTGATACTTGACATTCCACATACACGACCCACGCATCTGCACTGAAACCGTAACGACATTTTTACCAACTCTAATTTGTGAAAATCCCCCATCATCGTACCCAAAATCATTCTTTTTTCAGTGTTGATGATGGACCAAAAAATATAATGGGACCAAAATGACCCACGTCAACAATTTTGCCCCTAATTTTGTGCGTAACCCTCCCGTGATGCGGGTCATGGGCGCGACACAAATTAATCCATTTAAAATACATGCACAATTCGGTCTAACATACCCATGCGTACAGCGCACCTACATGAATAAATAAAATCCAGTGTCGACCCAACGCTGGTAAGGGTTGATTTTTGGAAAAGTCCAATTTTGGTTGCGGGGAAAGTGTTAAGGTTACCTTTTGTTATCTTTGTGAATGTTTCCATAGATTTCCCATATCTAAGGGAACATGGTAAAGTTATGTACACACTTCGGCGATAGCAGCTGGTTTGTGTGTGGATTGTACAATCAAAGACCCCTGCTGCCGTAGTCACGTTCATAATACCGACAAAAAAAACACACGATACAATAAACCAACTGGATCAAAATGTTTCTAAAAAATGTATGAATGAATTTGTTTAAAGATATAAATAACCTACTTACCTGCCAACTTAACAAATTAACTTCTGAAGAAGAAAACCAATTAAGAATGTAAACAAGAACCCTTAATGATTTACATATCAACCTTATCAAAAGTCTGACTGAAATCTAAAGAGTTTCTGACAAGCATTTCCATTCCATTCCGATCAAATCAGAACGTCAACAAATCAATAATTTCCACACACCATACGATCGTTATCTGATCGCTACTTCCTCATCAGATAGCTTATCTGCAACGATCGCCGGCATCGACACTTCGCCTTTTTGCTTATCTAACAGATAAACACAGATAAAACCAGTGATTTCGATTTTATGGTATATAAATTGATAATTTCGACTTAATCGGCTTCTAAAATCTTTTTATGGGGAAAGTGTGATGTTGTGTGAACCATTTACGGTGTTTGGACATGATTTTGTAGAGGAATTATTGTAGTTTTATAGATTGTTAATTTTGGATTAAATAAAACTGACTGAACTTCAATTTTATTTGGCAGTTACAGATAAAATAAAAGGCTATTTTTTTTTAAATGCTATGCATTATTCAGAAATAACACATTCAGCCAACATAAAATTATATAAAAACATGACATTGATTTGACTCACCCTTAAAATCTTCAATAACAAGGAAATCCAAAAGCATACGAACATCGATCGAACGTCAATCAAAATTATAAAGAGCGGTAATACGATCCCGTGGGCTCTCATTATTTCATAATAAAAGGTTAAAACCAGACAGTTCAAAGAAGCTTTTGAAATCCGAAACCTATCCTGTATATAGAAAATGCAAAATTAAAAAGACGAACGACGCTTGAGAACAGGAATAGTCAATAGTCACTTCATATTGTGTTTACTGTGTAAACCGCATGAGGTTCCGTGGTATAGCGTTACTGATGCACTATAGAGCCAACATAAATAAAGTGGGAACGGATGTGGACACATTCACTGCTGCTTTTAATATATACAAAATTAGAGATGTTGAAACTGAACGAGTAATGGATGGAGTATAAAGTGGTGTAGCAGATATGGTAGGTCACGAAAAAGATAACTCAGTAGATAGCGAAGGGATTGTATATCCTGCGGGAGCACGGGCCAGAGTTGAGTGAACTTGCCTAACCTAAATTGTCGACAATAGTGCCATTGTCTGAACGTTGAGAAATTTTCTTGATGGCTTTAAATTTGTCATAGTGGCGGAGATAGTGAGTGGGTAAATACACTTAAAAGGGTTTTAAAGTAAAAGGGGTTTAATAAGTGATTACAGGATGTTATTTTGTTAAATTGTGTTAAGTATAATGATTTTAAAAACTACGTGTTTGTCAAAACTTGGATATACATATTTTGTCATTTGCAAATCTCTCTATGGCACTGAGGTTTTTTGCTGTTAGAAAGAGCTATTATAGGTTAAGCTTGACTTTTACTCAAGCTGTCCTATTGTATTTGCATCTACTTTGTCCAATAAGGTATATGAATATCGTTTTACAAATTACGAGTATATGTACTATGCAAATGTATAAACTGTTAACTTTTAGTTACAGATCTGTCCTACTTTAAGTTTAGAACTAGAAGGCCAATTCTTGTACAGAAAAATCATTTAAATTCAAGTCGCAGTACTACTCATTTACAATCAATGACAGAAAGTCATAATATTATAGATTGCAACTGTGATAAGAATGTCCTTAAAAATATGGAAATTGGTACCCAGGAAACAGGTAACTCCACATCAACAGCCAGTACATATACCCAAGTTACTTGCAAAAAGTTACTGGCACAGCTACGGGGTTATATGCAACCCACCTATAGACGTTCTAATCCGCAGAATCACAAGATCAGCCTAAGGTTGGACTTCTGCGCACATTCCCAAGAAGCAAGATTAAAGACACACAACTCCACCTAAGGTTAGTAATTAAGGCTGGGACAGCCGCAAATTGGTAGTCATCAATAACACGGCTTATCTGTGCATAGTCAATTAAATCGTTATCGTGGTTACATCTCGGTTAAGGTGACGGTGAAAGCGGGCAATAATTATGCTTTAAAATGAGCCTGAAGTTTATTGCAACCGTCAACAGATTTTTCACATAAATTGTGAGTTCTAGATAGATCAAATTTAATGTAGGATTTTTCGTTTCGACGATATACCAAACCTAGCACCGATATAAACACACTAATTGCGTTACACACTAAATCACAGTTTCCATCACAACTGAAAGGAATCACTAATACATTTCTTCATGTTTCATTACAATATTAAAAATTTAATTTATATAGCTGCTTATAAACGTAAGCTCGTAATAGTAAGTTAAAGATATAATTTTCCATTAGCTTTAGGGATCTAAAGGGGTGTTGAGAGAATCCAAGATTCCATTCTTAGCAGCTTTTGAATAGTTTAGTAGTTGAGGTATCGATTACTAGATTGGCGCACTAGCTAAACGCTTCGCTCTCTGCAAACGCCACTAAGATTCACCTGTTCATGCGCCGCCTAAATATTGTCTAATATATTATAATATTCTGAGTTCCGATACCAGCAGCCCTACAAAACGTTGTATTCTATCAGCTTAATCAGTTTGTTTTCGAAAACCGACTCATGACATTTCAGTAGTGCATGTCGATCCCATACGAAGACGATTCTAATGTCACTTTACCAAGGGCCTACGAGTATCATAGGTGATAAAGATGCGACTGTCTCAGAAAAAGTAATTTGTTTCACCATTGAAATCTCAAACCATTCACCTATGTCTTCACCTCCAACAATAAACACTATATCACCTTTCCTAACTCCTAATCCGTAACTCAACGCTCTAATTAAGCAAGTACTAAATTTTTACGATCAACATAAGTTCCCGTAAACGGCTCACGAATACTCCTAAAAATAAAACCAGGACAATTGTCCCAGTTGATGCGACAATTTTATTGTGGTACTCGTAGTCTAAGATCCCACTGCAAAAACTGCGGGAAAATGTTTTTTTATAATACTTGATTTTAATGATTATTTTTGACACTACTAAATTACGGCAGGGTTGCCTGACAGCAACTAGTTGTTCGTTTTTGGGCAACCTTATTTTTACCGGTCTACCAAGGAAGAGTTATGATTTTCGCACGTATCTTGTATTTATGTCTGTAAATTTTTACCTCGTATCTCCCAAACGGCTCGATGGATTTCATCAGTTAAGGTAAAGTTAGATGCGCCTTTACCGCCCAAGTGTTTTGAATAGGTGACGTTAAAAATGATCATGGTGGATTTTGGGCGCCATTTTGTACGGGTCCCAATTTTTTTTTCTTCCAATCCCATCTAGAGGAGTATCAAAATGAAGTGTTTTAAGAGTTGGTTACAAATGTATATACCACTTAAAGTAGTTTAAAAGTAATTAGAAAAAAAATACTAAAAAGCTGTACATAAAAAGAGTTAATATAAAAATCAAACATAAATTTCAATTTATTTAATCTAATACCTTTAAACGAGCAATTCTTGTATATATATTTAATCTGAATCTCAGAATTCGCAGTGGGATCTCAGGCTATCGCTATTCTGGACTCGTTCCAACTTAACACGAAGTCAACATGGCAGATGTCAGTGCGCAGGATTTCCTCTTTTTGGCATATTTTTTTGTCAACAAGTTGGTGATGGTTTTGTGGAAGCAAAACGGACTGGGTATAAAGTTCATTGTTTTGATGTCAGTGGGGGGCAACCGAAAACTGTCAGAGGTTTATTTTGGTAGGAATTGAAGTTGAAATGTTAACGAGTTTTAGTGTTACTAGTTAGTGGGGTTGAGATATTGTAAGATGACTGTGTGAAATTGGTTGAGTATTTTTTTTTTATTTCTCTAACTTTGTTTCAAACAACATCTGTACAATATCGGTACAAAGTGCCTTGGAGTCTGTGATACTCAAATAGAACGCAGTACTTCAGAGCAAGACAATTTTAATCTTGTGAAGCCGAGTCTTATACACCCTGCCAGGTAACGAAACCATAGCGCGATCTAATTCAAACCTAACGCCGTCTATCGAACTATCAGGTAGTTTTTTAACAAAATATTAAGTATGTTTATGGGATAGCGTGGGGATCGAAGTAGTTACTACTATATTTACATTGAACAACATCAATCTTAAATAGTTAGTTGATCAGGATCTTGAGTTGCTCAAATAATTGCTTCAGCCAGAATGGCTTCGCCTGCATTACAATCAGAAAGCATCCCAAGGGAACATACTACCGAGATAAAAAGCATTCTATGTCCTAATCTAGGCAACGGTTCAAGCCTGACATGGCATGGCTAATGGGATTTGGACGAAGATTGGTACACGGGTTGACCATGGTCAACGTTAAGCTGTTCCAGCATGAACGTTAAAGAAGGACGATTGGGGTGATTTTACAAGTTGCAGATTGAATTATTTTTCAGTCCCCCAAAATGGTACTGAATCTTCAATACAGTTTATACTACCACCCATTACGAAACTACCCAGAAGTCACCATCGGCATTGCAGTAAAAATACTCCAAATACCAACGGGGCACAGACAGATATGACTCCGTCCCGACATCGGTATCACAAGTCGATCTGCCGCCTACAGATGTAATCAGGGCAGCATCTGTCATTCCATTAATGAGAGTTTAAAGAGCAAGAATGAACAATTTGGAGTGCAGTCGTAATATTTCGTTGTCTGATTAACATTTTACTGGGTTATGTAGTGCTGGGTGGTCCTTGGATATAAATAGATCAACCAATATATGAATTGCTTTAATGCTACTTAAGAATTGGGTGAAGTGGCAGCAATGTCGGACTTAGTAAGGATTGCTGATAAAATTAAAACAATCTACTTATATGTACATATGCAAGCTTGATTTTGTGTATAAGCATTGACAAATCATTTATTCATAGCAATGGTCGCTGATCATAGTAAATTGAACGAGTTATTTGCTTTATGATATCTGTATAAAACTATAAGTTATGGCACAAGGTGAGATATATTTGCTATACTTAAAGTCTTAGGCCCATACTTCAAGTCATGTCATTCAACTCAAGTCCATCTCGATTTATCAAATTGGCGATAATGGCTTGTAGTTTATTGAAATTAATTGGGTGTTTTTTCTATTGCCATGACGACTGAGACGAGTGGAGGTCATTTGACTGAAATAAAACAAGAGCCTTTAAATCTGAATTCAAAAGAAAATTTAATATCTACCGAATCAGTTTCAATACTAAAAAGTTTCAATTTCCATTAAACATATTATTATGCATCCCGTTTCGTGTTCCATCTGATTCAACGCTCACAAGCTCTGTGTGTATATATTCAGAATAATGGCACTTATGGTAAAGGAGGCAGTACACTGATCAGTTTTATTTGTCGCTTGCCAAAAAGCTAATATTTCAGTATATTACAAAAAGATAGATAAGACAATCACTAAATATTAATATTTTTGAAGTACTAACAAAATTTATAAAGCAAAAAATTAAACGTTTGTATCCTTTTTAAATTAACAATATTCATTTGCTTTTTTTTTTTTTAATTAAAGAAAACGATGCCCCACACAAAGAATTTCTTCCTGTATCGTGGGTGCGTTTATAAACATACTAGCTGTTGCCCGCGGCTTCGCTCCCGTGGCCCACCCCACAGGACCCGTTTTCGGGATAAAAAAATAGCCTATGTCACTCAGGAATAATGTAGCTTTCTATTGGTGAAATAATTTTTTAAATCGGTCCAGTAGTTTCGGAGCCTATTCGGTACAAACAAACAAAAAAATCTTTCCTCTTTATAATATTGGTATAGGTAAACTCACATACATTTGACTCGATAAAAATCATGCAATACTAAGGCGACCCTTTAATAGGGCTAGATTTATCACAACAGATGTGTCTGTTGTGATAAATCTAGCCCTGACTGACTAACTGACTAACTGTAATAAAACCACATGGGTTAAATTCCTGCCATAGATTGTAATTCAGAAACTCAAAATGTTATAGGTAGCGGAGTTACATGACTCACTGAGGTTCTACATACAAATACACTATGTTAAATTGGGTTGCTGAGTGTAGACGCTCCCTAACAATCCGATACAATGTACCGCATTTAACACATCTATGCGATTGAATGTAGGAGACGCCGGAATAGTTCCCATTCTATTATATGCTGCGATTCGGCTTTATGGCTCTTTACTGCGTATGCGTGACTTGAAGTTTGTGATAGATAGGTATTTACAGGATTTGAAACGTATTTTGAAAAAAACATATAGAAAACCCTGAGAAAATATCTCAGTAAAAAACATATGAGTGATCACGACATTTTCGAAATAATACTAAGAAACGTAGATTTACTTAATGAATAAAGTATATTTATATTGTCGACATTAAATAACAAGTAACTGAATTACCTTTTTTTGTGTTTCAATCAAAATGGTTAGTATTGTCGAGGAAATTAATTCTTTATCGAATTTACTACCATCTATAATTGTTCGTTTATTAGAAACACAAAGTACCAACATTATTTTCACGGTTTTATAAAATAACTATAACACGGGCAATGTATGTAGTGTGACCTCCAATTCATTGTGTTTATTCTTTATCATTCAATTTTCTGGGATAAAACATAACTTTGAGTTAAGCACGCCTTTGTGCATGAACTTTGTTTTATTGTATGTTGTTTTTGGTGTACTATAAAACATTAAGAACTTGATACATTTTCTTGACTACTTCTAAAAGCTAATTACGTCGTAAACGCTTCCATTTTCCACAAAACATTCAATCTCCTTTCACATTATCTCCAACACTTGCAACACTTATTTACCCACCCAAAACAAACGTGATTTTCTCAACAAAACAGCAATTGTTCGCATAATCGTTTCCTTGTTTGTAACAACGGTGTCCTAATCTAAGCCATCACATAGAAACGTCGACAAATATCGAGCCGCGCGGAGTGTACTGCAAACACCGATGCGTTTTACTTAATTGAATGCCTAATGACTACGGTATGACGGTAAGGGTGTGTGCTGATTCGGCGGATGTTCGGTGCGAGCGTGAATTACATTTGTGAGTGTTAGATTTTTACGATCCAATTGTCTTCTAACGGACGGAAGTGAAAAAAATACTATAATTATGAAGTTTTTTTATTATTGATAGCTCGCGTGTGACCACTATCTCACTTGATGGTAAGCGATGATATGGTCGACGATTGAGCCCGCTTGCCTAGAAGTAACCTATTCACTATTGACTTAAAGTCTCCCAGGTTGTTGCTTTTAGAAAATACAGACTTCGACAGGGAATTGCACTCCTTTAGCTGTACGCACAATAAAAGTATTCCCAAAACGCTTTGTGCGTACATGTGGGATGTCCACCATATACCGATTTTGTATTGCCGTTTGTCTTGTCGTCCGATGATGGAACGGGCTAGTGCAGTTCTACCGTATATAACGGGTAAGAAAAAGGAGTCAGTGATAGCGTGAAGGTTGACTGGATATAATGGAAGAAGAAAACGAGTTGCGCCGACCTCAAGTAACATGGGACAAAGGTACGAAGATATTGATGGTCTTCTAACACGATCTTTAATTGATTTATTTGCTCCGTGTCTTTGAGCTATCTAAATGTCCAGGGTCCAGATTTTATGAATAGTTAACCCACAATTTGTACCTGTTTACCCGTGGATAGATACTAGGCAGTAGCTGACCACATTTTAAATTGATTGTTTTATTGTGATCTTTGCTTGTTAGAAATACTACCCAAATACTCATCATCATCATCATCATTTCAGCCGAAAGACGTCCACTGCTGGACATAGGCCTCCCCCAGGCGTCGCCACATTGACCGATCCCGTGCGTCTCGCATCCAGCGCCTTCTCGCAACCTTAACCAGGTCATCGGTCCACCTAGTGGGAGGCCTTCCAACGTAGCGTCTTATGGTTCGCGGTTGCCATTCCAGAACTTTACCCAAATACTACTACTAATAATTTTACACAAAATGATGGAAAATAGACAGTAAACAAATGAATGGATTGTTAATGTTTAAGAATTACCTTATATGTAGGCATTTTTAATCATTACTTTTTCAAATATTTCTGAATTTACTGTTGCATTTTTCTTGATAAACCTTCGAGGAAAAACCTGGAAACGAAATTTCTGTTGTTAACCGAAACGCCCCAATGAGGACACACCCTTACTTGTTTATAGTTATGCTTCTGTCGGCTTAAGTAAATATTGTGCGCGTTTAATTGGATTTTATATTTGGTCTCACTCAAGTTTAAGTGTTTTTTGGTACTTTTTCGGCAAACTCTGTACTGTATGCTGAAAACTGTTGGTATTTTTTTGCGCATAACTTTAAAATAAATAGGGCGGAAAAAATTGAGCAATGTGGCAGCAATTTGTTATTTTTCGGAGTACTTGAGTTAAAATTCAGATTTATATTGAAAATAGTTATTGTGTCACACCAGAATGGCAGAATGAATATGGATGAAATTTGGCACAGAGACAGATTATAAGTCGGGTATAGATTATACTTTTCATACTGGTATAACATTCCTTTGGGATAATAAAACACTTTCCAGGCGAGCAAAGCCACGGGCAGTAGTTAATATAGTATAATAGCTAGGTATGTATTACAGTTTACATTGTCTTACACCTGAAACACAATCATTTTATAATTTCCATAACCAAAACCCTGATAAGTTCGGCAAATTACACAAAATAAATCGAATTGGGGAAGAAATTAACACAAGTCATTTGAAGTTCATCTCATTTCCTTCGCTTCCTTATTGCATTCTTATAAATTGACATCTGTCCCTCTTCCTTTTTTATTATACTGATGGACTTGCAGCCTGAAGAAATATATTTTGTTATTAGATGAATTTCTGGGTCCATTAGAGATTGAATAACTGTTGCTACCGTTTACCAATAACACATAACATCAGATCAATGAAATCGTAACAAAAATAATTATTGGATGAATGGGTCATGAATTATTTTGACTGTACCTATGCATTGGTACCTACTCGATTATCAACATTTCACTAGTTATGTTTCAGTCTCATGTAGTAGGGGGCGAATCTACTGCCTATACAGTCATCAACCGAGTAAAATTTCAGACTCCGGGCGACTACTGAGATAATCCAGATGACCAACAACATTATTCTGTATAAAATAACATTCATGTGTGATCAAAATATTTCAATATGCAATCAATCAAAGAATGAGCTATTTCTGATACGTTCTCACTTCATAATTCAAAACCACGACTTAACTTCCAAATAAAATCATAAAAATAATAACCTAACACTCTATCATAATAAATACAAGTATTAACAGTCCAGATAATTGAATATCCATTTACTTTTACTCCATTTTCTTTAACGAACATTTTTATCTGAGACCCAATTCATCTCAGGCTTAATTTTTTAAAGGAACATTACTAAGATTTATTCGAGGCGCCATTTAGCAAGTAATTAAGAGGTTCACCGTTACTTTTGGAAGGGAGATAGATGGTTTAAGTGTAGTACAGTAATCTATGGGGCCGTGGTATGAGTTACTACGGGTTAAAGAATGTTGGTATGGGAATGCAGTAATAGATTAAACGGGTGATTGATTTAGGTGAGTAGAATGATGATTTAGAAGACAATGGAAAAATAATGGGAGTTAGTGGTGAATTAAGGATATTTATTTAAAAAATCATGTCAAAAGTTTTAATCTGAATAAATTCTTACAATATATCAATGAATGGAATTTAGAATGTAAAATAGACACAGATTTGTCGTAATTTATTGATAAGAAGCATCTTTTGAATCCTATCGATAGTAAAGTAATTATTGGTGAGATTGTCGTAAGTTCTCATTTATGGGTTACCCGGGTGTAGATCCTAGTATCTTGAATTCCTGATTCATCATCATCATAATAATATTTCGTGGTGGCCCAGTGAGTTCAAATCCGGGCAAGTACCAATGTGACTTTTTCAAATTAATATATACTTTCTAAGTTTATCTTGGACATTACAGGCAACGGCCTTCTCTGGAGGTCTTCAAGAGGAGGATTAAGCAACATTTCCTAGCGCAATGACATGATACTAGTATGTATATAAAAATATATATTTATGTAAGTATATTTTATTTTATTCGACGTCAGTTTTTACCTTATTTAAGTCTTTTAAAATTGTACACTGGATCCTGCCCTCTATAATGTCATCTTTCTCTGTCACCCTAGGGTTTGCTGTAAGAGAACTCAACATTGAGTTAAGCTCGCCTTTGTACATGTACTTTATTATCACACTGTATTTTATGTTGTTTTGGTGTATAATAAAGAATTAAGAATTAAGAACGGTGAAGGAAAACATAGTAAGGAAACCTGGACTTATAAAGATAATGTAAGTCTGAAATAGCCAAGTCAGAGGCCTGTGGTGTTCCCAGAGGTGTATAATTAACTCTGATACCAGAGGGTTGGCAACATCCTCACACGAAAAGAAGAAGGTCATCATCATTTCAGCCAAAAGACTTCAACTCCTGGACAGCAGCAACTTCTGTGCGTTTCTCAGCCAGCGGATCCTCGCAGCCTTGACAAGGCCATTACTACACCTAGAGGGAGGCTTTCCAACTCTGTGTCTTCCTGTACGCAGTTGCCACTCTAGAACTGTTAATTCCTAATTCAAACATTAGTAATCAAATCATGCAAGTATCTACCTATATATTATGTGACCATGAACTTATTCATTTCATTCACTTGTTTTTTCCAGAAACACGCAAAAACAATGAATTCTCATTTCCCACGTATAAAATAAAATAAAAACTCTTTCTTTTTTCATCACATCGTCTCAAACCCCATTTCGCGTCACAACACGTTTATCAGGGTTCCACAAAGCTCTTAAGAAAACAGTTTTATTCAAAGCAAGGTAATTGTGACGTACGGAACCAAAGCAGCTGCGTCCCTTTGACTCCCTCTTGAAAGCTATCAGTGATATTACCTTTTTTCATTCGCAAGGGTTCCGCGTTATTAAAATTTATTGAAATTATCATCATTTTGAAATTTTTCAAAGGAGTTTCAGAAGTATCGAGGTAATAAGCAACGATTCTTATGTATTCAATTCAATATCTTTTTGTTAATTCTTTTATAGAATTGGAAAATTTCTGAACGAATTTTTTGTATTCAATTCCCTCTTGATCGAATTTAATTTCAAAAACGTTTTACTGAAGTCAGAAAGATTCTAATCAGAGTTTCATAGATATTGTCTTAAAATTTAAGCAATTTTGTAAAAGTTTTCTTTGGTTATGGTGTAGGCAAATGATGTTTCTGATAAAGCAGTGCTTAATATTCTACAAGTTGGTAAATTATATAAGTATAAGCATATAAGTTGGTATATTATATAAGCAGCCTGTAACGTTCCCACTTCTGGGACACCGGCCTCCTCTTTGTGAGATCCACCATGAGGGTCCAGTGCAGGTTGGTGGATCTCACACGTCTTTGAATTTCTACCGACTTCAAAAAAAACGGAGGTAATCAATTCGACATGTATATACCTAATATTGCTGGAGTTGCAAAATATTCACATATATGTTACTCTGTATGAGTTTCTAAACACGTGTGCTAAGTTTCAAGTGTATGGATGTTATTTGTATGTTTGATTGTATGTATGTTTTTCCACGCATTTCTCCGAACCTACTTATCGGACGGTGATCGTTTTTTATTGAATAAAGTATCTCTTAATTTAGGGAACAGTGCAAGTTTCATCCAAATTGGTTTAGCAGTTTTCAAGATGAGATGTATTTTGAACATAAAACGGAACTCCTTAGCGACAAACAGCATGAAAGTGTAAATTAAGTTATTATGGGTATTTTGTCAATCCTTTAGGTACTTTACTATAGACTTTGCTCACCGTTTAATAATAGGATATAACTAAAAAGAGAGAAATAAAAACGTTTTCACAAAAAATAAAACTACTTCTAAAGCAAAATACTGAAAAGTGCAAAAATAACTTTCATATTATATATTCATATTCATAACTTTCGTTTCAAAGCCGACTTCCAAAACGAAAGTTATTGCTGCACTTTTTAGTGTTTAGAAGTCGGTTTATTTTTATTGAAAAGTTTTTTGATACTAGAACATGCCAGTTTCCTAACGATGTTTTCCTTCCCAGTTTTCAAAATGAAATTTTCAGTAAAAAACTTTCATTTCTTTTAAACTCTCTTAATGTTGTTCTTCACAATTAATCCATTTCATTTAACTACTTAGTTTAACTGACTAACAAAGAGACAGTAAATATAACCTTGTTGGACTAAAAACAATAACAGTTCCTGCCTCTATGATTGACAACACAGTAGCGATAAAGAGTAGACTAGCAACAGTTATACCTAATTGAAATACGGATAGATAAATATTAAAAGATACCCAAGATAGATAAAGTGATTGTTTAAGTATAAAGACTGCTTATTTTTAATTGCAACTAAAATTGCTATAAAAATTATTGACAATAGAACATTGTCTAGTGCTGGTCTAGATCTTTAATGATTGTTACAGTTAATCGCTATAAAAATAGCTCGCAATATAGTCACTGATGACTAGATTATTGTCTACTGGTGGTCTAGATCTATGGTTACAGATAAATCACAAAAGAAAAGACTTAGAAAGAATAATGGTTAAAGAAATTCTTATCAGAAATCGCTTCTGCGACTCGAATCTCAGAAAGCCATTCACTTCTTGTTCAAACCATCCGTCAATAGGATCGTCTCTTATAAAATTATCTACGTTTGCTTGGTATGCGAAATCGCGTCTTTTATTTAGATTGACTCCTGAAGTTCCATTATTAGATATCTATTTGTCACCAACTAAAGCTCTAAAGAATTTGATACTTCCAAATTTAATTGGACTCAAAAATAATATCTTCATTGGTTTTTTACCAATAATTATGTAGACCTGTATATACTCAACAATGTACACATTGTGCCTGTGGTTACCTTTAATTGAGTGTGCATTTCAAGATATTGATATGGTGTACTCATTTGATAAGTATTTGCATACGTCTATAATGTTTGGTAACACTCGTCGTTCAATTAATAAACTACGTGGGACACTCAGAAAGTTTTGCGAAACTAAAAAAAATTGTTCTATACGTACATATATTTTTATTCAATCTTTTCAAAGTACTTTCCACCAGCCTCTATACAAAGATTCATGCGCCTAAACCAGTTTTCAAAACACTTTTTCCAGTCCGCCGCAGACACCTCGTTTACAGCCTGCTCGAACGCAGCCAGCGCATCTTTCGGCGACGAAAATTGTATCCCTTTGAGCTGATTTTTTATTTTTGGGAATAAAAAGAAGTCACACGGTGCTAGATCAGGGCTGTAAGGAGGGTGACCCAGGAGTTTGACTGGCGTGCTGTCCAGGAAGTCCCTCGTTTTGAGTGCGGTGTGCGCAGGTGCATTGTCGTGGTGGAGCAGTAGCCCGCGGAGCCCTGTGTTTGGTCGCTTGTTGCTTATAACAGAGAAAACTTCTGGCAAACATTTGGTAGTATACCATTCGGCATTAATGCTTCTTTGATCCCGTAAGGGAATTGATACCAAGTGGCCAGTCAAATTAAAAAAGCTAGCGATCAAAATCTTACCCCCGCTTCTAGATCGCTTCACTTTGGTAGGCGTTGGCTCATTTTGAAACACCCAAACAGTCGACTGGCGCTTGGTTTCTGGGTCGTATTGATAAATCCAGGACTCATCACCTGTAACGATGTCGTAAACACGCCGAGACGAGCCTGCTTCAAATTTGTTAAGCATATCACGGCACCATTCCACCCGGGCCTGCTTCTGAGCATCGGTGAGGTTGTGCGGCACCCAGCGTGATACTATCCTCCTCACGCGAAGATGGCTGTGTAGAATCTCGTGAACGCTTCCCGATCCAATCTTCAATATGTGTTGAATCTCCTGATATGTAATTCGCCTATTGTCTTGGATTAAATTTTTCACTGCTAGCACGTTTTCTTCGGTAACAGCCGTCAAAGGGCGACCGCTTCTTTCGTCATCCCCCAAAGTTGGTCGACCGCGCTTGAATTCGTTATACCAACGATACACGGTTGCCTTGGAAGGGCCTTCATCCATGAATGCCATTTGAAGTCTATCGTACGATTCATCCGGTTTCAGGCGACACTTGAAATCGTATAAAATCATAGCTCTAAAATGTTCCCGGCGCAGATCCATATTTCAGTGAGACACAATACTTTGAATTAACTCGCAAAAAATGTGGAGGGAAATTTTGAAATTGGAACTTACTTATTTTTACTTATAAATAATCATATTTTCGAAAAACATTATAACTGGCCAGTCTCCCATAAATAAAAACTTTTTTTCGCAATACTTTCTGAGGGGCCTGGTATGATCAAAATATGTTTACCTACTGAGTTACAAAACTACTCGTAGCTTTATATGTATAAAGGCGAATCATCAGACACTTATTTAATCTTTCAGAACCTAATTCCTAAGAAAGTGCGTAGGCGAAAAATATATTTTCCCAAGATGCCTAGGTATTTATTATTAACCCATTGGCGAAGTAATCATTTAACCATACATTGGCACACGTTCCACCGACACAGCCAATATTAATCTGGCTGAGTATTCAGGCCCGGATTCCAATTACCTAAAAACGCAGGGCCATTCAATTTGGCCCTCTAGGCGCGCGCTTGTAGGCATAAACTCGCTATGAAGTATGTATGGAAGGTGGGCTGGGAACGATAGGTTGGCATTTTCGGTAAGGATGTTAGATTCGTTATTGAAGAAAATGTTAAACTCCAGTGTCCATCAGTTGAAAAAAAAATACCTACTGGTAACACTTACACTGCGAAAATGCAATGATGCCCTTTCAATGTCACATTGTTACCACTGTGGTGCAGTTGACTTTACATGATTACTCTGTCGATATCGTAATCTGCTATCGATTTGCAGTTTGACATCGATTAATGAATCACCCACTTTAAGTTAGCATATCTACTTCTAGTTGTTCTTTGTCGTCCTATTCAGTAAGCCACTGCTATTTTTGCACCACTTATATAATATAAACAAAAGGTTTTAACAACAGCAACTTTATAGACATGAAGATTTATAAAAAATCGCCCATTGAAATTCAGAAACACAATGTAAGAAAAATATGCATGGGCTCAAAGCTGCAACCATAACGGAAGTACCCAAATTCTGTGTTCCTAGTTTCATATCGGAAAGTGACTTATCAAGGTCCGAGTTTCACGTCGAACGTCGTTAGAAATTCACATTTTAGGATACATGGTATTTTGTGTAGGTAGATGTCTGTACTTTTTAACCGACTTACAAAAAAGGAGGAGGTTCTATGTTCGACTTCTTGTATGTTTTTTTTTTTTTTTTTTTTTTTTTTTTTTTATGTATGTTCACCGATATCTCCGTCAATTGTGGATCGATTTTGAAAAATCTTTTTTTGTTTGAAAGAGTATGTTTCGAAATTGGTCCCATTTTAATTTGGTGAACGTCTGATGAAGAACTTCGGAGATACACAACAGAACTCTTCAATAAATAACGGCAAAACTCTCGGGATTGCTGCAATCGCATGTCTTTTTGATGTTTATACCATTTCATAACATAACATCACGCCAGTACGCTCTAAAGGGGTACGCAGATCTCTCATTTCACCGGTTATGTTCAAGTTTCATGTTATTCGGTTAATCTATTCTGGAGTTATAGGGACCTTAATAAACAACTTGCTATTTGGTAGGTAAAACTAAAAAGGGAAAAATAAAAAACTTTTTTGCAAAAAAATACTACCGACTTCCAAATGAAAAACTACAAAGTGAAAAATAACTTAACTATTGGAAGTCGGTGTCCATATCGCAAAAAAATTGTTCCTACGAAAGACACCGACTTCCAAAAGTTAAGTTATTTTTCACTTTGTAGTTTTTCATTTGGAAGTCGGTAGTATTTTTTTGCAAAAAAGTTTTTTTATTGCAATGTATCCCAGTGAAAAGTTTCATCGTATATTTCTTTCATAGTCTTGGTACGGAGTGATGAGAAATTTTATGGTATGAATACCTAATTTTAGTCCATAGATCTTGAAACCCTTTGGTGTTGGTAGATTGGAGTCACATGAGGTGACTTTAATGTTATATTGCGCATGTCGATTAAGTACTCAATAAAAGATGATGAACTCAATTTAGGATGATTCCGAAGATGTTTAACGCTATTATCAAAGCTAACCTATATTTTTAGTTTTGCATGGTGCATCAAATTCAGTGCTTACCTATAATTAGTTCTTTCATTATTATATACGACACCCATAGTATTGGAAATGTTTAGTGTGTTTATCTCTTCAAGAATTCTAAAAACCATTTCTACATGACTTTTTATATGCATTTCTTAATCGATATCATATATAGATCAAACAAGATATCGATGAACTGTCTACACTCATCCTGCTTTACTTTCATTACGATTTTCTTTCATTCACATCATCAAATTCCTGAACTCCAAGCATAAATCAAGATTCAAGTCCTCTGAAACTTGAGCAGTTCCTTGAATCCGGTTGCACGTAAACCAATTGTGTAGGTATGGCGGTCACGAACGCTTTACTATGCAACCGCTGGGACAATGGCTGCCAATTAGTGAGGCGTGTCACACTGGACCAAGACTTGGATGCACTGAGGGATTTTTTGATGTAGTGATTTCGTGGCCTTATTGGAAAGTTTGAGAGTTTGCAATCTTTGGTTCTTGGTTGTTTTAACAAAATTTTAACTAAGATCTCATAAAATTATTTATAAGCGTGTTGAGTCTGTTGATGTCTGAAGATGAATTATATTCTTCCTGACAAGACCCGAGGAAGCATTTTTAAAAAGAGGACCATTACTTTGCATTGCGTGAACAAGGCTGTCTATGATGATGAAATGTTAAAACAATAATGTATACAATAGTTTGCTGGGCTGTCGAGACTAGATATGATAATGTATTAGGTTACAGTCAAACTAATAATTGGCTAGCTATCGCAACTACAATCGGCCTAATAGTCACGTCAGTAGCAACACTTGAACTAAGGAAAATGCCCTTACAGGAAATAATAATACGAAATAAAGATATAGATAAGATAGACTGTTCATTGTAGTATAGGTAAACATTGTAGAAAGAGGAATAATCAGGATATTTTCTATGTGGGTGGCAGTGACAAAAACAAATTAAGACATCTACTTCCCTCTTATTTACTCAAGCCAAATTAATCTAACTTTACCAATTACCTAAGCCAAAACAATGTTAATTTCCCAGAAAATTCTGACTTCGGAAAAGATAATAAAAACAGATGACTACACTAAACCAAAATTAGTATGCCAACAACGAAATTCGTTCGTGTACATCAGAATGCAAAGCTCGGACAATTCCGTCCATCCAATTTAGTTATAACAAAACGGTAAGACGTTCATCTTGGTGCCCAAAGATTAATTAGACTTGTAAATGATCTTGCCGTTTTGGTCCCCTCGATCCTTCAGTTAACTTGGAATCAAAATGTTTATTGTAAACAATCCTTTTGAAGATTAAATCTATATAGGAACACAGCGGGAATATTTATAAGGAATATTTGAGGTGGATGGCGACTGTGGCGTAACGAATGTTGTATCGAATTGGGTTCATGTTTTACTTAACTATCTGTGACAGATTTATTTTCGGATTTTATTGAGATATTCCAAAACAAAATTGGACGAAATCAAATAAAAGTAGAGAAAAAAAGTAAAACTGTGAACAGTGATGCTGTTTTATCTGTATTCTTAGCGTATCAATCGAAGGATTGAATTATTTATGCCCAGTTTCAAAACTTTATGAATTAATGTTTATCTATTCTTCAATACTTTCTCAGAATACCTATTCCTTATTACGACAACTGCCATGATGTTACAAACATTTCTGATCTAAACGTATCTGGTCCTTCAATACGGTTTAATTGAACAATACCCTTACCAAAACTGGAGGCCTCTGACTTAATGCCTTACCGGCAGGAAAATTATCTTGGAATTTTTGCAGGCAAGCTTGGGGAATCTGTTTATTGTTTTTGAGTTTGGCTCCCAGCAATGTTTTGGGATCAGCGATTCGAGAAATTACTTTCACTTTCAGTTCAAAAACTTTTAAAATGTTGATTCTCTTTGAAATTGTTGTATACATCGTTTGAAATGGATCAAAAATGATAAGAAATTACGAACCTTTTGGGAGTTGCGAATTAATTTGTTTAATTCGAGTATTCAATTATTTTGTGTTAAAGTTGGACGTTTTGGTGGAAGTAACGCTTTCATTAACTCTTTATTGGTTTTCAAGAATTTTGATAAGTCAAGGGTTACTTTTGCACCTTTAGGAATTTCGTTCAAGTGATCAATCATAATCTTTACTAATATTTTATAGCCGTTTTAGTTTTTGTTTGAATATGTAGGCTCGGGAGCACTCGAAAATTCATCCGCTGATAGAAAGTCACACTATGGTTGGAAGTCATAGACTACTATTAATCTTGATTTTCGGTTACTGTGGATTATGCCACGGGAGCACAGCCACCAGAAAAGCAATAGTTATTTGTGCAACAAGAGAGCAAAGTTAGTTTTTGCCGCGAGTGTTGATTTTGAATCCCGAGTAAGCGAAGGATTCTATATTTGAATCACGAGCGTAGCGAGTGATTCTAGGTTAGAATCCTGAGTGCAGCGAGGGATGCAAAGACACGAGATGCAAATAACTTTGGTCTCGTGTAGCACATACAACTTTTCACTTCAGCAGCGAGAACAAATAATCTAAAGGTAAAAAATACAACTTGGTAATATTTAAACCACATGTATATTTGTAAAAATTAAAAGTAAAATTATTGCAGTTTTGCAAATTAAAAGTACCTACCAGTTTTGTTTGGAACCAATGGAACCGATATTGTAGTTTTAGCGACTTCAGTTTGAGTATTCACTGATTCGCTTTTTACATACTGCTTCAATTCTTCCGGTGTTAAATTACAGACATCATCACTGGATTCACTCATATTTATTTATTATTATTTTAATAATATCCAACGTGTATCGCACTTTGTAGCTAGCAAACAGAAGAAGAAAACAATAAAAATTTTAAGCCCGCTATTTTTTTATGATGCGTTCGGAAATTGCACTATTACTAAATTATTCTGTCACAATAAAGATTGTTAAAACTTTAAATAATTATGTAGATACATGATAAACTTCGTATTTATTACTTCAACATCTCTTTATTTGATTATAAAAAAATATAATTCGATTATTAAGAGAAAAGTATAATAATTACATTTAAACCTTGATTTGAAATTTTATAGATGACGTGTTTCCGAACGTTTTATTGTTGGTTTCTTTTTTGAGCCTATTATATATGGAATTTGAAAATCGAACTTCGAATCGACTTGTTTCTATCTCTCGCTCTTTTCGTATCGAAGTGAAAGTGACAGAACAAAGTGAAGTTCACATCTTTCGAATGTTGTGAGTAGACCCAGCACTGACTCGGCATTTAAAAAATAATAATTAAAAAGTTACTTTGTCTCACGCTCGCAGCAAAATCGAATTTTGCTCACTGTCTTTAAGCAGCAAAACCTGCTTGTTTGAGGTGCTGAGGTGAAAATGTTATTTACTTCACCATCTTTTATTTCAATTTGTCTTTTTATTTTTAAGTATTTTCTATCAAATGCAACCAAAAGGTAATTATATTTCCATTTCCCATTTCCCATTTCCCCATCACGACTAAACTCAACTGCAACTCACACATTCCCTCTAAACCACATGCAAACTATTTGCAAGCAGTCATTGAACGAAATTCCGATATTCGTGCAGTACACAAATCAGATAATAGCGTCTAGCGCAAGTTTGCGTAGTACTCGAGACACTGTTCAATATTTACTCGCATACTTGCCGGAGTGGCGTGACGTCATTGGTAATCGCTGTTGGTAAAGGCTTTTGTTAGGCTTTATCATTTTATATCTGTTGTTCGTTGCATTTGAAATTGGATGGAACAAAGTTATTTTGGTAAAGCTTAGTTTTGAAATTCTTTTGTACGATTTGAATTTTTACTGAGTGCGCGACGCAAAGGATGGTAATGTGTTTATCAGTCTATGTATGGATACACTTATATCCATTTTCTCAACAGTGCAAGTGCAGCTACATTGAAATTGGAAAAAAAATAAAAATGGCGGCTTTTGGGTGGCATATTGTGTTGTGGGGGGCCCAATTTTTTTTTGTTCCCAACCAATCGTGTGGGTGTCAAAATAAAGAGGTTTAAGAGGTGATTACATAAATATACATTTCTTATAGGTATAAAAGAAATCAGAAAAAAGGTTGCAATAGATTTACAATTGCTTATCATCAGAAAAATCGAAACACCTTGCAAGTTTATGTTTTGTAAAGATTGTCAGAAAAATGTGTTTATTTAAGAATATAATATGACAAATGTAGTTTAATAGTGAATAATGTTTTCACATCCTAATGTTAATGTTCTAAATTCAAATAAAACTTTCATAGGTTTCGTATTTTGTTTAACAAGTAATTTTTACCCTGTATGGAGTATGAAGGAAATTGATAAAACAACACACGTAAATGAAAAAAAAAGCAAAGGAACGTTTATTTAATAACTAGTATTCCCTCCCCGAGCTCTTATAACTGCTTCCATACGGTTCTTCATCGAACGGATGAGAGTCACGATCAAATGTTGTGGCATTCCATTCCATTCTCTTGGATTGCATTTTGAAGCTGCCTAAGTGTTTTTGGGGCAGGATCTCTTGCACGAATTCGTCTCTTTAATTCATCCCATAGATGTTCAATCGGATTCATATCCAGGCTTCTTGCTGGCCATTCCATAATGGAGATACCGACTTCGGTACCATAATGTCGCTGTGTGAGCCCTAGCATTTTCGTGCATGAATATGAAACCGTTGCCAATAAAATATGCATAGGGCATCACGTGAGGGTCAATACACTGTTTGATGTACCGATAACTGTTTAGTCTTACCGTCGGCGCTGATTCCTCCCCAAACCGTCCACGAACCGCCACCATAGCTGACCTTTTCTTCAATGCAGCATTGTGCAAAGCGTTCTCCATCTCTTCTGTAGACCTTGTTCCTTCCGTCGTTACCATACAGCATTTTTTTACATTCATCAGAAAAGAGGAATTTGTTCCACTAGAGGTATGACCAACTTAGGTGCTCAACAAAGGTAAGGCGCGCTCTTCGATGGTCTGCATTTGCTGGCTTGTGCGGTACCAGTCTACGTTCCTTCATCCTTCTTCTGATTGTAGAGTCACTTACAGCCACCCTACGTACAACATGAAGCTGCTGCTGCAGTTGAAAAGCTTTAAGGCGTTTGTAAACGCACCCACGATACTGGAAGAAATTCCTAGTGTGGGGCAACGTTTCAAAAAAGAAGAAACAAAGAAAAGAAAAAGTCTTGTTTTTGGCTGTCATGGCATCAGTGACTAAAGCTCTTTTGGACGGCTCATTTCACCACGCTTCTACCACCACTTGACACTGGTAGAATATAAGTGGTCATCGGTTGCCAAAGAAGAAAAATAAAGGTCTACTGTCACAGTACTGATCGTATGGTTCAAGTGTCATAAATAATTTAGCCCATGCCATCACCATAATCTGCCTGTAACGTTCCTTTACTGCTAAATCACATACGCATTAGACAGGAGAAATTCTAAGTTCAGCAGTCAGTACTGATCGTTTTAGTTCAAGTGAAGTAGGGATGATTTTATATTTGTTTATGTATATGGAAGTCTTTGAAAACTATGCAATGATGATACCGATTATTGACTTAAAAAGAAGAAAACGAATAATGATAAACATTATTTCAATCAAAGAACACAAATCACAAATTCATTCACAAAACATTCACACTTAAACAGACAACTACACAAAGACAAGAAAAGGAAGAACACACATTGTATAATTACGATAACAACGTCTGAATGTTCTAATAAACAACTCATAATATTCACACAAATTTCAACCCAGATTAACTACAAAAACATTTACCACGGACATGTGTGTATTTTTAATTGTTTGCGGACATTCAAGTGCTGTATTATGAGTGTTTCCAGCTCTCCCGTCTATTATTGTTGCGTGTAATGGAACAACATGCTGCCGTCCTATAGCTAGAGTGCCGCTATCTTACAACATTATATTTAGAGTTATAGGCGAAAAACATAAAACCGCGGAATAATAAAAATCGTTGCTGTTTATCTTATATGACAAATGCGAAAGTTTGGAGGGATGGATGTTTTTTACTCAATCACGACAGAACGGCTGAACGGATCTGGATGAAATTTGAATATAATAAATATAATAAAATTGGACTGCTAAAACAATTTTCACGCGAGCGAAGGTGCCGGCGGTTAAAGTTAAATCATGTAGATATAACATCTTAGAATCTTGGGAGAAGTGCCAGGATGCCTTAGGCATTTTCTGTGATTTCTCAAAAGCGTTCGACTGCGTCGACCACAACACACTGATCTGTAGGGTCTTTCAACAAGGACGGGTCGATGTTGAAATAAAATAAAACAAGCTGTATGTGAGATCATCAAGAAATTATTGTTTTATTTGAAAGGCCCATTTATGTATTTATTTACATTTTTCCTACTCTTCCGTTATTCTTCTTTTCTGATTAATTTCGTTGCGGGATCCAAGACAGTTAAATTCATTCTCCGGGACTTCGTCGAGCTTCATTGCCTCGGCGCTTTTCTGGTGGTCGCAACTGTTGATTCTGGCTTTCAGGAGTTGCAGTGGTTTGAGAATAGTGCGGTGGGCTTGTCCCAAGGCCCATTTATGACATTATTTATGAAATATGACATCGTTTAAATGTCCACCGCGGCTTCGAACGGTGGCACGGATCCGAAAGGTCCAATTTCCAATTACTCTACTGCATAGATCCGGCTGAATCTGAGCGATGGCCTGCGTTATGTTGACTTTCAGGGCATCGGTTGATTGCGGATTATTGGCATAGACCTGCGACTTGAGAAAACCCCACAAGAAAAAGTCTAGCGGGGTCAAATCGCACGATCTTGGTGGCCAATTCACATCACCTCTGCGAGAGATAACCCTACCATCGAACCGTTCATGCAGAATGTCCATTCATTTATAACAAAGTTTTATCATTTGGACGTGCTGCTCAATCGTGTAACTTGCCATGGTGATTTGGCATCAGTAACTGAAGAAATAACAACGCATTTGACAGATGCCGCCAAAACAACATGGCCGCCACAAACTGTCAACATCAACCCGCCCTATTTGAAAAACCCTTTATAAATAAATATGCGAGAGTTTCAGATGTCAAAAAATAGATTTAACTGCGCACTTTAGAATAGGCACATTTGTAAGTTTAAATCAATGACTTAATCTTATCAAAAATTGGTGTCCAAACTTAACAATTTGGGGCTTTTTATATTTTTTATCTGGAATATATTAACAGTAAGAAAAAAAAAGTTAAATCAAGTCAGTCGGGATTTTTGATTTTTTGATTTAACTTTTTTTGATTTATAATTTTTCGTTTATTTTTTTCGAATTAGATACATTTTAACATATAAGTGTTATATATTTTTGAAATCAACTCTTAAAACCCTTTATTTTGATACCCCACACTATGGGTCAGGAAGTAAAAAATAATTTGGGCCCCCACAATATGGCGCTCAAAATCCGCCATTTTTATATTGTTAAATTTTAATGTAGCCTATGACACTCGCAGGGTTAAGACGAATCGATTGACGTATGAATCATCAAAATCAGCCAACGCGTTTGGTCTCTGGAACGCAACATACATACAAACATACATACATAGACTGATAAACACATTACCTTCCTTCGGCAGTCGGGGAAATAGTGCTTAGACAGATCAATAGAGATTATTTTTCTGATTACGTGGCATCAAAAAACTGAAATCGGCCAATTGTCAGGTAGGGGCATTCTAGCTATAAGACGGCAGCACGGTCTAACACACTCACGGCTGTATTTTGATGTTAGTGTTTTAGTTAGGTGAACAGTGTCTCTTATTAGATGATGAGCATTAAGTGCTTGTGTTTTGAAGTTAAGTTTTAGTTTGTTACTGGTTCTTTACTGTCATCCAAACATAGCATATTTATATTCTTTCGTTATATAATTCTTTGTCGAGGAGCTATTATTAAAATAGTAACAGCCACAATGGTCGATATTCAAATTTAAGCAACGCTTGCCAAGGCCAATCAGTGGATGGGTGACCATATTTACATAGCGAAATTCTTTCGTGCCCGAAAAGCAAGTAGATCTTTGGCGGTCGTTATGGATACTCAGAGGCTAGGAACCCTAACAGAATACCAGTTTTGCAAAGGGGAATCGTGTTATCCAGTTACTGGGTTGTGGCTCGAAGTAAAACTCGCTCCGACTAAAATTGGCTAGGCAGATTGATTGGCTAGTTCCTAACTGTCATTATTATTGCTCGAAATAATTTTAACATCTACGCATTTTATACTTTTCGAGGACATGTGAAATCCACCAACTCGCACTGGTCCCGCGTTACGTAATCCATTACGGCCCATTCTCCCACAGAGAGGAGGCCTGTGTCACAGCAGTGGGAACATTAAAAGGCTGATGATGATGACGCATACTATAATTAGTTTATTTATTCATTTCTCTGTTTGTAATTTGGTATTTCATTAAACCTATGTTCAAATAGAAAGTAACAAAAGCCTTTACTCAGTAGCAGTCTTAAACATATAATTCTCTATTATATCATATAACACAATACAACCCTTAAGGAATCACCCACGATACAGAAAAACCAACAAGAATATAACAATACTAAAACCAACAGTATATATAGTTACCGATACCCTATAATTTCATTCTAACTAATTCAAAGAGCATGGTGGACAAACCAAAGCGTTGCGAAGGAAAATAATGACACATCAAAGTACCCCGACAATTGTTCAAGAATCTAGGAATAGAAATTAAAAGATGGCGCCTATCATTTTGAATATGGAATCGTGTGAATTGAACATGTGGTGAAATACACATATGAGTGGGCTGAGGGCAAATTGCAGCCAGTACGAGGTTCTTGAACTGAGCCAAGAATAGATGATGAGATTCATTGTTTTCCAAGTTTTATTGATATTTGAAAGGTGAGGTGTGATTCTATAATGTGTGTATTGTGGAACCATAGAGTAATAAAAATTGTGTTGTTGTTTTATTTATTCTTTTTAACCGACTTTCCAAAAAGGAGGAGGTTCTCTGTTCGACTTTATGTTTGTTAGTTATATTTTTTTTTTTGTGTATGTTCACCGATATCTCCGTCAATTGTGGCCGATTTTGAAAATTCTTTTTTTGTTTGGAAGAGTATGTTTTGAATTTGGTGAAGGTCTGATCAAGAACTTCGGAGATATACAACAGAACTCTTTAATAAATAACGGCAACACTCTCGGGATTGCTGCAATCGCATGTATGTTTATTGTTTATACCATTTCATAACATAACATCACGCCAGTACGCTCTAAAGGGGTACGCAGATCTCTCATTTCACCGGTTATGTTCAAGTTTCATGTTATTCGGGTAATCTATTCGGCGTTATAGGGACCTTAGGAAACAACTTGCGTATCTATTAGGTAGGCAAAACTAAAAAGGGAAAAATAAAAAACTGTTTTGCAAAAAAAAACTACCGACTTCCAAATGAAAAACTACAAAGTGAAAAATAACTTAACTCTTGGAAGTCGGTGTCCATATCGAAAAAAAATGGTACCTACGTAAGACACCGACTTCCAAGAGTTAAGTTATTTTTCACTTTGTAGTTTTTCATTTGGAAGTCGGTAGTTTTTATTTGCAAAAAAGTTTTTTTTTTAAATTACCAACATGTGAAAAGTTTTCTTTATGTCCATTGGATTTTATTTCGCCTGAAGATGTCATTATAGCAGCTATATACTTTCTTTATCTTCTTCTTTCATATCGATTAAGTTTCATATCGTCAAGTGTAGTCTCAAGTATTCAGATTTTGTCCGACCAGTATAAGGTTACTTGGAGAATTTTATCATTCGCCACGTTCAAATCCTGAAATGTGCAAAGGAGGTGATGTATCCCTATGGTCAAGCTTTTAAGATAGCAAAGAAGTAGTTGTGAGTTCAAAACCCAATCGTTGTTCCTCCTCTGGTAGTACAAACCCTTTAGGCGCGATTGGTCCAATTCACGATTAGTCCAATTCAATGTTTAGATAGGCTGGATGGCAAACACGAATTTTAATAAATACTCAAATATGTTTTTCTCTTAGAAAAGTCTTTTTGTTTACTATTTTCTGCCAATCAAATTATACAATAGTCAGTAGTAGTTTTCTACAATAACCCAGATCACTTATGATTCGTCCCCACATAAACACATAAAAGTCTTTACTGTATACTAAGACCTTCTTGAAAATGACAGCGAGGATTCATGCAATATTCAATAGAAAACGGTTGAAATAGCGAGTCAAATCGATAACTTCTGCTATTTGCGGAGTTGATTGTAGTGTTATTCGATTCTTATGTCTGAACACAAGAATCGAATAACACAACAATAACAAAAACTCACTCAAAGTAATCAGTTACTTTGAGTAAGTTTTTGTTATTCTTAATAGACTTATGTTTTGTACCGACTATGTGATTGTTATGATATTATGATTTTGTTACAAGTGTTTGCAGATTGTTCTCGATTAATTAAACAGAGAGCAGTGATGGCCCAGTGGTAACGGCTGCGACTTTCAAGTTGAAGGTCGTGGGTTCAAACCCAGGCAGGCGCTTTACTTTGTGTAAATTATTTCATCACCACTATTCTCAAAACGGTAAAGGAAAACATCTTGAGGAAACCAGCATGTCCTAGAACCAAACATTCGAAGACATGCCATGTGACATCCATTAACCCGCACAGGGCCCGCGTGGTGGATTATGGCTCATTCTCTCTCACAAAGAGGAGGCCTGTGTCCCAGCAGTGGGCACATTAATAGGCTGATGATGATGATGATGATGAATTAGATGGAATGGGTTATTCTTTAAATTTTTGATAACCTAAATTAATGAAATTAACTGTAACGTCAAGATATATACATATATATATACAGTGTCATTCCATAAGGAATAGCGATGGTCAAAATGCTAGGGATTGATCACGTGACATTTCGTTGACGCTTTCATATATTTGACGTTTTTCCAATCACTTTCATCCATATAATTTCACTTGCCTATGAAAATATTATCTTAGATGGGATCTTTTGAAGGCTTTATAACAGACGCAAAAAGATTTTGCAATTATTTTATTTGATAAATTAACAGAGCTACGTAGAAAAACCTCAGCGGTGAAGTCTTATTGATTGTAGGAATGTTATTTCTCAGTTTTTAAGAAACAAGTTTGATTTATTTTATCAGTTTCCTGCCGGAGCTTCCTTGTTCGCGCTGTTAGCACCGAGCTATTGTTTAACATATACTGTTTGCGGGAGCTGTGAACATGTCACCGGTTGTCTCATTACTGCTCTGTTTCTACAACATGTTGGCACCAATAATTTGTGGTGCTCTGCGCTTGATATAGGGTTGTTACATGTTGGTAGAATAAAGAGCCTTTTTTTTGATGTTGGACTGAATTTATTCAACCTGTTGTTTTTTTTTTCATCTTGCTATTCAAAGCCCTAAAGTAGTCGAAACGATAAATAATTTAGAAACAATATCTTTTAAAAATATAAATATTAGCCTACACTGACCTATTACTTGGCATAGACCTCCCGCAAATCCTGCCTGAACCACCTCGAACCAGCCCCTGCAGGAGCGGCAATAGTCGTCTAAGTCGACTAGCCACCTCTTTCTGGGCGAGATTTGGCGGCGCCGTCCATCCCTTAGGCACCCAAATAGTCTCCAAAAGTTATTATTTTAAAATAGCCTACAGAGATGTCTTAAAAATAAAAGTCGACTGTATCTTTGAAACCAATTTTTATTAATTTACTTATCACTAAATTCGAACTAATAATTCAAACTTGTTATTTTCAGAAACTTTTAAGTGAATAATCTCTTGAAATAACTTGTATGTATATCTTCCGCTGGACAACCCTGTGCAGCTGTCAATACTGAAACAGTGCGACTATTGTTTAGAATTTTAACACGTTCCAAAATAAACCTGGGTTACTTTGTACCCCACGATTTACTGGTTTCAACAAAATAACTTTGGCCCTGTAAAGCAATGAAGAAAGCTTACCATTTTAATATTTTTTTTACTTAAAACTTGAGGCATTATTTCTGTGTGTGTTCGCTCGCAATACTGTGTGGTCTTTCAAATTTATCAAATTTATTAGTTTCTGTTAAATCTAGGAAACAAGGAACTGCGGCTCCAAATAAAATATTATTCTACCAGCGATGATGATGACCGTAATGCTAAAACATATCGGATTGATCACTCCACTTTTCGATAACGCTTGACATGCCCATACCTTTTTTTGCCTTTTTCTATTCGCTATCACGACGGTTTCGTTGATAGCATTTCAATTGTCTAGATCATCTAGACTTCAAATAACAGAATTTACATTTTATCAGGTACTATGTAGTTTCTGACCTCGTCTCCGTCCGCCTTCAAAAAAGGCGGCGAAATTCGTCGGAATCTTTTTTTTTTATATATGTTCCCAGATTACTCAAAGACCCCTCGACCGATTTGGAAAATTCTTCTTTTGTTTGAAAGGATATTTTGTAGTTGGTCCCATAGTCATCAGCTCAGGATCTGATGATGGGATCTTGGAGAAATCGAGGGTACACCTCAAATATTGTAGGCATACATACAGCGATTTTGGTATTTTCATCAACAATGTAATTATTTGCACTCAAAAAGTAACATTTGGTGAAGTAGAACTGGTGAAGAAGACCACAGATGGCCAATGGAACTCCTTAATGCTAAGTATGTCACGGGTATTAGATATCTCGAATAGTTAAACGACTATGATGAAGCAAATACTTATAATTAAATAGTACTGATGAAAAAGAACGAACTCTCTACGTTCGTGTAGATGAATGAACGTGTGTGAAGCAAAAGACGTATGTAAGGATCGTAGCAGGTGGCGTTCTGTAGTTTCTGCCTACCCCCATGGGTAAAAGGCGTAAGTTTATGTATGTATGTACTGATGAAAATGGTACCATCGAACTGATCTGATGATGAAGCCGGCAGGTGTGCACTGGAACTCCAAAATAAAACAATGTATCCTAGTCGTGTTTGGGCTTATTGGATTCGTCATGAGATCTTCTTTGGCTATATGTTATTTTTATGGCAATTACAGGTACCTATCAAAACTAAATAGAGATAAATAAAAAACTTTTTAACAAAAAAACAAACCAACTTCCAAAAAAAACACTGCAATGTGAAAAAAAACTTTCTTTTCCGAAGTCGGTGTCGAAACACGTAAAACAATAGGTACCAAAGAGTATTTAAGGTACCAATCAGTGTATCTTTTTTGGAAATCGGTTTGTTTTTTTTTTTTTAAGTTTTTACTATTCCAGGAGAACATCGCCCGTTTCATCATCGGACTACAAGTCGTACGGCGATGCGCCGTCGGTACATGGTGGACATCCCACCCATACGCATTAAATGTTTTGGAAATACTTTCATTATGCGTACAGCTAAGGAGTGGAATTCCTTGCCGGAGTCTGTTTCCCGATAGCTACAACCTCGGGGTCTTTTAATCAAGAGTGAATAGGTTACTTCTAGGCAAGCACCGTCGACCACATCATCGCTTACCGTCAGGTGAGATAGTAGTCAAATGCGAGCCTATCTACATTAAAAAAACCTACTACCTGGATAAAAAGTCAATCTATGTCCTCGTCCAGAAGATCACCTTCCCGTGTGCCCAGTGTCCTCCAAATGCGTTGAATCATCTTGAAAAGGTAACAGACAGGAAGACGGTAACTCTTGCATTTATAGATAATATTATTATAAACAGTATGAATTTGCATTCCCAAGTATCGCCGCAGGCACTATTGTTCAAAATTATAAAACACGCCTTTTATCTCTTTTTTTGGGTATCGTACAAAATAGTTTTCATATTGTACTAACAAACTTTATGGCGAACATACTACACGAATATTAAGATAATTCAAAGGCACATTGATCATTTTAGTTTTATAGATAAACATTGTTTGATATACTTCCCTGTAGTCAGTGGACTAGTGTTCGCAAGCGGTTCTGTTGAGATCCTGGGTTCGATTTTTGGGTCGGGCAATGTGTGTTTGGGTTTTTCCATTTGGAATTTCTCAGTAGCAGACTGGAGTTAGGAATTGTGCCTGGTTGGTGGCAATAAGCTCGTTCATTATTACTTGGGAATTAAACATAATTGTCGAAATGTATGTCTTACTTAGGTGCACCTAACACCCAAAGAAAGTTTTCAGGGACTACAAGAGTCATTTTAAAAGAAACAATAATTAATGAAACATGCATATAATTTACCTTTTCAGTTATATTTTCTTCTCATTTATCACAGATAGATTAATATTTACTATTTTTATTTTGCAAATATGCACACGCGAGAGTCACATTTGCTTGACCAAACTAATAATTCATCCGCTAGCTGACATTATGCTGACTTATTGCTTCTTAACACTCATAATTTATTGCCTTAAATGACATATTATATTATAAATATCAAACCTTTCTACCTTGATGGTAGGCCTTAATTAGATCAAGATTTATAGTTTCAAAAAGCACTTTTTGAATAATAAGATTTTATAGACGGCATCGATTTAGGCTCAAATTTGTAAATCCACCACAAAACTTATATTTAACATAGCGATGCCTTAGTTCACAATTGCACTAACTACAAAATTTTCATTTTTGAGGAGAGAGCTTTAAAGTTTTTTAAAGTTTAGACGAGAACAGTAGAAAATCCAAGTAAAATAACAAAAAAAATATGCATCTATTCATAAGACTAGTCCTTTTACTCCATCATATCTCAATATTGTAATATTAGTTTAAACGTTACCTTTTCAAAATGGCCAAATAAACATAAAACCCCCCATTTAATACATTTGTGCACTAAGATTGATTATGCTGACTGGCATTAAGTGAAAAACTCTATACTATTGCAAATGTATATAATACGTTTGTGTTTTGAAATTTCATGCAGTTGAGAAACTTAAAATCAGTTAAAGTATATCTTGATTGGTTTTACAAAAATAAAGACCATTAGTATAATACCACATTCATGGAACATTAAACGAACTCATTTAATACAATTGTGACCCACGGTTTTGGTAGATAGAGACGGAATAACGGTATTTCGATGCGCGGAAACGAAAGAGTTTAGTGTATTTGGCATTAAAAAAGTAAAAATTGAAAATTTTGTAGTTAGTGCAATTGTGAACTAAGGCATCGATAGTTTCTCCATTGATTTCTGAACAGTCCAATGATCTGTTTACTCGACTGTTTATTTCTGTAAAAAACTTATGTTGCTTGATCATTTGGGTTTATGGTTCATATGAATTAAAAATGATAACAGCGAATTTTTTGTGATCTAGCCATCGACAGTTGAAGACAGATAAAAATATGTTCTACTTCTTCTTTATTTAAAAAAAAAAAAAAAAACCCTTCACTAGGCATTTCTCCTGCATCGTAGATGTATTGACAATCATTTAATATCACTGCGAAAATGCTTCTGCGGGGTAAAGGCTTAGCAGTTTTGAGTTAAGTAGAGTGTCTGAAATGTTCTGAATTGTAGCGAAAAAAGGTCTCGATTGTATGGTTGGTTCTATTGTTCAAAATAGGTCGAAAAAAAGTATTAGGTAAATTTTAGTTTTCAACAACCGCGCGAACAAAATTGCGGGCACTGCTAGTTCCGAATTAAATACAGAGATAGTTCCTTTGTATTTAAAATATGAATATCAAAGTTGTAAATAACAACTACCAAACAATGATAAATAACAACGAATTAGTATCTAGATAAACTTACTTAAAAGCAACTTACAAGCAATCATTTACAAAAGTATCTTCATAATATCTAGTATTTGATTGAAAACCGGGCCAATAGAAGTGCATACAAGGAAATAAAATTGCTAACAGTAAGAGCAATGCTAGACATGTTTATAGAGTGACTGAACTCCGAGAACGAATGAAAAGATGCTGCATCAGATATTATGTTGAATACTGGTATTCAATAATAAGAAGCAGCTTCTTAATAGTGTGTATGTTTAACAAAATAACACTGTAATATGAAGAATTTATTACACGTGGTTTTGTGTAACGGAAAGAACCATTATTGTATATTAGAAAAGCAGAGACAATCATTTTAATTTATTGCTTTATTTAATCTGTGTCATTTGTTTTCTTGTTCTTTATGACATAATTTTAGAAAAATAATAATAAAAAAATAAAAATAAATAATTAACTATTTATTTCAGATTCCGTAAAATCCATAGAATGTTAGTACAGCAAACAAAACAAACAAATAGGGTTAGTAACTAAAATTAAAGAAAACAAACAGAAATTTATTTTATCATGTGGGCCTTGACCCAGTGTTGGACGTACCGCGTGTCCAGCCTATCCGCTATAACGGCCAGGATGCTGTTGGTGCTGGCGCGCAGTCTACAGAGCGCCGCGGCGTATCGTTTGCGGAGGACGGCGTGAAAGCCGTCTACGTGCGCGTCCGCGAACATGCCCGACGCACTGCACCAGCGCGGCAGCCCCAACAACACCCTGAACGCGTTTTTGTACTGGACGCGCAGAGCGCTGAACGATCGTTGCGTATAACGAGCCCACAGGCTGCACGTGTAAAGCGATGTACAGTGCGCTCTAAAGAGTGTTATTTTAACACTCACCGCACAACGCTTGAACCTGTGAGCTATCATGTTTGCTCTGATCGATAGCGCCCTACGCTCCCTGTCCATGTCCTCGTCATCACGTAGGTGTTCAGTGACCATGTGACCAAGATATTTAAAGCGGGTGACTACCTTCATAGGTATTCCGTTTAAAGTAACGGGAGGGACCTGCTCCGGTGACTTTGTACCCGCCTTAAATATCATGAGCTCACTTTTTAAAACATTATATTTGAGGCCATGCCTAGCCGCGTACATTTCACACACATTAGCTAATTTTCTAAGGCCACCGATTGTTGGGCTTAGCAAAACCATGTCGTCCGCGTAACTGAGATTGTTTACACATATGTTGTCGACATGGCAACCGACATGAATGCTGCTGAGCTCAACGATCAGTGCATTAATGTACAAATTAAACAAAAGTGGGGATGACAATCCACCCTGTCTCACTCCACATCGCAATCTATATGGATCTGATAACATGCCAGCCCACTTGACATAGTTAACTTGACTGAGGTACCAACACTTTAGGATAGCAATAGTCTCACGAGGTAAATTGGTGTCTCTAAGCTTATCCCAGAGTTTGTCATAATTGACAAGGTCAAAAGCTTTTGACAGGTCTAAAAAACAGGCATAAATAGGCGTTTTTCTACTAGTGTAATACTCAACAGTATGCTTTAGGCCCAGTATAGCGCTCTCTGTAGAAAGTCCAGCGCGGAAACCAAACTGCGTATCGTGTAGGTGGATACATTTCGCCAACTGGGCCTCAAGCACACTGTCTAGCATCTTCGCAACGACTGTAGCAAGCGAAATCGGCCTGTAATTCGAATTCAGCGAACTATCACCCGTCTTGTTCTTCAAAATAGGAGTAACAATTGTTTTTGTTAGTTCACTGGGTAGGTAGGAGTGTCCAATGCACAAATTAAAAAACATCGACAAAAGCCTAGCAATGTGTGGCCCTGCATTTTGCAAATGCTCGACGCTGAGCCCGTCAAGCCCTGGTGACTTTCCACCTTTCATATTTCTAATAATTTTTCTTATGTCCTGAGCACTAATTTTACACAGTACGTTTTCACTAACGGGGTCCACGTCCATCATTGCATCACAAACTCCTAATGGGGATTCTACAGTGAAGTGATCTTTGAACATGTTTGCGATCATCTTCGTGTCCGTGTTACCTTCGATACTCAGAGGAAGGCCAGGCCTCAAATTCAGTTTATTGGTATGTTTCCAAAATTCACGAAACTTATTATTTGAATGCAGTGTCGCTAGCCAGTCCATTTTAATCTGCTCCTGATGTTGTTGGCACCATTTAAGTTTAGTTTTGAAAACCTTTCTGCTACGATACATTGCTTCATGAATTAATCCCACTTTAGGTTTACCCCACTGTAACCAACTCTGAAAATCAAACCTGGCCACCCTATGAGCTTCTGCAACATATTTATTCCACCCCATAATTTGCCTATTCTTACCACTCGTACGTACCCTATAGCTAGACTCAGAAGCCTCACTAAGTGATAAGACAATGTCATTATATAACTTATCCAATATTTTCCTGTGTTCCACAACATTACATCGTTTATCCCCACATTCTCGTAATTCAATAGGAAAGTCAATTGGTTTCAACAAATTATTACAAAGGTTTGTATACATACCAATTTGTTCTGGCTTCCTTTCACCCCATGTCACTTTACTTGTAGGGACTGCATGACTAACATTTTTAAATAATTCATTCTAATAATATCTCACTGCCTTCATAATACTCAATGTATTACATATTATATACCTTGTACATTATAACAATATATATCATGATGATGGCGCGACGCAATTTAAATTGCGTCGGTAGGCG
Organism: Orthosia gothica; assembly: GCA_949775005.1. Taxonomy (NCBI): domain Eukaryota; kingdom Metazoa; phylum Arthropoda; class Insecta; order Lepidoptera; family Noctuidae; genus Orthosia; species Orthosia gothica. The sequence goes on from OX459042.1 coordinate 3,339,661, forward strand.
ATATTGCACAAGTATTTTTTATGGAACTTTCGGTCGCATTGCATCCATGTAAACGTACATGCAATTTCGCTTAGTAAAAATTGCTTCTCAGTATAAAACAAAAAAAGAAATCGAATCGCGTCGAACCATCAAGAAAGTGGTCTTAATCCTACAATTTAACGTTACGACTACATAATTTTGCCATGCTTTTCATGCATATAGTTTCATGCTCTAGTAAAACCGTTTTCATTCTTCAATCTTTTTCAAAAACGCCACACTAAAAAGGATCTTGAAATACTATACAAAACATATTTCGAGTTGAATTTCGACTCACTAGACAGGTAAACTGCTAAAACCTCTACCATTGACAAAGGATCAACGCTTTCACTTCAACAGTGTTCTTTCTCCATTCACGTCGAATCTATGCACAAACTCCCGCTAACCGAGTGGGCGAAACCACAAAGTTCTACTAGTCCTATCAATATCAAACCGTTTGCCATGCAAATGAATATGTGAGGTTTATTATTGTAGTGCGAACCTGCCTTTAAATGGTAAAGTATAAAGGGCCGTATTTTGCGACATAACGTCACTGAGGTAGATATTGTGTACAGATAATATTATTGATGGGATTAGATTCAATCTTGTAAGCAGTCTGGTTAAGCAATATATGTAAGTAGGTTTCGTTAATATGGGCGCCTTATTTGGAAGAGTAGGAATATTTCAAGTTGAGTTTCTGGGAAATGATGTTAAATTTTCTGAGGGAAAAAGGTTGCCTACTGTTAGGTTCGTTACACTTAGAGTTGGGTCTAATTTAATGAAGATATTTGGACGGCAATAGACGGTACTAGCGATGTTTCTAGGCAGAGTATAAGTTATACATAGAAACCTTTGGGTGCTGTAGAAACTGTCTACGTTCACCATTCGTGGTGATTTTAGAATTATCACCTTTGACCCCTTTTTTTGAGAAAGAATTAAAACATAACAACCACCTCCCATGTTTTGCAGTGTATGTTTTCATTATTTTTTTTTTTTTTTTGTTAAAAAGTTTTATTATAAAGCCCCAACACGACTAGGATACTTTGTTTTATTTCGGAGTTCCAATGCCTACCTTTTGGCTTCATCATCAGATCAGATCGATAGTATCATTTTCATCAGTACCATTTATTTATAAGTATTTGCTTAATCATAGTCGGTTAACTATTCGAGATATCTTATGCCCGAGATAAACTTATATTTAAGGAATTCCAGTGGTCATCAGTGGTCTTCTCCATCAGTTTCACTTCAACAAAAAAATGCTTTCTGAGTGCAAATGATTGCATTGTTGATAAAAATAAAAATCACTAAATATATGCCTATAATATTTGAGGAGTTTCCTTGATTTCCATGGATTCCCATCATCACATTCTGATTTGGTGACAATGGTACCACCTCGAGAGTATACCCTTTTTAACACATTTTTTTTTGGATTAACAATATTTTCGTGTTACGGGATTAGAACTTAGATGGGGAGACAACGTAGGCCCGACATTAAGTCGTAAGAACTTGAATTAATGGAGAAATCGATGATAATAAACACATTTAAAAAAAAACATACAGTCGAACATAGAACCTCTTCCTTTTAGGGAAGTCATTTAAAAAGAGATTTTGGCAAAGTTACATTTTACCAGCGATAATAGTTACATGAGCATATCATTGATATGCGCTGTTAAAATGTGAGATCCTTTTTTAGACTTTTCGAAGTAAGTCTTTTAGTTGTTAACTTGCCATTTTGTCTGAAGAGAATGTTTCAAGCTTTGCCATAACCGAGTATGTTTTATGATCAGTAAATAATTCAACTTTACCCCTTATTTTACTTCTAACATGACGTCATACAAACGCCTCATTACTTTTACTTCAAGCCTAGCTTCAAACTGACTCATGGTTCGGAAAACCACCCGTTATTCACTGTACCATTACTACAGCTTAAGCAAATATTATGCTAAGCAGTCTTGGAAAGATCGCCCACAGTACGCCTTCACCTTCAATTGATCTGACTGCTCTCGTGACAAATGAACATCAGTATGAAACTGTGAATACACCATGTTCATTGACTTTAGGAATTTAATAGGACATATTTCTAGATATGTCTTCGACTTGGACAACTTCCAGCTTAGACACTAAAGTAACTCAAATCTCGCGATTTAATTATCTAACGATGCTGCTGAAATGAGATCCTCGTTTCGTTTCCTAGGTCAGGCAAAGTTTTATTGAGTCGTTTCAACTGGAATTTCTTATTAGTAGCAGAGTCTGGACATGTCCCGGTTGATGGCAATTGGCTCACCCTATAAAACATTGGACTTAAACATAACTGGTAAAAAGGAAAAGTAGCTTGATAAGGAGAAGAACGCACAAGAAACTCCATACTTACTCTCTTAACAACCTTTTAGTGGATATATCAACCAATTATGTATTTTGTTAAACCACAAACCGGTTAATGGGTTTTTTGGGGTTATAAATGAACAAAAGATTGAAAAATTGTTTATTTGCGCCAGGCACGACGCATACCATAAAAAGAACAAAAAAACTTAAATACAATCATTACAAAGTATGCGTCACAACTACGCAAAACGGTCATCGCTCAGCATAATGCTGGGACTTGTGTGCGAGACAGAGCCACAGCGCTATTTTTCAGCGACAGCCTATGTCGACTGGGTGACTGACCAATGAAACCTAAGTGGCAAGTGACGGAGCGAACAGTTTAATTTATGAATACAACATAAATAAATGAGTAAACATAAATAGGTAAATGAGCGTTATCCAATGACTTCTCCCGCTCTGGGTGAAGTGGGAGGGCGTATCAGACTTTTACTGACTAAAACCCACCCGTGTTCCTTCAATTACTTGAGCCAAGGCCACGGTAACCCTCTTTCAAATTTACCCGCGACATGGGCCTTATGATTGTTTTTTACGCGCCATAAACTCAAGTAATGATAGTTTTTTAGAAATAACACACACTGACGAAGCGCAATAAATAATTAAACACGACCTGTTACTATGCCCTAAATAACTTCATTTTCTAAGCTAGCAGGTAGAATATTAATATGTCTGATATTGCTCTATAAAATCTCCTCAAGACACAGAAATCAAAATGGCCGGGAACTATCAAGCTAGATATTTATTTAAGAAAACCTTCAAAAATGAAGATAGGAAGCCTCCACATAACAAGCTTACATGACGAAATCTGAATACGATGCCAACTTACGTACATTACTCTCAAGCAATAATAACAGGCAAAGAATATTACTATCTGGAAATCTTCCTCAGACATTTATAGACGTGTTTTCTTCACATAAATTAGGGTAGATACACTAGTTTGACTGTTTATATGAATCATGAACAATTGTGTTTTTCGCAATGGGTCAGGAGGAACGTAAAAATGCTATCTCGATGTAAGTATTGGGTTCACTACAAACTTACAACTTAATCTAAAGACGAAAATAAGGTACAAGTTGGAAGAGTGAAGCGGTGTGTTTTCTTTATGGCTATGTAGGTTAGATTGACTAAGAAAGTCATTCATATTCGGTTGGTGTGGGTGCAGCTTGGACTTAAATTTTTTTTTAATTTGCCCCAACCTAGGAATTTCTTCCTGAATCGTGGGCGTGGGTGCGTTTACAAACATATAAACATACACAACACCCAGAGCCGGAACAACTATCTGTAGGTCATACAAATATTTGTTCCGTGCGGGAATCGAACCCGCGACACGCAGCGCAGCAATCAATCGCTCAACCACTGCGCCATCCGTGCGCCCAAAATTCTAATGAATCAAATCAATAAATTGGATCTCATTTAAAGTATTACATTGTGGCATCTAATTCGAGGTAGATTTTAACCTTGCAATTAAGTTACATCACATCACATCCTATTACCTATTAATGTTACCACTGCTGGGACACAGGCCTCCTCTTTGTGAGAGGGAATGGGCCGTAATCCACCACGCGGGCCCAGTGCGGGTTGGTGGATGTCACATGTCTTCGAATTTTTGGTCCTAGGACATGCCGGTTTCCTCACGATGTTTAATTTCACCGTTTTGAGAGCAGTGGTGAAGAAATAATTTACACAAACTAAAGCGCCTGCCTGGGCTCGAACCCACGACCTACAAGTTGTAAGTCGCGGCCGATTCTGGGCCACCACTGCTCTCCAAGTTTATAAAGTTATATATTATAAATGGTTCACCATGTTATTTATAAGTTACATTCCTTCTTCTTTTATTGAGAAGCACTAACCATTGAGACCTGGAGGAAAAGGCCGTAGGACTCCGTCGTAGAACCGGTCCATGTAGCGACACTTGGAAGTGGTATATGATGGTGGCAATAGTGGACGTATTTTGCCTAAAATGATGATAATTTTGAAGATCGAGGAGCTCGTGGCTAAATAATAACAGCCGCACGGGTCGATCTTCAAGTTTAAGCAACGCTTGCCGAGGTCGGTCGACGTGGATGAGTGACCATTTCAACTTAGCGATTTTGCTCCGTGCCTCGGAAAGCACGTTAAGCCGTTGGTCCCGGCTGTCAATTGAAGATCTTTGACATTCGTTACGGGTAGTCAGAAGCTTGAGATCTGACACCAGTCTTGCCAAGGGGTATCGTGTTACCCAGTTACTGGGTTGTGGAGGACAGGCAGTCGCTCCGTGTAAAGCACTGGTACTCAGCTGAATCCATTAAGACTGGAAGCCGACCCCAACAACAATTGGGAAAAAGCTAGGCAGATGATGATGAATATAATTTTGAAGATCAGTGAGATACTCTGGGCTTATATTAATATTCAAAGATTAGTTAAGGTCTAGTTCATTACTTCACTTAAGTTTAAAAAATAGTCCAAATAAAATGTACTGCAAATAGATGTCGTTTTGTACCAACAACACCGGAAATTCTTACAGTCACAAAGCAACTGGAATCTCCAATGAACTAACATTCCACCAAGTTTCTCCTCCATTGAACCTCACCACATTTATCATGCCTAGTTGACATCGCAAACTGCTCTACCAACAATATTCCGGACTCCCCTTCTCCAATCAATTACGGATCACTCCGTTTCAAATATTCGCACGAGCTACTTGGACCACATTATAAGCCCCATTGCACACGCCCACGAGCTACAGAAATGTCTTACTTAACGTAACAGGACACCTTTGCTCTTTATTGATTGCACTTGGGATTTGTCCTTTAATAATCTAGTTTATTGCAATTATTTTTTGTTTTCTATTTGGATGATGTTGTCCTCCTTTTTAATGTTTTCCTTTTTTACATTGATAAAAATATAAAACACAGTGTAAAAAATATTTAATCAATTTTTGTTTACTGTTGTCTAGCTGGTGATTTTATGTTTAACTGTCTATTTTTTTTTAGTTTTCTATTAATCTTGTGTTTGAGCTGTAGAGCTTTTACTTCAGAAGGTAAAAATGTAAGGGATAACATTTTAGTAGCGCAAATCAATCACATATACTTGTGTGTGTGCATGCCTGGGGCAGGCACTTTACTTAGTATGAATTATTTCATCACCAATGCTCTCAAAACGGTGAAGGAAAACATCTTGAGGAAACCGGCATGTCCTAGGACCAACAATTTAAATATATGTGGCATACATCAACCCGCACTGGGTCCGCTCGGTGGATTACGGCCCATTCCCTTACACAGAGAGGAGGCTTGTGTCCAGCAGTGGGAACAAACAAAAAGGCTGACGATGATGATATATTAGTTATTTGACTTTTCGCTTTGACCCTGTTTTTAGCTTTCAGATTTCCTTAATATATTTGGGGCTTATCAAACCAGTACAATTTATTTATTATGCTTATTTATTTTTTCATTTCAGTGCCAAGTGATATCGAAATGATCAGTGCACTTTTGCAATGCATATTTGAACTGATTCGCTTCGAGACACATACCATACATTGTGCAAAAAATCAGCGTCGAAACTGTCAAATATATTCTTATCTACACCAATAACAACTAATGTACTGTATTTATTCTTGGACCACATAATAAGGCCCATTGCACACGCCCACGACCTCGCGCGGTCCACCAGCGAAATGTCTCACTTAACGTAAAAGGACACCTCCGTCTTTATCGATCGAACTCGGTCCTGTTCGTGTGGGATTTAAATGTTATTTGTTGTGGTTTATTACACGTAATGTGTAGAAAAATCAGGAGTAGGAGCTCGGGTTTTGACCTTGGAGATTTGTCTTTGTTTTTTGGTGAGAAATGAGAAAAGAATTGTACCGAACGACCCATTTACAAGGCAAAGTGGCTGTATACAATACAGTTTCTTGTCGAAATACGTCTTTTTAACCTCCGGCGGAAAAATAAGGAATGTTATAAATTTGAAACGTGCTGCCGTGTGTCTGTTTATCTACGTGTCTGTGTATCTGTCTGTGGCATTATAGCTCCTAAACGGTTGAACCAACTTTGATTTTGTTTGTTTTTTCAAAGATGATTTTGTTGAGAGTGTTCTTAGCTATGTTTGATTAAAATAAGTTTAGCCATTCAAAAGTTATCCGAAATGTATTCATCGAATCTGGGTTTTTCGCAAGATATCGTGTTATAACGATTACGTGTTTCGATAATTTGTCGATTGAAGCGTGTGTACTACTAGGTATATTATACGTAGTTTAAAAAACATGAAATAAAAATTAAATTAAAAAGAAATAAGAGCCTCAAGGGTTTTTTAAATGTTAAATATTATAAAGATTTCTTCTGTAGGTTTGTCTTTAACTAATTTAGTTTACAGACATATTGTAATATTACTTGTAGAAGCATTAACTACATAATCTTACTAATATCATAATGAGAAAGTTTGGATGGATGATAAATGATTTTATTTCTGTAAGTAAGTAAGTAAGTCGAAAGTAGGAATTAGGCTGGAGGACAGAGTTGTTGCATACTCGCAATCGTACCGCAAAAACCACTCGTCCTCTACGCGAACCAAAACAATCTGACTGCATAACTTACTCATATTTCGATAGTGACAACTATCGTAATAATGTTTTATTGATAGAACACACCCTGCTTATACTACAGATCGATGTGTGTTACTCAATCACACCTGGTCGGTTGAACGGATCAGGATGAAATTTGGCACAAATTAGGCTATTTTTCATCCCGGTATAATGTTCTCTTGGGATAAGAAAACACATTTCACGCGGGTGAAGCTGCTGGCAAAAGCTGGTATAAGTATATTATGTTGTATGTGTGTGATATGTGGATATTCCTCTGCCCAATCCTTCAGGGAATACGGGCGTGATGTTATGCTATGTTTTGTCAGTGGTTTCGCCCTCGTGTAAGTCAAAAATTATCCCATGGTCCCGTAGTACTAGGATGAACTTTGTGAAAAACAGCGGGTACGTATTACAATACCGAAATTTAAAAGACCGTATTTTAAAATACCTATGGAAGAAATCTCGAA